>OX235277.1:15690211-16290211 GCA_944472155.2 Trichobilharzia szidati
GTATCTGCTGGAACAGTTACATTGGAAGAACTGAGAGGAGGGCCTACGCCAAATTCTGCCAACATGAACCGAGAAACATCAGGTTGAAGGGTCCGAAATGTTTGGGCTCATCAATCGCCAAACACCTGGTTGACACAGGACACCGAGTTGGCGTGCTGTAATCATTCAAAATAATTAACAGACGAAGTGCTCTAAGGCTTCCTATATGGCATCACCGCTTTGATTTCAACATTGAACAAGATAATTTGAAACTCATTCCCTCTCTAACTCTGTAGACAGAAATCAGTAAATTAAACTGTAAATAATTAGGATTAAGCTGACTGAAAACCAGGAGAACCTCCAATAACTACTGTGGTGATATACCTCTGTTAGTCGATGTTTGGCAGTGGTATAATTTTGAGACAGCCAGTTCAATGTTTATGTTTGGTTTTCAGATAACCCGTCTCCCTATGTAACAAGTTGTCAGATATTCTCAGAATCCAATCTTTGTTCAATATTCACAACTAGAAGTATGAAAAGACCAACATAACACATTGGTAATGATGGAAAAGAGAACGGAAGAATTCATTACTCAAGTTGAATACCTCACAATACGTTAGCGTATGGCATGAAAATAAGAAATCCAATAATCGTCTAGTGGTACTTCATCTATTGGCATCAAATTGTTCATATGACATCCAGAAAAGTTTTATTGACGTATTTGTGATCTCTGAGCTGCATAGTTTGTTTGCAAAGCATTCATCGCCCTACTAGGCAACATCTTCAGCGCATTCTTCAATTTAAAGTGGGCATTTCGATTTCTCCACGAGTTTATCAGTCATCTCTCCCGGTGACAGAGAATGTGGTTGGCTGTTTTTTGTGTTTTCATACACTCTAGGCGACGTGTATTTGAACCAATTATTTCTTTGACTTGAAATTTGACCCTTTTAGTGTGTGGGACTTCATACTCATCAATTGGTAAATTTTGTCTATGTTGATGTGTCTAATTTTTGACGATTCACTGGAGTAGCAGTTGGGCTTTTGTTCATTAGCAAGCATATTGTCAGAGCGTCACAGTGGAATATGGCGTTTTGATTTCCAAGTTGTTTGAAGTGTTACGACATATATATCGTGTAAGAGGGAAGTTTGTTGAAAAATTAATTAACAGTTGTGTTGTTTGGTGGTAACAAGAGAATATTAGGAATAGATACACAATTAGATAAGAGAAGATCAATATTTTATTGCACATGAGGTCAGATGATCAATTATTGATGTAATAGAGAGAGCGAAACTTAGAAGTTCAAGAAAAATTATCTCTTCAGAGAGTCAAGCGAAAAAAATTGGTCAGTGAGAAGATAAGATAACAAAATTAGAAAACGAAGAGTTGTTGGGAAGTGAGGCATCGAGGTAAACGAAGTGTAACAACGACATCTTTTCAGAAACATAAGTCAGGCTTCAATCGTTTTATTGCTTTGACTTGAACAAAAGTGCGAAGACTCGAGGTATTTGTCTGTAAATTATTTTGAATGATTCCAGCACATCCACTTGATGTCCTGTGTCAATCAGGTGTTTGGCGAGTGAAGACCTTCAACAATTTGGTCCTTTTAAACGGAGGATCCTAGGTACATGTTCGCAGAATCTGACGTGGGCCCTCCTCTCAGTTCTTACAATCTAACTGCTCCAACAGATACATGTGAAGTGATATACAGAGTTGGATGTCACACGTGAAGGGTACTTGTCAATCTCTGACTGCATCAATGAGGAGGCTGTTCGAGTAAGATAGACTTAAAATGCTGCAAGATACTTCCCAGACAGGAATGCGCTGAATCGTTTATTTAACATTCTCATTATGTCGCCGCCCTTGGAGTCGAGTTTGCCGAAAATAGGCTTCTTACTGACTGTAGCTGTATCAAGCTTCTTGAGTTGATTCTTGCCATATTTGTTGATGAAACTTTGTGGGTAACCATTTTCATTCAAGCATTTTTCAAGAAGTATTAGTTCACTGTCTAGTTTGTTTGGTGAACATATTCCCTTCACTTTAAAAAAAAAGTTTTCACCAAACTTTACGATCAGAAATGGAATTTTTCATCACCATCTTGCTCCATCGTGAAAGTGATGTTTTTGTTTACACATTTGAAAGAGTCTAATGGAGACGAAGTGTTACTCAAATCATGGCATACAATGACTGTCTCATCTACGTATCTTCAGTAGGCTGTTGTTTTGCCAATCGCGCACTTGAGCTTTGTATGTTCCAGACTTGCCATAAAAATGTCAGCTAATATTAAACCCAGCGGACTACTCAATGACATCAGATATGAAGACTCTCATTGACAACATATTTAAGTTTAAAGAAGAATTTTATCTTCAATCTTCAAAAAGAAGACAAATCAAAAAGTTCGACAGGTTACTTCAAGTAAACGTTAATCCTAAACAGCATCAATTTGACAATCCGTCTAGTCGTAACATTCTGGATACGAAAAAAGTGGTGGTCAATCTCTCTGACAGAAACTTATCAGATTATGAACTATCCCTTCTAAAAAAGGGACTTAATTTCAATTTAAACAAAAGGCGTTTATCAGCCTTTGAAGTTGTTCCAGCAATTGAACCGTCGTTAAATTCAGTGACAGCCGAAGAGGCAAATGTCATAAGACACAAAATTGCAGCAGTTCTACTGAACCAGAAACCAAATGCTCCGAATATAAGTAAAAGCGAGCAACTGGCATTGAAACAACTACAGCAAGATAGATCGATTATAATTACGAAAGCAGATGAAGGCAATATCACGGTTGTCATGAATACTGCAGATTACGAAAAGAAGGCCATTGATCATCTTAATGACGGACCTTATGAAAAATTCAACGCGAATAAATCAAGGGCAACTTTAAATAAACTGAAGGCTGAAACAAGCAAAATGTTACAGCCAATAAAAGAGAAGCTCGGTGTATCACTTTGGTTTACTCCGGCTCCAAAAAGTTGCAGCCCCTGTAGATTTTATGGTTTACCAAAAATACACAAATCAGATGTTCCATTACGTCCAGTAGTTGGTTTTGATAATTCCCCGACATACAAACTCTCTAAATACATTTATCGAATTCTTAGTGCATATGAAATGAAAGTGGTGCATGCAGTGAAGAATTCGTATGAACTTAAGAGGAAAATAAACTTGACTAATGTTGAATAAGATGAAATAATGGCAAGTTTCCATGTTTATTCATCATTCACGAATGTTCCCGTTAATGATTCTTTAAGTATTATTTATAATTTACTTATTGCTGACGACGAACTCAGTGGTCGTTGTCCTTTAAACCCCGACGAAATTATGAAGGTATTAGAATTGTGTCTTCGATCCACGTTATTTACGTTTAAAGGGGTTCTTTACCGTCAAACAGGAGGCATTGCTATGGGATCACCAGTATCTCCGCTAGTCGCCAATCTATTTATGCACTCATTAGAAACAAATGCAATTATGAGATGCCCTAGTCCCCCAAAGATGTGGTTAAGATACGTAGATGATACCTTCATCATAATCAAACGTAGTTTGTTAAATGAACTGTTTCACTTAATAAACGATATATCAGAAACTATTAAGTTCTCCAAAGAGGTTGAATCCGATGAGAATGAGTTGGCGTTCCTGGACTGTTTAGTACAAAGAAAATTAGATGGAAAATTTAAAATAAACATTTTTAGAAAGCCGACAAATTCGGATAGATACCTAGATTACCATTCAGCTCATCCATTTACCACCAAAGTAACTGTGGCCAAGAATCTGATCAACAGAGCCAAACGTCTAGTTACTGAGGAGGAAGATATTAGCAAGGAATTAAAATTGGTTCAATCCACTCTTGAATCAAATAATTATCCAAAATCCTTCATAAATAGATATTTAAAATGTGAAGATAAGGATGAATCAAAACCTGTTGCTAAGAATTGGGTTAGTACAGCGGTGATTCCTTACCGCAAACAAACATCCGACGAAATAAAGCGAATCCTTAACGACCATAATATACGAGTGTATTTTCGTGCATCAAACACCTTACACTCATTACTGGTTAAGGTTAAGAATAAAATGGAACAAGAAAACCAGCAAAATTGTGTATACCAGATCAATTGTGGGGATTGTAACGCCGTATATGTAGGAGAAACTTCCAGACAGGTAAATGTAAGGGTGAAAGAGCATAAACAATGTCTAAAGGTGGTTCCAAAGACCTCTGCAGACTTGAAGAAGCTAGAAAACAACTCAGCGATTGCACTACATTCGATAGAAACGGGACACAAAATCGACTTTGATAAGACTAAGGTTTTACAGAAAGGTTTTGTTTCATATAAAGAAAGACTGACTGCAGAAGCCCTACATATGTGGGTGAATCCCAACAGTTTGAACAGACGTGAATGTGTGATCTTAGCTGATGCATGGCAAATCCTGACTAATAAGTAAATTGGATATGTATCAACAACTAGTCACACTTGGTCAAATTCCCGATTGTCTACGTCTTCTTATGGAGAGAATAACAAGTCTATAAAATTATATTATATTTGTAAAAAATCTCAATTATTTTGTAACTATCCGGTCAAATCTTGATCACAGCTCATATGAGAATAACAAATGTTTTATGACTGTTCACCCACACACACATACACACACACCATTGATACTGCATATACACATATATTTTAACAAAAGTAGACTAATTTTGAAAGTCTGAGGTCAAATTTTGATCACAGTTCATATTAAAATTTTGTTTTGTTTATTATACCTATTGATAGCTGTTTCTTGATTCACATGACAGGACAAACAATTTAAAAACAAGAGATGTACTTTTATATATAAAAATACTATTTTATTTATTTATTTATTATACATGTTGATGACTGTTGCATGACTCACGATTGGACAAAATTTAAAAACATGAGTTGTTCCTTTTATATATAAACCTCTGTTATGTTAATTCGATTAATTTCCTTGAAGAAGTTCGGACCAGATTGCCGAACGAAACGTTGGAATTAATCATTTCAATTTCGCTGAGATTTTACAAATATAATTTAATAAATTGTTTAGTTCTCAATCAGCGCTCAATTATTTTACAAATATACGGTTAAATCTTGATCAGAGTTCATATGAAGACACTCCATTAACCTGGCGACGCATTTCGGTGAAAATTGGAATTGTGTATCACTAGTGCATAACACGAGAAGCTGCTTAAATTTCGAAACTGATAGATGAAAGGTCGTGTACTTCACAGCGGAGGTAGCATATAAATAGGTAAGATTTAACTGTTAAAAGTCAACTACACATTGGCACATATTTTTTCTCAAGAGGACGTGGTATCCGCAAATTGTGTGAACAATGAGGAGCACCTCACTTATGTAAAGAACTGAAAATATTTCGAAATGTGAACAGTCGTTTAGTACCAGTACGACATTATTGATCATGAATACCTCCTTAAAAACTGTGGGTCGATGCTCAATGTGTATTTTGATCAAATCAATTTGGATCAGATTTCGATGATTGTTTCTCGTAGCTAAACTCAAAATATCAACTGATTCCTGCTGCACACGGATGAGAAAATATATGGGTATTTATATTACTGTATCGATGTATACGGTTTATCGAAGCAAGTCGTGTGCACGCCACAATCCTGTTAAGTACAAAATACTCGTGCTTTTTTTCTGATTCGATTGAATAAATTTCATAGCTATCAACAGAAGAAATAACAGCCAGGTGTAAAGGAATTTTCCCTACTGACTTAATTTATCTGGGAAGCATCACTTAATCATTATTTGCAATTGTGTTTTATGGATTGATGTTATTATTTTCATGAATCATTATATTTATTTATTGTTATTCTTTGTTGTTTTCAATCTAAGATGAAGAAAGCGCTCGTTGATATCTACTTACGGGATCAGAATAGAGAATGGTCAACAAAGGGTGGAATAGAAATATATAATAATGCACAGACATTGCTGAAGTATAAAAGAGTAATTACTGCAGATAAAGCAGAATGTCAACAATCAAAATGGGTAGATTGTTATGAAATTTCACTCAAAGTGTAAAATGATACTACTTGCTGTTGATAATCAGTAGTACAGCATAGTTGTGAAAGTATTTTTTCATAATAATAATGATGTGAAATTTGACAATTAATAATTGGTCGTGCGATTTGCAAAGATTTACATGGAACACATGAATCACAAATGGAGCAATGAAGAAAAAGTAAGATATACATGTTATTAGTGTCTCATGCATCAAAAAGTCTGACAATTCGGATGAGACAACGTTGCTAGAAATTGTACTGAATTAAACAAAGGTGGCAAGTGAAATAATGCAGGATATTGTTCAGAGTGAAATTATGAATGTCAATCTGCATATTACGAGAGAGATACACAAATTGAATGCGAAAACAAAGTTAGATGGAGCCAAATTCGGAATATGGCTGAAAAATTGTTTAAGACAAATGGAGTGGTTGAAGAAACCTTTACTCTCTTCAGAGGTAATGAGCGATGAGTACAAATTTTATTATTTCTACACCTCTTTCAGACTGATAGATTTCATGAATCATTCTGTGAAGAAATAGCTAACAAATTTTTAGTAGTGTTTCAAGTGTATTTGTCGAAGCATTATTCTCCGTTATGAATTTGCATGAAGCCATGGCGAAAGTTGAAGAGAAATAAAACGGTTATATCCAAATGCTCTTCTTGCTCAACTCAAATTGCATGCTGTCATATACACATTGAAATATATGCAACACTCCACTTGACATTTCTGTTTAAATTATGATGCATCTACAACATTTATTTGAATATTTCGAATCGAATATTTTCAATGTACTACATATATTTACTGTTGACAATGAGACGTTCATATCCTAATGCACGCAGCAACACACATTTTGTGTAAAAGACGATATCTATCGTTTCTAATGTAGTGACGTGTAAAACTGTTCCATATATGCAATATCCTTCCAATTTCTGTACACAGATAGATAATGTGAATAACGTCGAAATATTCCGAAATACAACAAGACGCCAGTGTTTTGTTTCTTTGTCAACAGACTACTCTGGTCTTGTTAGTTACAGGCAGAATATTCTTCGTCTGAGTGGCACCAGTTCGATACTGATAACAATTAGAAAATTGATGTGATTATTTTTTCACATATGCATATGCATATGCCTTTTTAAATGTATATATTTATGAAACCACATAATGTCGGTAATTTTTAATTAGGATAATTACAGTTTATTCTTATAATTTTGTATATTGTATACTCATGTAAACCTGGAATTTCAGTATTCAGAAAATGAAAACGATTGATTCATCTATTGGTTTCATTTCGTCGGATTATTTATCAATGTGTACAGTCGCAGACATACAGATTGTCATATTGAGGAATCATAAACACTGAGTGAAATTAATCATAGATGTGAATACAATCATTCACGTAGGAAAAGAACATAAAACATTTATGATTATAAACATATTGCAATGTTAATTTGTAAACCATTTAATGTCATATGTCGTATAATCCATTGAAAGTGTGTATGTTAAGAGGAATGTGCATTTATAGGATTTGAATGCGAATCAATTGAAAAAGAAACGTAACATTTTGTGAAAACATAGAATTTTACTTTGCAAAAATAAATTGATTTAGAATAACAAATGGAAACAGTGAAATATCACTGTGAACAGTTCAGAGTGAGAAAAGTAACAGCAACAACTGACATAATATCGGAAGAGAATACAAATTGTATACTTCTAATGATATACTTCTATTATGATTTTATGCATTTATTTTAAGCATACAATTCTTTACCGAAAATAATAATACGAAATGATATGTTTATATTTACATATATATATTATTATTTGGTTATATGTCTTGATATTAAATAAGATGAGAATTGTCGCTTCGCTGCATTACTTGTCTTGATTGCATTCACGCCTAATAAATGACAATATTTTCAATAATACCTCCTGATAATTTCTTCACACGTAAACCATTCACCACCTAAAAGAGGAAACAGGTACAGAAATTGTTCTTATCTGAATGTGCATTATCTGATGCTGGTAACCGTTGATCTGCAAACTCTGTACACTGTTTCCAACACGTTCAGTTAGAGGTAAGAATATACGAAAATATTCAAATACGCCTGCTTTTAACGGCATCGATGAAATTTATTTGCACACATGTATCCTCTTTATTTTACAATCTGCGTCTGCAGGTACGATGCCCGTAACAAAGAGAAATTGACTTTCAAACTGATAATAAATGCTGTTTATTGTACACGAAGGTGAATTATTCTGAAATGAACGTCAACGATACGTAAAATCCACATCTCTAAATATTTATTCTTAACCGACATCCTTCTCAAAATCTCTGATTATCTTATAGAAATCGATCGTCCTGTGACATTTTAAAATAAAGTAACATTTTCGACTTCCTAACCTTACTCAAAGTGCGTCGGTGGTATAGCGGTTAGGACGCTCGCCGACCATGCACATGTTCCGGGGTTCGATCCCCGGCCGACTCACTCCTTTACCTCACTAAGACAGAAATAATGCTGGTGAAGAGGAAAGGTTGGGCAGGAGGCTAGCAACCCCATCCTGTAAAATAAACACTGCTACAGAAAATTCAAGCCACTGGCTTGATAAGGCTGATATTTCCTCTCTGATCGATAACTTCAGTGCCATTCACCAGCACACATTCACAAGCACAACCACCCTCTAATTTCATTGTTAATTGTATGCATTGCAATAATTTCTCATGGTTGAAAAGATTCTAGTCATTTTCATCATTATCTACTGTCTGACAACCTGATGCATTCTTAAAATGTAATTATGCTGCATAATTGATGAATTAGCTTAGCTTCAGTAAATATTAAGTGAAAAATTGTGACATGTTTGGCACGACAAGGCCTTTTGCCTTAGAATTCCGTATCAATCAGTATTGAAATCAAATTTGAGGCAAACAGTGACTATGTTAAACATATTGTTTTTTTCAAAATAATTATTTCTTTTTATGAATATCGGAGAAAAATTTAGAAGACGTGGTTAATCTTACACATGAATTGTATTTGCGTTACACGTTCTGAACATTCTTATGATACACGTTCCTATCATACACAGTGATATAGAAGTAAAAATAACATGAATTATTACAATACATGTCAGTCGAATGAAGACGAAAGAACGCGGTGAAAATATTATTAAAATAATGTTATTGAACTTATGCTCCCAATTTATGTATCGAGGCAGAAGAAAAGTAACAACGATATATTATTGCGTAGCGAACGATGAGTTCGGCCAAAATACTTAGCTCCACACAGGTGAAAGTGTTGATAGATACTCGTTGATGTGGCCAACAGTGGTGACTTGTGCTTTAGTTTCATGCCATTCACAGCTTTTCTATAGAAATAAAACCTTCATTTCAACAGAGTTGATAGCTTTTTCAATGTAAAAGAGAAGAGGTTTCTTATTATTTCTGCACATTAATCTGCATTAGATTACAAAGAATTTTTCAGTCTGAATACGAACTTTGAGCTGGGAAGTTTAGTAGTGTAAATTTCATTGCCTCACTGGATACCATCTGCATAGCATAATTCTACATGAACTATGCCTAAAAGATGAGGGTGTGGGTATGGTGTCTTTTATGGTTAATTTATGTTTTCAATATTTGGTTTGTAAGGATTAGATTTGCTTTCACGAGCTGATAATGGATTAATATCAGTTAGAGAATCATTGAAAATCAGGGAGTACTGGACAAATTTTATATTCTGCCTACTGCCGATGATTCTCATACAAGGATGAAACAACTGTCCAGTACTCTGCAGTCTTCAATAATTCTCTAACTTATGTGAATCTGCGATCAACTAGTGAAAACAAATCTAACATTTGAAAAGCCAACCATTGAAAATTAATCCGATGCTCAACAGTTGCCTAGTGCAGGATAGAGTTTCCTGGAGTTCCGGTGAGTTACATTCAGATGTCATGTCGTCTTAATCGCTCAAATCACCCTATTTTCTGTTGTGTCTTTCGGGTGAAATTCATCTCTTTTTGCGAACATTGTTATTTGCGCATACCTAGAACCCAATCTTCAAATCACTTGACCCGGAAAATTAGTGAAAACTTCTCCTTTCTTATTGATTTTACTGAGACAAGTGATGCAGCGAAGCGACAATTCTCATCTTATTTAATATCAAGACGTATAACCAAATAATAATATATATATGTAAATATAAACATATCATTTCGTATTATTATTTTCGGTAAAGAATTGTATGCTTAAAATAAATGCATAAAATCATAATAGAAGTATATCATTAGAAGTATACAATTTGTATTCTCTTCCGATATTATGTCAGTTGTTGCTGTTACTTTTCTCACTCTGAACTGTTCACAGTGATATTTCACTGTTTCCATTTGTTATTCTAAATCAATTTATTTTTGCAAAGTAAAATTCTATGTTTTCACAAAATGTTACGTTTCTTTTTCAATTGATTCGCATTCAAATCCTATAAATACACATCCCTCCTAACATATACACGTTCAATGGATTAAACAATATATGACATTAAATGGTTTACAAATTAACATTGCAATATGTTTATAATCATAAATGTTTTATGTTCTTTTCCTACGTGAATGATTGTATTCACATCTATGATTAATTTCACTCAGTGTTTATGATTCCTCAATATGACAATCTGTATGTCTGCGACTGTACACGTTGATAAATAATCCGACGAAATGAAACCAATAGATGAATCAATCTTTTTCATTGTCTGAATACTGAAATTCCAGGTTTACATGAGTATACAATATACAAAATTATAAAAATAAACTCTAATTATCCTAATTAAAAATTACCGACATTATGTGGTTTCATAGATATATACATTTAAAAAGGCAAATGCATATGCATATGTGAAAAATAATCACATCAATTTTCTAATTGTTATCAGTATCGAATTGGTGCCTCTCAAACGAAGAATATTCTGCCTGTATCTAACAAGACCAGAGTAGTCTGTTGACAAAGAAACAAAACACTGGCGTCTTGTTGTATTTCGGAATATTTCGACTTTATTCACATTATCTATCTGTGTACAGAAATTGGAAGGATATCGCATCTACGGATCAGTATTACACGTCACTACATTAGAAATGATAGAAATCGTATTTTACACATAATGTGTGTTGCTGCGTGCATTAGGATATGAACGTCTCATTGTCAACAGTAAATATATGTAGTACATTGAAAATATTCGATTCGAAATATTCAAATGAATATTGTAGATGCCTCATAGTTTAAACAGAAATGTCAAGTGGAGTGTTGCATATATTTCAATGTGTATATGACAGCATGCAATTTGAGTTGAGCAAGAAGAGCATTTGGATATAACCGTTTTATTTCTCTTCACCTTTCGCCATGGCTTCATGGAAATTCATAGCGGAGAATAATGCTTCAAAAAATACACTTGAAACATTACTAAAAATTTGTTGGCTATTTCTTCACAGAATGATTCATGAAATCTATCAGTCTGAAAGAGGTGTAGAAATAATGAAATTTGTACTCATCGCTCATTACCTCTGAAGAGAGCAAAGGTTTCTTCAATCACTCCATTTGTCTTAAACAATTTCTCAGCCATATTCCGAATTTGGCTCTATCTAACTTGGTTTTCGCATTCAATTTGTGTATCTCTCTCGTAGTATGTAGATTGGCATTCATAATTTCACTCTGAACAATATCCTGCATTATTTCACTTGTCACCTTTGTTTAATTCAGTACAATTTCTAGCAACGTTGTCTCATCTGAATTGTCAGACTGTTGCATGACGCACTAGCAACCTGTAGATCTTGTTATTTCTACACTGCTCCATTTGCGATTCATCTTTTTCATGGAAAACTTCACACAATGCACGATCAATCATTTATTGTCAAAATTCACATCATTATTATTATGACAAAATACTTTCATATCCATACCGTACTACTGATTAACAACAGCAAGTAATATCATTTTACACTTTGAGTGTAATTTCATAACAATCTACCCATTTTGGTTTTTGAAATTCTGCTTTATCTACAGTAATTACTCTTTTATACTTCAGCGCTGTCTGCACATTATTATCTATTTCATTTCCACTCTCTGTTGATCATTCTTTATTCTGATCCTGTAGGTAGATATCAACGAGCGCTTTCTTCATCCTAGATTGAAAACAGCAAAGAACAACAATTATTAAAAAGATGATTCATGAAAATAATAACATCAATCAATAAAACACAATTGCGAATAATGATTAAGTGATGCTTCGTAGATAAAGTAATTCAGTAGGAAAAATTCCTGTACACTTGGCTGTTATTTTTTCTGTTGATATCTAAGATATTTATTCAATCGAATCAGAAAAAAAGCACGAGTGTATTGAACTTAACAGGATTGTAGCGTGCACACGACTGGCTTCGAGAAATAACGTAATCGAAACCGTATACATCAATACAGTATTATAAATTCACATATATTTTCTCATCCGTGTGCAGCAGGAATCAGTCGATATTTTGAGTTTAGTTACGAGAAACAATCATCGAAATCTGATCCAAAGTGAGTTGATCAAAATACACATTGAGCATCGACACACAGTTTGTGAGGAGGTATTCATGATCAATAATGTCGTACTGGTACTTAACGACTGTTCACATTTCGAAATATTTTCAGTTCTTACATAAGTGAGGTGCTCATCATTGTTCACACAATTTGCGGATACCGCGTCCTCTTGAGCAAAAATGTGTGCCTATGTGTAGTTGAATTTTTAACAGTTAAATCTTACCTATAATATTGAACATTTTATGCTACCTCCGCTGTGAAGTACACGACTTTTCATCTATCAGTTTCGATGTATCAAATACGAGTTTACTTAAAGGTGTTTGTAAGAACTACAATTAAAAACAGGCTATATTAACTATAAATACTTGCTGTTTATATGTTATAGCTTATGTATCAAACTTTTTAATACACATTTATCAAGTTACACAAATATTTGTATTTTTGATTTACAGAAGGCCAAAAAATCAAAGGAAGAGAAGACCAGTGGGTCAGAAGCTTTAACATGAAAAATTATGTGATCCAATTGTTACTTTTTACAAGTGAATTTCACTGTCTTCTAAAATAACCACTTCATACAACAAACCAAATCTGGAACTATTCCATGAATGTATTTCTTCTGATTTTGAAATAACCTATAACCAATTTCAACTCAATTAAATTATTAATTCATAAAGAAAATTTATAATTACGAAATAGAGGTTTTAACATTATTGATAAGTTAACAACAAGCCACGCTGAGGTTCCTGACTGTTTTAAGTGTTATGTTTTGTTTTCGAAAGTTCATAGTATTCTATGCAGTAGCGTTTCACAGATATTCTTAAACATGGCCAAAGTAACTGCTCTAATATTAACATTTCACACTGTTTAATGGAAGAATGTGATGTTTTGTTTACATAAACACCAGCAGTAATTGATGTCATATCAAACCATAATTAAACAATATATAAAAATCATCGTTAATCAAAGAGTTACCAGAATACTCAGTTAATTAAGAGTGAAATGTAGTCCACTTGAAAAAACAACAAGATACTCCATATGACATATATGTCAGTGATGCTCCTTCTCTGTTTCAAAAGCATGCTGAACTAAGGAAATGGCTTTATAATCCTCTAAAACACACCGGAAAATTATTATTTTATAATGCATGAGATAGATCTATCACTAAGTCAATATATTTATCAGACCGAGGATATATACATTCGCAAACGTGGAATCTTCTTACGCTATTTTTCTCATGCAGAGATATCACTCATAAATGTCGTTCTATCCAAGAATAAACCTGCAGTATACAGCAAACGAATGCAACTGAAAGAAAAATACAGATAATAATAGTGAAATCTCGATAGGCATAGAAGGGCTAATATTTAGCTCAAGAGAGTAATATGTTGGTTTAATCGAGTTCTCCGAGCTGTTTTGTTTAGTTGTGAGGCCTTCATTTGCTAATTACACTTGAAGAAGGCATTAGGAATTCTCAAATGATTTGTTATTCACTCAACCTAGCAAACATGAGCAGAAGTGGTGTTTTGTGCGTGTACAATCTATGGACTCATGTTGGCCAAATAAGCAGTTACACAAGCTACAACCGAAAAGAAAACAGACAAATACATGAAAACATTACTCATGGTGACATGGATCAGTTTAATCACCCTTACATTTGCAAAAATGAAAGAATAATTTATTAAGGCTGTCTTCTACTGAAGATGTTAACCTTCAATTCAACTAACTGAATCAAAAGTCCTAATTGGAACCAAACGAAAAATCGCTTACCAGATTTAAAGAACATATTAACAATCACCGCAAGATCATTCAAAGCTTGTGTGAGTGAAGTCCCCCTCTCGCACAAACCAAAAACTTACTTCTCTTAGCTTTTTGTGAATCGACAAACTTGATAGCGGAAGAAGACTGAACCAACATCATCAACAAGATAGATTTCAACACCTTTGAAAATTATTACATTGGCAATAGTGGACGTTCGTTTTCGACTTTGCATCAATGAGCATAAATTAACCAGGATGTAACTGACAGCCGTTTCATCCTAGTTTGGGAATCATTGGCAGTGCGCAGCTACTAGAGCTCAAACCCAGGACCTCTAGGAAACAAGGCAATCTCACATACCATTCAACACCTGGGACCAGTTTCAACGAATTACGAAATTCGAAATTTCACCAATTCGCGATTCAGCGCGACCTCAAACAAAGTCATCAGTGGGACATCCATCCTCACACGTGACTAGATGAACCTCACTGTTCACGACTTCTCACTCCAACTCTAGGAAACTCCATCCTGCAGCAAGTCACGGTAGAGCATCAGGTTAATTTTCAATGGTTGGTTTTTAAGAATTAGATTTGCTTTTACGAGTTAATCACAGGTTGATGTCAGTAAGAGAATTATTGAAATCTGCAGAGTGCTGGACATCTGTTTAATCCAAATATGAGAATCATCGGCAGTAGGCAGAATAAATCAGCTGTCGAGTACTATCTGGCTTTCAATGATGCTGTAACTGATATCAATCTATTATCAGCTCGTGAAAGCAAATCTAATCCTTACAAACCAAATATTGAAAACATAAATTAACTATCAAATGACAATATCCACACCTTCATTTTTTAAATCCTGATACATAGAGAAGTATGCGCTGCATAAGGTATCCAGTGAGACAATGAAGTCTTCACAAATAAACTATGCAGCTCAAGGAATGCACTTAGACTGAAACATTCTCCGCAATCCAATGAATACTGATTGATAGAAATAAGAAGAAACCTCTCATCTCTTACAATGAAGAAATCTTTCAACTCTGTTGAATTTAAACTACTTTTCCACAGAAAATCTATGATTTGCATGAATCTTAAGCACAAGTCACCACTGTTGGCCACATCAACGGCCGTCTATCAACCCACCTGCCCCTATGGAGCTGAGTATTTTGGCAAAACTCATCGTTCCCTACCCAATAGTTGATCGCTATTATTTTTCCTCTGCCTTGATATATCATATATATAGATATATGTTCACTAATAATATTTGAATAACAATTTCATCGCGTTCATTCGTCTTCACACAACTGAAATGTACTTTAATTATCCATGTTATTTTGACTTCCATATTATGGTGTGTTATGAGAACGTGTGTTTTAAGAATGTTCGGAGTGTGTAACGCAAATACAATCCACGTGTAACAATAACTACGTCTTCTAATTTTTTCTTCGAAATTCATGAATAGAAATAGTTATTTCGAAAAGAAAACAATGTGATTAACAAAGTTACTGTTTGAATCGAAGTTCGTTTCAATACTGAGTGATACGGAATTAGAAGGCAATAAGCCTTTTCGTGTCAAGCACTTCACAATTTCGCACCTAATATTAACTGAATCTAAGCTAATTCACCAAACATTCAACATAATTACATTTTATGGATAGAGTAGTTAGTCAGATAGTAGATAACGACGACGATGACAAGAACTTTTGAACCATGAAAAATTATTGCGATGCACACAATTAACATTGAAATTAGAGGTGGTGGTGCTGTTGAGCGACTGGTGAATGGCACTGAAGTTATTGATTAGTGGGGGAAATATCAGCCTTATATATTTAGGAAACAGATAGAAGAAAATGTTTTTGATTTAGGTTAGAAAGATAAAAAAGTTTCATTATTTCCAAATATTATATAATATATGCATGCAAGATATATATATACACATATAGTATACATATAATATTATCAGAATTCTTCGGATGCATATCAGTTAGGAATTAGTATTTATAGATGTGGATTTTGGGTATAGTTGACGTTCATTTCAGAATAAATTACTTTTTTGTACAATGAACAGCATTGATTTTCATTTAGAAAGTCAATTTCTTTTTAAAACTTTCAACGTACTTGCAGTAACAGATTGTAAAATGAAGAGGATACAAGTGTGCAACTAAAGGTTATTGATACCGTGAAAAGCAGGCAAATTTAAATATTTTCGGATATTTTTACCTTTAATTAAACCTGTTGGAAACAGTCTACATAGTTAACAGAATTGTGGTGAGCAGCATCACATAACACACATTCATATTGGGACGCTTTCTGTACCTGTTAATTATTAGGTGGTGAATCGTTTACGTGAGAAGAAATAATCAGAAAGAAACAATAAAAGAATATTGCAAAAGTATGATTGAATATGTTGTCATTTACTGGGCGTGAAGGCTTGAAACAATGCTTTTAGAATTAACCTAATTTACAGAATAACTAGAAAAAGAAGTCTAGATGAAATGATTTTTCATTATTCATGAAGTCTGCTGATATGTATGCATTTCTAAATGATTCTGATAAAACACAATGGTATTATTAACACTACTGATAATGTTTTTCAGTGGGCAGTATGAATTAATGTCCATTTCTACTGGTAATTTCCCATTTATACGAAATCAAAACAAGTGATTTACCGAGGAGACTCTTCTCATTTTATTCACATCAAGACACACAATCCTTTGTGTATGTAAATAGGTCTTCGTATTGAGGAATAATATCCGGTGAAGGAGTCGAATGCATAATGTGAATGCATAAAATAATAATAGAAGTATAACAATAGTAGCATAGAATTTGTACATTCTCCCTCTATTACGTCAATTAATACTATTACATTTCTCACTTTAAACTGTCCCCAGTATTATTTCCCTGTTTTCATTTGTCATTCTACATCAACATTGTTTGGCAACGTTGAATTCTATGTTTTCAAATTACACACAAGACTTCGTTACGTTTCTTTTTCATTCGATTCCCCTTCTAATCCTATAATTTCACCCCCATCCGAACTTATATATGTATGCTTCTTATGGATTATTCTACATATGACATTAATTGATTCACAAATTAACATTGAAATATGATTATTAACTCAAATATTTTAACTGCATTTCAGACTTGCATAATTGCATTCACATATATGATTTATTTCCCTTACCATGTATAATTCTTCAATATGAAAATCATTATGTATACGATTTAAATTATTGATAATAAATCCAACAAGATGAGTCTTTTTGCTGTATCACCCCTTCTTATTTTCTGACTGCTACATTGGGAGTTTTCCGTGAATTTCTAACCTACACAATTACTTAAATTCCCTCTTACACTCCTAATTTACAATCTCCGTCATGATGTGGTTTGATAGACAGGATTATCCCGTAGAAAGTAAAATCTGTTATGTGCTACTTTTGAGGCGTTGATCTGCTTTTACCTTACTTTTATCTGCATACTAACACACTTTGTCATCTAACATTCTTACTTACTTAACATTCTACTTATTGTTATAGTTTAATCAGTTCTCAAATTTCGAGTGTATTTCTTCACACGAATATTCATATTGGTGACTTTGTTTGTGAGGCGACTGTAATTTTTATCGATTCAGGTTCCACAGATTTATTCAGACCAGACGGAGTCAGTGCTCACACGACAATGACTGTTAAGTATAAAAAATGTCTCTGCCATACTGAGCAATATTATGGAAATTCTAAGGTGGATATTTCGTGATTATTTAGGACATGAGTTGAGAAGAATTGAAATTTCAAATGATATATGTGGCAAGCTGTTTCAAGCATATCAATATCTTACGAAAGAAACAAACATGATTAAATTAAATGTTAGATTTCACATCATTAATCCTTAGTAAAGTGAACTGTATATTGCTATCACAAACAAAGTCAATAAACCATCTCATAGAGAAATTTGGTAGCGTTCCTTTTGCATGGTCAATTTTATCAGTTTGGCAACAGTCTTGCCATGTAGATAGTTAAATCTTAGCAAATTAGTCGGGTGAGGAAATATTGAGTGGTGAATTCGTTCACTCAGGAAGCCTCTATACATCTTCAAGGTAAGATGGAAACATGTATCGCGGATTTTTATGACTACGCATCACTAAATTTAATTTCAGTAATGACGATACAGAGTTACCTAAAAGACATTTCATTGCTTTATGTGTTAATACATTATTAGGGAAGTATTCATATACTCTGTAATCCACTTGCATAAGTACTTATTCATGAATTTTTCCGCTTTATATTATTCCGCTTCCATTGCTTTTAAACAGGTAGAATATGAAGTTTCAGATTAGCGAAGAATGTATTCTGAAATTGAAACTTTCTCCTATGGCACTGGTCTTCATTTTCTTCTTCTTTTCTTTAACTAGATATAGATGTTCGGAATTCAAAAGTGCAGCCGCGGCGTTTTCGGACAGTGTCATTGGCTGCCTAGATATTACCATCAGTTTCCATACCGAGACCTACTTCATTGGGTATTAATCACTACAGCATTGCGAAATTAAGAATACTGGCAGTTGTGATAACCCAATCAGTAAGGTTGTCAATAATAATGGAGAAAAAATGCTTAAACGGTGTCCCTAGCGATAATAGTAGTTGTAAAGACAAACATTCACCAGTGGAAGTCAGGATGTTAGCAAATGTTCATTCGTCGCAGAGAATATGAGTAGTTTGAAGCTTCACATTATATGCAGGTGTGTCTGCAATGTCATGTCTTTTCACCTTGTCTCTTTTTCCTTGCATGATTTGACTTTTCATGATGGGACTACCTTGACTAACCACGCAGATGATCTAAAAGTTCTCCGAAATATTAATTCATAGTCAAATCGTTACAAAATAAGTAGCATTTATTCAGGGGCTTGTCACGATTCCCCATTGTTCCTGAGCTGAATACTTTCAAATAACCGACTTTTGATCTACATGGCATACAATAACGATCGAATCTCTCATAACTGGCAACAAGCATTATAAGAACACGTTTATAACTTGAACCGAGAAGTACAGGTTTAAATACATACATTTCCCAAATGATCATATCTCATTTCGAGAATGCTCATGAACGTACAAAGAAAAACCGAAATTTCTACAGAAGAATAAATCATAGAAGACAAGGCTTCAGTTGAATATAAAGACGTCAAAGAGGAACAATATGCCGATATTAAACAGAAAAAGCAACGACCAAGTTTACAGAAGGTCTTTCCACTCACTTACTTTATCTGGGAAGCATTGTTTTAGTAACACGGACCAAAGACAGTAATTACTTGGAATACTAGACAGA
Organism: Trichobilharzia szidati; assembly: GCA_944472155.2. Lineage (NCBI taxonomy): Eukaryota > Metazoa > Platyhelminthes > Trematoda > Strigeidida > Schistosomatidae > Trichobilharzia > Trichobilharzia szidati. The sequence goes on from OX235277.1 coordinate 15,709,857, forward strand.
CATTTATTATAATGAAATCTTCTGAACATCTACTGCACTTAGTACGAGACAGAAGATCCGAATTTTAAACACTGATAGACGTCAGTGCTTCTGGATTTTTCATAGTTTCTCCATATTTCTTTTCACATAGTTTTGAATATTATTTAATTACATAAGAGAAAGTAGGCAGACCAAACGGAATAAAAATACTCAACTATGGATGCAATTTTGACAGTGTGAATGCAAATCACATGATTAGAGGAACAGAGTCACACAAGAATGTAAAACAGTTACGTATTATCCAAAATGGTTTTGAAGGAAGGAAGGCTGGTCAAAGTGTAAAGGCCAAATATTATTATGACAAGAGGTAGAAAAAAATCAAGGAAATAAAATGAAGGAAAACGAAGAATCCAGCAAGATCTAAATGTGTTTTAATGCAAGTTGGACATATTTCTCATTCGAAGAGATAAGTTGAGGTAGAGATTTGTCTGACATTTTATCCTTTGTTTGATGTAGATGCGAAGATTTGCGTTTCCTGGATACAGCTTGTTCTGTTGAGCGGAGTTCTGTCTCCAGTGCATCCTGCATTCTCCCCAGAATGATGCGACTTACTATTTTACTTGGTGTGGACAGGAGCATTAGTCCAAACCCGTCACTTCTTGCAGAGGCGTCAGTCGCCTTTCATTTGCAGCTTGACGAAATACCTGACCTTTCATTCAATCAGTATACACGTTTCCCCATATCCAAATTCTTTCCAATAATGACGTTTTTATTGGTTCTTTTTGAAATTCCATAGGGTCCCACTGTTTTTCTTGGCTTCAGTAGCCTGATCGCATTAAGAATTTCTGCTTTCGTAGGAGGAATGGTGTCCACTAGCATTTCCGTGCGTGCTGTTGTTTGCATTTCTGGGCTAGTCATCGGTGGTGGTAGGTTTGAATGCCAATTAAGGTGATCAGCACATTGTTCTATCAGTCTCTTCTCTTGAAAATAAGGTTCTCTTGAGCATCTTTTATTGGCTTCATCATCTAGTTTAATCTCTCCTTGGATACAGACTTGGTTATGTGATATAGTAGCATGATGTATCTTTTGCCTGCCACCTGTTCTGCTTCAGTTGCCAGTTGTCGTCTCTCTTATCTAGCACTCTTCTTCACTTCTTTATTCAATGCAGTGTATCGTGGGCTTAGCTTCTCCTTATGTTGTCTTTCTTTGTATTGCGTCATCCTCTCTTCTAAAATCTTCCTCTCCTCTTTTCGATTAGCTCCCAGTTATCTGTTAACAGCAGTTCCTTGTCTTGTCTCTTCCTTCTTCCTAGAATATTTGTATACGTTTACTTGAACATCACTTTCAGAGAGATCCAGTGTTCTTTCACACAGGTTTCCTGAGTGATATCTGACTTTGTTTTGATGTATGAAGCGAAGGCATTTCAGTTTCTGAATGTTGAACTTGAATTATGGTCTGTCTCCATTTATTTTCATGGACTTCAGCTTCACCTTGTAGGGTCCTTAAACTAGATGATGGTCTGAGCCCACATCTGCTTGCCTTCTTGACTTTGTATGAAACAGGCCGCGTTTTCACTTGCTTGAGCAACACTGATGTGAAATCTGTTTGGTTTGTGGTATGTCTGTTAGTCAAAGTACATGTTTGTGCACGACGCTTCTGACCACCAAATCGTTGAAACAGCAGAAGTCTGAGAATAATTCTCCGTTTTCATTCATTTCTCCGAGAGCCTCTCGATACATGATGAGTTCTTTTCATGTATTATCTGCTTTCATTTAAGCATTCATGTCGCTCATAATGATTTTGATGTCTCTATTTAGCGTACTGTCCATTGCTGTTTGCTGTAGTCTATAAAATTATCCTTTCTTTTTTTGCGAGTTGTTTACCGTTGCGTAGCGTCAGACAAGTGTAACCTTCCCTACATTTGAATCCAATCTTGTTGTCATTATCCTGGATGAAATTCGTTCACACTGCATTAGGGCTTTGGCTGCCAGTGGTGACATCATGAAAGCCACTCTCTCAGTATGCCCATCGTTGTCGTTCGAGTGACCTGAGTTGACTACTGATACTTTGGCTATGTGAACACCCCTTCCTATCTTTCAAGCTTGAGGCCTCTTAGTTTACTAGAGGAGGTCCTGGAATATTTAGAAAAAGTGAAAGTCACATTTTGAAACCAAGTCTTGTCACACAGTTCATGATAACGTGATAGGTATATATATATATACATAAGTCGTGACATTAACGGTGTAATGATAACTAGCCAATAGCTAAAAGTTTTCATTTGTGTCACTAAAAGGCTCTTGCCGAAAACGATAAGCGTTGTCTTTGCAGATTAGCGTAGACGCCTGTCAGTATTTTATCTGATGCGTTGATCTGTTAGTGACTGAGTTAAACTATGGCAATTGATTGTATTCACCAAGAAGTGTTTGTATCCAGCAAATTTTCACGCAATTCAGTATGAGGCTTTTTATATCGTTTGTGGATCGTCTAGAAAGTTGAATGAATCTGTTATTTCGCATTCTTAGCTCGCCAATCTATAAAAACTTTACATGAATGTGGATTACTAATCCACTCTGCACTTTATGGTTGGTTGACAAAACAAAGATGAAATGAATCTTAGCTGAGAAGTTCTGATGAACTAAAATGTAGACAATTGAAATTCGCGGCAGATTCTAGCATTTATGCAAAATCTGTTTGTTTGAATATATGGAAGAGTTATCCATGAATCATTGATCTCCCCGTGGAGTTTACTATAGAACAGTTGAGATTATATGGCTTGGAAAAATGTAAATATTCGTCTCTCGTGAGGAATCTACTTTCAACAACAAGTCAAATATGAATTTTTCAATCTCATTTTTTACTGTTTGAAACGTCACAGTGTCCCATGAAATTTACACAATCTTAACAACGCTTTTCACCAGCATCTATATTTGCATGTGAATATTAGACGTAAGTGAGTGTCTTCAAAACGGTTATTTACACTCGTGAAAATCATCTGAGGTTATGGCACATGGGTATTTATTCTTCCTTTGACGTACATTTTTTCTGAATATTTTTGTACACTCAAAACCATAGAACTCATTCTTGGTTCATTTTAATAGCACCTTGATTTTTAGAAGCGTTAAACGTTATGTGTAAATGGAGTCACTTCCAGATTTACAGGCGTATTACAACAGATGATCACCGTCAGAATCATCCTTAGAAAGCACGAAGCGTAAAGAAATGCCTTTCCTATTCTATGGAATTTCTTAGGTGAATCTGTCTGTCTTGCTTGTCGAGTAGGATTTATATGAACCAATTATTCGGCAAACAATTACTTGTATGGTTGTATGGAAAAGACACATACAAAAGTTTATGAAATTTTACTTTTGCATTTATGTGAACTTCAAGCATATTTTCCTACAGTGTACTGCACCAACACATTCTACGTGTAAATAGGAATTTAATACACGCAACGCTTGTTGCAATATAGAGGAGAATCGTAAGCTTATTGTAGTTTGATTTTTCCATATCTAGATGCATTTACATCACACATATTAATTTATTTTCTAATTTTGCAAAACGCGAAGAAGGTATTAACACACACCAAAGACATCTCATTCAGGATTTCATCATTGGCTGACATTCGTAAAAGAACCATTGGAAAACCTGGGAATAGTGAACAGCTGTTTCGTCCACTTATGGACTCTTTCTGAGTACGCACCCACAAGAGTTCGAACCTGAAACAAGGATGAAACAGCCGTCTAGTGCTCTCAGGTTTTTCTACCTTATGTCAGCTCATGATGAAATCCTGAAACCAATCAGTCAGATCGTTGAGAACAGATACATCAACATCTCATTCAGTTCCAACCTGAGCAGACGATTTTCCTCCATATGCGTTTTCACCAGTATTTTCGTGTATTTACTACGTTCACATCACTTCATATCAACTGACATGGACAGTGAAGTATACTGTTTCGAGGTGAGAATTCTCCCAAGATACAAATTAGGTATTTCTGTTTTGCAAACGAGATTCCAATGTTTCCCGACTAGGAAAACTGTCGAACAACATGGACCACTAATATTGAGAAAGCTCACTCATGAATTCATTCATTCAAAATATTTTATCTTAGACTTAAACAGAAATGTATGCCATCTGTCGCCCGAATTTTATACGTGAAAATTATCATGAATTTGCATTATTTATTTGAACATTTCAAATCGAATGTGCAACGAATCTTTTCCGCCAGAAATGAAATGTTCACGACATCAGAAACACTGGAATAGCATTTTCAATTCTTAAAAGGACGTATGTTTTTCGAAATGCAAACATATATGAAGTCGTTTGATAAAAACGAAGCCGATCTAATCTCCACGTATAGAAGAATATTGTGACTAACGTCTAAATATTCCCGATAACAACAAGACACCTGTGTTTTGTTTCTGTTTAACCAAACCACTTCTTTCCTCTAATTTACAGGAGCAATGTACTTCATCTGAGTAGCACTAATCATACAATGATAAGAACTGCATAGTTTATGTGAATAGACGAAAGAAACTTGCTTTGTTGCGAAAAGCAGACCTCCGCGTTTCAGGCATTGTCAGTGTTCCTTATATACTACCATCAAGAATAGCTGATGCTCACTTTTCCCGTCTCAAGCTTATATTTTTTTTCTCAGTACCCTCAACAGCATGGATTAGATTAATCATTTGTGAAGGAGCTTTTAACATTGTTTCAAGGCAATATTTTAATTCAGCCTTAAAGTAATATTGTTATTAATGCAATAATCTTTGGTTGATTTGACATGCGCATAGGCCATGTCTAGCTTACTTGTTCGAGTCATTATTTTACGAAACCATTTTGTAGAATCTGTGGCTTCCAGCCGAATACATTCGTGAATCAATTTCAACTCAATTTGACCGCGTTGACTGGTTTTCCGTGTGTCAATTACGTCCTGAACATGATTCACAGAAATCGGTTAACATCAATTATTAAGAAGCAGTAAATCGTCCCTCTATAGGCAACTTTGAGAGGCATGTTTCCCTGTGTTACCTTATTTCCAAACTAATCCATACTCATCTCTTCCAAAGTAAAATTAACTGTGTCAGGTATTTCGATTGTGAAGTCTCCTTAGTGGTGAGTATTAACATAGGACGCCTCAATGCATTTTCCTAATCGTCAGAGCAATATCTGCCAAGTTTTCATACGAATTTTGTGATAAAAGTTTGTGAATTGCACTTAGAATCTGATGAATACACGTCTTTAGCGTTTCCGAAATAGGGAAATAAACAAGAGGGATTAATGTTATCCAGTAATAAGCATTCCTTCATTCATTTAGATAAATTCTTGTTGTCCACGGTGAATCAGTGACAAAAACAGTCTGTTGCAACATCACAATCATCAGTTGGAAACATGAAGTCTGATTGAATATATTTAAATTTTCGCGAAACCTTTACTGAGATGGATTAATTACAACGAACTCGAAAAACTAAATGTACATTCTGAAGAAATGATATGTGTTCTTTTTGTCTTAACAGAATCTGTATCATATTGTCACTGTTCAGTCAAACACTAAAAGGGAATAAGGACTATACGTAAGTGTGAAAACAAGTTCAAGAAAATTGAAATATTTTATTACAGATTAAATCGTGGTGAAGACAACGATGAAATAAACCACAGAGTAGTCAAATTGATAAAAGAAATAACGTCAGAATGAATAATTTTTATTGAAGGGAAACAACATAAGCTATGCAGAAGGTAAAAAGTGATTCAGCGTTGTAAGTATGATGAAGATTGTGCCTAGAGGATATCCAGTTGACTGTCACTAAATCACTGTTTTGCAAAATTGTATGCAAAATTCCAGGCTTGAGTGTTATTACGAAGAAATCAGAATCTACCACTCTGAGAATTTGCCAAGTTTAGAAATCAATCCACAAATGACTTGAACTTATATCTTCTACACATTCCTGAAGAAAAAAAATATCACTCAGTTATTTTTCATCCCTTGTATCCAGTATGCGACCATTATCTATGAAAACCATCGAAAAACTGTTTCCTAAGCCATTCTAATCGAGACAGTTTCAAAGAGTAACATTGATATCATTGCAAATACAAAGAAGTTAGATAACATTGAAAGTCCATCCAATAAATAAACTTTGAAAATTATGTTGCAACTCAGCAGTAGTAATGTGGAAACACCAGATAATTTCAAGATGGTCAGTGATAGCAAATCAATGGATGCATATCAGAAAGTTGAATGACCTTTGGATACCGTGATAATGGAGATCACAACTGCTGCAGCCAATTTATGACACTCAAACAAGTCATCTCTTAGCTGCTAAGAGTGATCAACATTACCGTATGAAATCAATTACACTGGCATGATTTACTCATTCGTTTAGGTAATTTCATGAATAATAATAATAATGTAGCATAAAAAAAGCATACCATTCACTGGAACTGCTGTGGAAAATTACAAATAAATTATATACTACTTTGTTTTACTGTAAGTAGGTTGCTTTATCAGGAATAAATATATCTGGCGAAAGCGCGATCAGCCCACATGAGAATTCGGATTGTGTACGTGTGACGTATGTCGTCGATTTTCATGCTGAACACTATTCAAGTAGTTGAAAAGGAATCTCCATGTATGAGTTTGACAAAAATGACTTGTTCGCATATAGTGAAATTCATCTGCCTATTAAAGTGACACTGGATCAAATTCGAAGAGAACAAATGTTTGTATGAGCACTGTTGTGAGACAGACATCACATATATCAAGAAACTATCAATAGAAATGATTCTGCCTCAATTGAATGGTTCGAATTGTTACAGTAATACATAGAGACTTAAGTCGGCAGATAATAGACAGTAATCACATAAGGAAGTAATTGTCATTTAAATTTATTCTTCTTCGATGAAACGGTCCTTGACAATGGCAATAATGCACAGAAACAAATAGAGTCATGAATTCTTATAGATATTCACAACACATTCCATGGTAAGAGATCATTTTCACAGTTTTATTTGAATAGTGCCAACAAGAACAAAAGTACACCCAGGATATCATAATAATAATCACATGAATGAAGTTAACTGAAATTATCCCACCCACATGGGAACAATATGTGTAGTCGTTGCTTCAAATTTGAATACTGAATATGAAGTATTTAAGACACTTGCTAACTTCAACTCTTGGGTACACACTTATTTATGAAATACCAGATTATTCATTTTGCAGTACTGCATTAATCATCAAGACCTGTTTTTATTTATTCGAGTTTGGCGTCTGCAGAAATGATTTCTACTTTCACAATCCGATGTGAATCCATGAACAACTTGGTTTAAATACTCGACATTTTGCAAACTTCTGGTAATTAACTTTATCAGCCATATATTCTTCCACTATTAGTTTCATTAAACATTCATTGGGGTTTGGCCTATTGCTCTGTGCAGTGTAGTTAAAAAGATAAATGTGTATCTGAGTTGTACTTCTGTCGTTTTATCTTCGCTTAAGATGGTTGACCTCACTGACAACTGAAGTATCAGATGTATGCTCAGACAAATCAAAAGCAGTTGTCAAATACCCAGATCCCTGAGATCCTGTACCTATCACTGGTTTCAGAAGATTAAGGTTGATACGTCCGGTACTTTACACTGCAAACAGCAAGCAACAACGGAAAATGGTTGGGCAATATCATTATTTACTGTTCAAGCGATAACAGAACAGATTTACAGTGGTTAATCAGTGCTAAAATCGTGAATAAACGTTACCATAATGTACAACAAAACTTCTGATCGTATTTCTCCAATCTTCAGCCAACCACTTCACGATAAGGTAGTGTTGGCCTACATGTCACCTGACAGTAAGCACCAGTTTGAATAAACAAACTATCCAATGTTCACCAACACTAACAACAGTCATTATGAAATAATGAATATGAATTCTCCGCTCTTAAAGTTCACTGTTTACTCTTTTTTCAACATATATATATATATACATATTCAACCATGTCCATGTATTCATGGACATGATTTAATATACATGAACGCAAACATACATGTCCAAATGCTTTATAAGTGGACGAATGAGTTGAACAAAGAATGCGTTGTATGATTATCAGATGAAGACAAATTCTTAGCTCTCTAATCTATAATTACTTCACATGAATATGGATTAGTAATCTCCTCTGCACTTTATGGTTGGTTGACTAACAATGATCAAATCATTCTTAGCTGAGAAGTTCTGATGAATTATAATGTATTATTATTATTCCCTTGGGTTCCTAGTGGAACATAGGGCTTCAACTGCACGTCTCCACTTGCTTATGTCTTCTGTTGTATTTTTCACCTGCATCCATGTTAGTCCATACTGTTTAAACTCCTTTTCACACGATCTCCTCCATGTCACGCTTCGACGTCCCACTCGCCACTTCCCTTTCGGGTTCCACTCGAGCAATGGGCTGACGCGCGATGTCACCCAGTGGCCTCCTCAGTGAGTGTCCAATCCATCTCCACTTTCTCCTGCATATTTGTTGGGCGATTGGTACTTGTTTTGTTTGTTTCCGTAGTTTCTTGTTTGTGATTCTTTCCGGCAATCTGATCTTGAGTAGAGAACGAAGACAGTTGTTGATAAAGGTCTGCAACAGGCTGTTGGAAATATTCTTTGTGACCCGCCAAGTTTCTGATCCGTACATATAGAAGAACTCACTGACTTGACGTTTGTATTGAAAATCCGAATTTTGTTGTTGATGCTGAGATGAGGGACGAAGATTTCCAGATTGGTTTCAGGTTGATGAATGTGTTTCTCGCCTTCCCGATTCTCGATTTGACATCCTCGTCCGTTCCTCCTGTAGTTGAGACAATGCTCCCTAGATAAGTGAAAGAAGTAACCTCTTTCAAATCCCTCCCGTTGATGGTGATTGGCGTTGGATGTTGCTGCTGTTGTTGTTGTTGTTGGTTTGATATTTTCATAACCTCCATCTTGTCAATGTTCACCTGCTGCTTCTTCGACCAGTTTGTCGGTTTTCGCTTGTAAGTCTTCGATTTTGTGTGACATCAAGCATAAATCATCCGCGAAATCCAGGTCTTCTAGGTTCTTCACGTCGGTCCAGGATGTCCCTGTCTTCTCGGTTCCCACTGTCTGACGCGTAATCCAGTCCACCACAATTAGGAATATCATTGGTGATAATAAGCACCCTTGTCTCACTCCTGTGTTTACTCCAAACGCTTCGCTGAGTTTTCCGTTGTGGATCACTTGACATGTGCTGTTGTCGTATAGCTGTTGAATAAGGTTGATGAATATTTGGGGTACGCCATAGTACTCGAGTAGTTTCCAAATTACTTCACGGTCAACGCTGTCGAAGGCCTTCTCAAAGTCTATGAAGTTGAGGTGGAGGTTTGATTGCCATTCCATGCTTAGTTCGATGATGATGTGTAGAGTTGCAATTTGGTCAGAACATAATTTGCGTTTCCTGAATCCAGCTTGTTCCGGTTGGCGGAGTTCTGTATCCCGTGCGTCCTTTATTCTCTCCAGGATGATGCGACTCAGGATTTTACTTGGCGTCGACAGGAGCATGATTCCTCGCCAGTTCTTGCGGAGTCTCAGGTCGCCCTTCTTTGGTAGTTTCACTAGGTAACCTTTCCTCCAGTCAGTAGGCACCTTTCCCTCTTTCCAGACATTTGGCAATAATGGAGTCAGCATATCTGCTGTTGTCTCTGGGTCCGCTTTCAGTGCTTCCGGGGGTATTCCATCTGGTCCAGCTGCATTTCCAGCTTTCAGTAGCTTGGTTGCATTCAAGACTTCAGCTTTCGTTGGAGGATTGGTGTCAACTTGCAGTTGTGTACGTGCTGTTGTTGGTATTTCTGGACGGGTTGTAGGTGGTGGTCGTTTCAAGAGTCCTTTGAAGTGGTCCGCCCATTGTTTAATCTGTCTTTCTTATTTGGTAATTGGGTTCCCTTGGCTGTCTTTTATGGGTTTCACTTGTGTTGATTTCTTCCCGGATAGACACTTGGTTATCTGATATAGTGTTCTCAGGTCCCTTTTGCCTGCTGCCTTCTCAGCTTCAGTAGCCAGGTTGTCGTAGAATTGTCTTTTGTCCTTCCTGGCACTCTTCTTCACTTCTTTGTCCAGTGCTGTGTAAGTTGAGCTCAGCGTCTCTTTCTCTTGTTCGTCTTTGCATTGAATCATTTTCTCTTTCACCTTTCTCCTCTCCTCTATTAGTTTCCAAGTGTCTGTTGACAGCCATTCCTTGTCTTGTTTCTTCTTTCTTCCTAGATCCGTTGAACACGTTTCATTGAAAATTACCTTCAGAGAGTTCCAATGGTCTTCCATGGATGATTCCTCAATGGTGCCACGTAGTGTTTCTTGCTTTGCTCTGACGGTTGCAGTGAAAATGTCCTGTGTGATTGTGTCCTTCAGTTTTCGCGTGTTGAACTTGCATTGTGGCCTATTCCCAGCTATCCTCGAGGCTTTCAGCTTCACCTTGAAAGTCCCTTGTACTAGATAGTGGTCTGAACCCACATCTGCTCCTCTCCTCGATCTTGTATCCAGTAGGCTCCGTCTCCACTTCCTTGAGATTGAAATGAAGTCTATCTGGTTTTTGGTGTGTCCATCTGGTGAAATCCATGTTGCCTTGTGTATATCCCTGTGTTTGAACACACTGCCACCAATCACCAAATCATTGAAGGCGCAGAAGTCTGAGAAGAGTTCACCATTTTCGTTCATTTCACGGAGGGCCTCGCGACCCATGGTGAGTTCTCTTCCTGTATTGTCTCCTCCCAGTTTCGCATTCATATCACTCATCAGGATTTTGATATCGCTCTTTGGGACGTTGTCCATTACTGTTTGTAGTTGACTGTAGAAATCCTCCTTCTTCTCATGTTCTGAGGCGTTCGGAGGCGCGTAGCACTGAATGATTGTAACCTTTTTTCCTTTTGAGTTGAACCTGGCTGTCATTATCCTGGAGGAGATTGGTTCCCACTGCATGAGAGCTTTAGCCGCTGTTGGTGACATCATGACGGCTACTCCCTCGGTGTGCTCGTGATTGTCCTCTGGGTGACCGGAGTAGATTATTGTCTCTCCAGTTGATAGTTGGCTCCTTCCACATCCGTTCCATCTGCTCTCGCAGATTCCTAACACTTCTATTTTATATCTCCTCATTTCTGCGGCTACCTGAGCAGCCTTTCCAGTTTCGTACATTGTACGAACATTCCACGTCCCCATCCTTATTTTTGCTCTCATCGAAAGCGGGCACATCGGCTGACTGGCTTCCCGAAGGCTTTCACCAGCCCGCGTCATTTCACTTCCCCGATTCCAGCGAAAAATAAGGTCACTATTTGTAATTTTAGAATTTTGAATATATTTGTGCGTTGAAGTTTTAGTAGCAATTTGGTTAAGTTTTGGGTGTGGAGTTGCTAACACCACGCTTCAACCCTCCCTCTTTATCCGGGCTTGGGACCGGCTAGAATACTAGTGACCTAGTAATCTAGGCGAGGTTTGAATTAAAATGTAGACAATTGAAATTCGCAGCTAATCCAAGCATTTATGCAAAATCTGTTTGACGTAATTTTATGAAGAGTCATCTACGAATCATTGATTTGCCCATAGGGTTGTTGGTAGAACAGTTGAGATTCTGTGGCTTGAAAAAGAATAAATATCCATCCTTCTTAAAGAAGCTACTTTCGATGACAGTTCAAATATCAATTTCTCACTCTCATGTTTTATTGTTTGAAGCATCACAGTGTTTCATAAATTTTACACAATCTTAACAACCTTTTAAACTAGCACCTATAATAGCATGTGAATATTAGACGTTGTAAGTGAGTGTCTTGAAAACGGTTATTCACACTCGTGAAAATCACCTGAGCTAATGGTACATGGATACTTGTTCTTCCTTTGAGGTGCATTTTTTCTGAATATTTTTGTACACTCAACACCATAGAACCGATTCATGGTTCATCATAATAGCACCTTGGTTTTTAAAGGGTTAAACGTTATGTATAAATGGCGTCACTTCCAGGTTTACAGGAAAATTACAGCAGATGATCACCATCAGAGGCATTCTTAAATAGCACGAACGTATAAAAATGCTTTTCTCTTCAAATGAGGTAATTTCATAATTATTTCAGTTCCTTTGCCTTTCACTCTGAAGGTGATTGCAGTGAGTCACTTCATTCTATGGAATTGATAAGGTAAATCTCTCTCTTGGTGGTGGAGTAGGATTTATATGAATCAATCGGCAAACAATTACTTGTATGGTTGTATGGAAAAGACACATACAAAAGTTTATGAAATTTTGCTTTTGCATTTATATGAACTTCAAGCATATTTTCCTACAGTGTACTGCACCAGCACATTCTCCGTGTAAATAGGAATTTATTACACTTAACGTTTGTTGCAATATAGAGGAGAATCGTAAGCTTACTGTAGTATGGTTTTTCCATATGTAGATGCATTTAGAGCACTCATGTTTATTTATTTTCGAATTTTACTGAACGCGAAGAAGGTGTCAATACATGCCAAAGACATCTCATTCAGGATTTCATCATGAGCTGACATTGGTCAGAGAATCATTGAAAAACCTCGGAATATTGAGCAGCAGTTTCGTCCCAGCTTTCAACTCTTCCTTCAGAACGCACTCACAAGAGTTCGAACCTGAAACAAGGACGAGACAGCTGTCTAGTGCACTCAATTTTTCCTATGTTTTCTACCTTATGTCACCTCATGATGAAATCCCGAAACCAGTCAATCAAATCCTTACCAACCAATACTTAAACATCTCATTCTGTTCTAACTTGAGCAGATGATTTTCCTCGATTTAGGTTTTTCACCAGTATTTTCGTGTGTTTACTACGTTCACATCACTTCATGTCAACTGACATGGACAATAAAGTATAGTGCTTCGAGGTGAGAATTCTCACAAAATACAAATTAGGTATTTCCTGAAATAATAGAGAAGATTTGTAGCTCAGGTGAATGATTTGTAATTATTAGTGTTCTCTGTGCTGGTTGGTTTGGTTGCGCAGCTCCCTGTATTGCGAACGAGATTCCAATGTTTTCACACTAGGAGAACTGTCAAACAACATAGACTCCTAATATTAAGAAAGCTTATTCATGAATTCCTTCATTCAAAATATTTTATCTTAGACTTAAACAGAAATGTTTGCAATTTGTCACCCGAATTTTATGCGTGAAAATTATCATGAATTTGCATTATTTATTTGAACATTTCAGACCGAATGTGCGACGAATCTTTTCCGCTAGGAATGAGATATTCCTGACATCAGACACACTGAAACAGCATTTTCAAATCTTAAAAATACATATGTTTTTCGAAATGCAAAAATATATATGAAGTGGTTTGATAAAAACCAGGCCGCTCAAATCTCTATGTAAAGAAGAATAATATGACTAACGTCTGAATATTCCCGATAACAACAAGACGCCTGTGTTTTGTTTCTGTTTAACCAAACTACTTCCGTCCTGTAATTTACAGGAGCAATGTGCTTCATCTGAGTAGCACTAATCATACAATGATAAGAACTGCATAGTTTATGTGAATAGACGAAAGAAACTTGCTTTCTTGTGAAAAGCAGGCCTCCGCGTTTCAAGCATTGTCAGTGTTCTTCATATAATGCCATCAAGAATATTTGATGCTCGCTTTACTTGTCTCAAACGTATATTTTTTCTCAGTTCCCTCAACAGCATGGATTAGATTAATCATTTGTGAAGGAGCTGTTAAGATTGTTTCAAGGCCATATTTTAATTCAGCCTAATAGTACTTTTGTCATTAATGCAATAATCTTCTGTTGATTTGACATGCGCATAGGCCAAATCAGTATTTGTTAACTTTAGGAAGATGAGTATAAACTGTGATAAAGTGTGTATACTGTTTATAGAATATTTTGTAATTGTTTTTATTATTTAAATGTGAGTAGTATATTTCATTATTTTGTCTTTTGTTTGTTTATGTAAGTTAACTTCATTTCCACTACATCATAAGTGATCCTGTTTTCATACTGCTGAGGAAGGACAAAAGAGATCGCACACGAGAACAGTGAAAATAATTTGAACAAATAGTAATAAATTAATGCCCTGTATGGAAAAGACGAAAGTAAACCGATCACTTGTTTACTGTGAAAATATATTTGTCCCGATGGTGTTTGTTTAAAAAGGAGTAAGAAAATTAATGATGTGGATGAAATTGAGAAATACATATTATTTTCACACCCTAAGTAGCTATGATTCCTTCCTTCTGCATATTCATTGTAATTTTGCTTTTACAACAATTTGCATATCTGAGAGAGCGAGGAAAAGCTAAACACACATAATAACCATTAGGAAAATATTCTTTCATACCTACACTGTACTACTAATTATCAATAGCAAGTAGTATCATTTCACAATTTGAGTTAAATGTCATAAGAATCTACCCATTATGATTGTTGACATTCTGGCTTTATCTGCAGTTATTATTATTATTTCCTTTAATTCCTAGAGGAACATAGGGCTTCAGCCATGCGTCTCCATTGCGTTCGGTTCTCTGCTAGAGTTTTCACCTGGCTCCAGGTCTGCCTTTATCTGCAGTAATTACCTTTTTATACATCAGCGCTGTCTTCACATTTTTATCTATTTCTATTCCATCCTTTGTTGATCATTCTCTATTCTGATCATGTATGTAGATGTCAATGAGAACAACATGGAATAACAATAATTCAAAATACGTTTCATGTAAATAACAACACCAATCAATAAAAATCAATTGCAAATGTTGATGATGTGATTAGTAGGTTACACCACGAAAACTGTCTCTTTCTCAGTGAAAATTTATCGGGATAGTATGTAATTCAAAAGTGCAGTAGTGTGGTTTTCTCGTCAGTAGTGTTACCAACATTGACAATACTGCAATCTTCTTCATGCATTTATTCTCCCTGATGAAACTGAATGAAGCAAAAACAACGATTGTGTGTAGAATAATATGGTAACATCATTCATTTCATTGTCTTCTCATCAGCTGCTTACACATTAAATAAGTTTTCAAGTTTGTATATGGAATCCTTATAACACACCTGCAAATTTTACATGATATCAGTTTAAAGGAGGTGAGGGAATTAGTAAAAGAGGCTCAGAAAATTACGCTTATATAGTTTTACAGAAGCAGTTTAAGTGAAATAAAGTAAATATAGGTCTTCACTTGTAAAGGAGATAAGTAATTAAACGACAGGTGCTTTAATAATGAGTGACTAATAAATTAGGCAACATTTTATTGAGTTCAACTCTATTCATCGAAACAACAGGCAAGCAAAATTACACTATATCAAGGGAGTGAGGTTGAACCCACAGCTTGCGCAGTCAAATGAAATAGAGAATAAAGACATCTAGTTACCATGGCAATGGAAGACTGATAACCTCTTCTTTCTGATCACATTAATCTGACCAAAAGCCTTTCATAAATATTGCTTCTGTAAAAGAGAGCGGAATTCAGCTCCTTTACCTACTGATAATTTTTAAAGATACATCTTAAATAATACACGATATAATCTAAAAGTCTTTCCTTAACCATCTACAAATTATGTTGATGGACACATGAAATGATACTAAAACGAGGAAGCGTATTTGTTACGTTGTAATGAATTAAGTTAATATGTAAAAATTATGAATAGTGATGAAGACTGAGCATTTCTGCATCATTACACATCATAAGTGCAAATAATCCCTGAATTGCTATGCTTCAGCTACTTCATCCAGGATATGGCCACCATGTGAAAAAGCATCGTGTGAGGCCTTTGGTGATTGAAACATCACGAGGTTTATAGAATACTTATAGCAAATTAAATACATTAGAGTTACTGAAAGTTATTCGCTTGCGTTTAACTTCATATGTTCTGATGAAGTGAGCATTATAAGTAGATGCGGAGCAAGCTTGTTAAGTGTTTACTTCACAGGCTTGAAGGTGTAATGAAAAAATAATTTCACCTAATAAAATATGTACCATATACATGTGAGTATGTATGTATGTTTGTATATGTATGAATACATCTTGTCACTAAATGTCACTGTGAAAATTTGAGCGTGATTCATAAAGATCATGGTTACTAGTACCCTGTGTTTATATTTCCCCCTGAATGTGAAGTCAATGTTGGGAAATGAATTGTTGATAGTCAGAAAATGGTGCAGTATCTAACCATCAGTCTCAGGATAGAGGAAGATGATGATGAAAAATTCCATTTTCTGATTTTAAATTTGAGGAGAATATACGATGGGATACACGAAACATCTGTATATACGAAAGTCTCATGGAGTGTTCATCACTTGAATTACAACAGCTTCTGCCCAGTGAGATACAAGCGAACTCTTGTGAATACACTTTTCTCTAGAGCGAATAGAAAATGTTCAACAAACAAACTATACAGTGAACTAATGCTTTTTGAGAAATGCTTGAAAAAGAGTGGTCACCCACAAAGTTTCATGAACAAATATGGCAAGAATGAACTCAAGAAGCTTGATACAGCTACAGTCAGTGAGAAGCCTCCTAACGTTCATTTAAAGTTAAAACTACTATTTTAATTTTTGTTACCCTATACAATTTCTAAGGCTCTTGTAATCTTTATTTGCACCACCCAATTCTCATCTCAAGTTGAAAATTATTGTTTCAATTTTGTTTCCATGCTCATTTTTAAAGACTTGATATCCGTTCTAATCCTGTGTAATTTTGTTTCTAAGCTTCTTGTAAAAACCATATCTAGTTGGAAAAAATTATCACCTTTTACTCACCGTCGGAATTATGTAGAATCAAACAAGAATTGCCTTCATGTAAAATATATATTTTAATTCGATTGAACAGCTTTTGAAAATGAAATCGCCGAAAAGCTAACTTTGCTGAACTTCGTGTTCTCTTCTTTCTAATGTCTATATGGGTGTTTTCCACGATCTGGAAAACCCTATTTTCAGCAAACATATACCAAGAGGCCTCAGGTTAAAGGAACCGAATTGTTTAGACTTCTCAATCGCGAAACACCTGATTGACACAGGACACCGAGGTGTGCTGGAATCATTCAAAATAATTAGCAGACACAGTGCCTCAAGTATTCTCAGTTCTGGTGAAGCTGTAGCTTAACGATTGAAGCTTCACTTATGTGTTCAAAAAGGATCTGTTGTTGGACTTCAATTAGCCTTGTGACTCATTTCATAGTAACTCTTTGTTTTCTTATTTTGTTATTCTATCATTTCACTTACCCACTTCATTTTCCGCTTGACTTTCTGGAAAGATAATTTTTCTTAAACTTATTAGTTTTGCTATCCCAATCACATCATCAATTTCCCATCTGATCTCATGTGCACCAAAGTTTTGATCTCCTTTTATCTAAATACGTGACTATTACTAATTTTCTGTTGTTACCACCCAACAACACAACTGCTTATTAATTTTTTTAAGAAACAATATGCTTGCTAATGGAGAAATGTTCGTTAACAATGTACACTTCTTTATTATATTGAAGAATCCATGTTGTACGCAGCTGATGAGAGCAGACAAAACAAATTGGATCCAGATTATTCTGCGCTAATGTTTTTTTCTTTCCTTGTCTAAATTTATAAAAGGGAATCATTGTGTAAAATAAATTGTAGCAACTGCGAGAAACACAACATTGTTCAGAGTGGACGTTCCCTTCGTCTTCTATTCCATGAACATAAACTAGCCGTCAAAATACGTGACATCCACTCACTCATATCAATACATACATACAAACACGGACATCAATTCGATTAGGACAAGGTTCAAATATTAGTCAGAAGTAACACGAAGACTGCAAGAGGATTTTTAGAAGCCCAACTGGTATTCCGGTGAATCGTCAATGATCAGACACATCAACGCTGAAGATGTTGCCTAGTAAGGCGATGAAGGCTTTGCAAACAAACTATCCAGCTCAGAGTTCACAACTAAGTCAATAAAAGTTTACTCTTTGTGTTGTACAAAATTTGATGCCAATTGATGAACTATCACTAGACGATTATTGAGTTTCTTATTTTCATGCCATACGTTAACGTATCGTGCAGTATTTTAACTTGATGAATTACTTCTTCCATTCTCTTTTCCAACATTATTAGTGTGTTTTGTTGGTCATTTCATACTTCTAGTTGTGAATATTAAACAAAGATTTGATTCTGAGAATACCTGACAACTTGTTGCAAAGGGAGACGGGTTATCTTAAACTCAAGCATAATCAATTAACTAACTGTCTCAAAATTATACCACTGACAATCATCTGATAACTCAACTTGTACAGAGGTTTATCACCACAGTAGTTTCTGGAGGTTCATCGGGTTTTCAGTCAGTATGATCCTAATAAACTACAGTTCAATTTACTGATTTCTGTCTACAGACTTACAGTGGAAATGAGTTTCAAATTATCTTGGTCAGTGTTGGAATCAAATCGGAGATTCAATATATGAAGACTTGAAATAGTTTATTTGTTAATTATTTTGAATGACTGCAGCATATATACTCGGTGTTCTGTGTCAATCAAGTGTTTGGCGATTGAAAAGTCAAAACAATTCGATTCTATTAACCTGAGGCTACTTGATACATGTTCGCAGAATCTGACGTAGGCCCTCCTCTCAGTTCTTCTAAATTAACTGCTCCAGTAGATAAGAATAATAAGATATATGTGAATTGGTATACACGGTTGGAAGTTCCTTGAAATTTCTCTCCAAATTTACTTTCAAATAATGGAATGTTTCATCATCTTCATGCTCCATCGTGAAATTGATGCTTTTGTGTACATGGATGACAAAGTCTCATCGAAACAAAGTGTAACTCAAATCATTTCATACAGCGAATGTATCATCAACGTACTTATAGTGGCTGTTGTTTCGCCAGTTGTACACTTGAGCTTTGTCTGTTCCAGGCTGGCCATCAAAATATCAGCTAATATCGAAGTCAGTGGACTCAATATTGACATTCAATCAACCTGGCGATATATTTTGTTGTCAAACTGGAATTGTATTTCATTAGAACATAACATGAGAAGCTGATTGATTTCCAGTTTTGGTAAAAGAAGAAGATCAGAGCGTTGACAGATAATGTCTAATGTCTCATGCAGAGAGATCTGCGTGAATAGAGAAGTCACATCTAGGGAAACCATGATTTTGTCATGTGCATTGAGTGTGTTTAGCTAGACGTTGTCTGACAGGTTCTACCCTATCTGCTAGCCAGCGAGTAACGTCGTGAAATGTAGAATTCATCATTGAGAGTATTGGTCTCATTATGCTTTTCTTGAATTTTCTATTTCATTATTTATATTTTGGTTTTTTGGTTTTATCTTATTTCGAGCCTCTTGATTGACATACATTTGAGCATATTTATTTTCAAGTACTGGTTTTTAGGAATTTGGTTGGTTGGTTACAGGATTTCATCATGAGCTGACATTGGTTAGAGAACCATTGGTTTTCCAATGGTTTGTTTGTGTGCGACGTTGATTCCTCAAGTTTTGAGAATTTGATATTGATTTCTGAGATATCCTCTATATATACTGGGGCAATCTTTTGTGTGTTTTCCTTGAGGGTATTTATTTGCCAAGTTTTCTGGTGGATATACGTCTTTTGATGAAATTCCGTGCCTATCCAATTTCGGAAGACACCTATAGAATATCTTTCTTAAATTTTCCTTAAGGTTGGATTGCATCAATGAATAGTGTTTGCACACAATTTCTTTTTTGTGTGCATTTAGATTGTTGAGTTTGTAATTGAGTTTCCGGACCATGTAAGTTGATTTCATCTCAACTTGCCTTTCTAATTGTTCTGTGGATGATCGCTTGACTCAGACGTCTAAAAAGTATTTCATTCTAAGATTCCTCTTTTCTTGTGATATTGATGGCGTTGATGACGTTGTTTATTAAGTTGTGAGTTTTATCCAACTCATTTCTTTTGAGTGTAACAAATGTGTCATCTACGTGACGCATCCAAATTTCTGGTTTGATCGTTGGTAGGATTACGTCTTCGATTCCATGCGTCACTGCTTCTGCAATCGAATCTGATATTGACGGTTCCATTGGCGTTCCATTAACTTGATCATATATTTGGCCTTTGAATTGCGAGTATGTTGTAAGGCATACGTTCCTGCTTTCCATCCAACTTGTATGTGGCTTTCCTGATTGTTGTGTGAGGAGTTTGTCGTTGCTTAGTGATTGCTAAATGGTCCCATTTGGTAATGTCTGTCCAATTGAGGTATATAATGCTGTGATGTCGAAATATATCATTATTTCTAGGTTGTATGTTTCAAGGCCTCTAATTATTTCTCTAGAAATCGGATAGCAGAAAAGGTGGAGTGACTGCAGGAATCCCATTGTTGTTTCATTTTTATGCAAAATTCTTGGTGAAAATTGTGTGTTCGAGTTTCTGGAAGCTGTAAATCGTGGTAGAATCAAAACAGAGATTGAGTATAAGTAATCACTGTGTGTTGATTTGACTCATTCACGTAGGTTCTGACAACCTAGGTCAAGTAATTGATGCAATGAGACTCGGAGGCTGGAGAAGTTTAGTATAACGTCTTCCTCTCCTCCACAAATACATCAAAATTTTCAGCTTTTCATTTCAAATTGGTTCCTCTTCAGGATTTTTACCACTTGATTCAACTCCAGTTGGTCTATCACAACAGTATTTCTTCCTTACAGTACCACTTCAATTGTTATTTTTGTCATTTTGTGTGTCTTTGACTGGGTACTAATTTCTGTGCTATAATTTGCTTTCACGCTTCATCAGAACGTACCTGGTTCTTCAAGTACACATCGGTAATGTAAAGGACATATTTGTTAAATGAGGACTCATTATTTATAATCATTTTCAGTCTATATGCGTTTGTCGTGACGCTGGAGGACATAAAGTCATTTTAGCATTAGGAACACAATATTCAGCGAAGAGACTCTTCTCGACGAATTTAGTATTACCCAGCTGTACAATCGTGTATATAGGGTTTTTAAGAAATTACATTCGGTGAGTGACTATTTCCAGGGAAAGGAACTTAATTCATTTGCTCTGCTTTAGGATAAGGAAAATGTGTATTTCTGATTGACTCTGGTGGACTCAGAACTTGACTTCCTAAAGGCCACGCTCGCAGAAAACATTAATTCTAACCTATTTATTGACAGCAACGTGAAAGACAGGCAGTCTAAACTGGTCACCAACTCATGCTAAAAAACTTTATTCATGAACTTGGAATTCAAAGGTAATCAAGCTTCGGATATGCTCAAAATCGTCTATTCAAATCAGTCAATTAGACGTTCTGTGCAGCAAAATTACATATGACGCTCACTAGCCGCAAGTTGTTCACTACCTCTGTAAAAGATAAGCTCTTCCCTCTGACCGCCTCCATGTGCATCTATCAGTTCACCTGCTCTTGTGGAGCAAGGTACATTGGCCGTAGTCATACGATGCTTTCCACACGGATAGGAGAACTTATTCCAGCATGGTTTTAAAAAAGGGGAAAAGAAGTGTGTGCAAAGCTTTATTTTGGAACACCTGATCAACTTCTGTCACTCTGTCAACCCTGATCATGATTTTAAGATCATATATAGAATCCATGCTAACTTCCTGCGTTTTCTTCGTTACAGACTTCTAAAGGCAGCTGAGACCTTGTCAATTCATCTTTTTAAGCCAGACCTTTGTGTACAAAAGAAGCATGTGCAATCCCTACTTCTGCCTTGGCCGTAGAGGGATAGACATTTATTTATTTTGTTTATTTAGTTATTCTACGTACTTTTCCTTATTACTAATATTATTATCATTATTATTATTACCATTCTCACGCAATCTTTTCCACTTCACCCACTTGCCATTTTAAACACAAATATACTAATTTTTATATTTTTTATTTTCACAACATTGAATTCTATCTTATGAAATTTCACACTATGCAATGGAACATTTTATATTCGTCTACTAAAACTTATAATTATGTACCTTTTTCCAAAATCTATACACCTTATGTATTATTCTCTATACGACATTAACTATTTTGCCACTTGACATTAAACTATGATTATAATCACAAATATTTTAATTGCATTTCATACTGCTATTATTATTTCATTTATTCACACCTTAGACCTAATTCTCTCACGGGATATAATTTCTTGAAAACCATATATATATATACGATTGTACAGCTTGATAACTAATTCATTCAAAAGAGTCCTAATGACAAAAAGTCAGACTGTGTCTATGCACATGAAGCATCCACCAATGATGATGTCATATAACCTCGAAACTCCATTCACACAAACTTGCGAAAATATTTGGAGCTCAGAATGCTCAGAAAAATCAGTTCATATCATCAGCAGTACATCCTTGATCACTCAATGGATGATCACTTTTCTGTTGCTTGACAAGATTATACTACTTCATGTGATTGCCCCCTGCATAATATGCACAACGAAGATTAACATAGATAAGCAAGTAATTTGCTGAATATGTCATGCTTCATTGAAAACAATGGGTACGCAAGGTGTGGACATAAATCATGTTATCCTGTATGCATGAATATCCAAATTGATATGTACATGTATATATATTCTGCTTATTTAAGCCTAATAAGAAGCTGAGCTCATGCTGTGGAGACTGAACGAGCCTACAAGTCACAGCAATAATTCATCGATGGTATACAATATTTTGATTTTTTGAGGTTTACAAACGTCACATGCCTTTTGCATGTCGTATTTGCATAGAAAGTTCTTTTTTGTGTAAGACGTCATTTTGTACTCACACGATAAAAATAATATTGAAATGAATACATTACCATAATATCTTCCTCCCTTAATTGTTTATGCTTTCGTGTTGAAATGAATCTTGTTTTCTTGTTGCTGTCAGACGGATTGTAAAAATAGTAAATAAACATGAGCAAGATGAAAGTCAAATGTGTAGCAGATGACATTTCTAAACAACATTCTGACAATTTGAGTAATGTAATGATGAAAGACGGTTTGTTGTGTTGAAAATCGAATCAACAAATAAAACGAATGACTTCGAAAATAAAACATGAAAGAAATTTCATCGTGAGACATAAATCCACAAAAGAAAATCATAAATCAAACGACCTACTGAGAAATGGTTTGACCATTCTCTATTCTGATCCTGTGAGTTGATATCAATGAGCCCTTTGTTCATCTTAGATTGAAAACAACAAAGAATAACAATAATTCAAAATAAGTTTCATGTTAACAATAATATCAATCAATAAAAAACAATTGCAAATAATCAATAAGTGATGCTCACTGACGATTGATTTAACCAAGTAAAGAATCTGAGAAGGTTGTACCATGAAATCTGTCTCTTTCTCAGTGAAAAGCAAGAACATTTATCAGGATCGTGCGGAATTCAAAAGTGCAGTAGTGTGGTTTTCTCATCAGTAGTGTTACTAACATTGACAATACTGCAACATTCTCCATGCATTTATTTGCCTCGATGAATTTGCATAAAGCGAGAACAACGATGGTGTGCAGAATAATATGGTACCAGCAATCATTTCATTAGGTTATATATCAAATAAATATAAGACATTCTATCACTCTGCTAGGCATACTCTTAAAGACTTTTTTCCGATTTGTTGAAGAGGTAAATCAACTCAATGTACATGGCAAAATCATGGTTTCCTTCGATGTGATTCCCTATTCAACCGATCTCTCTGCATGAAACATTAGAAATCATTTTTCAACACTCTGATTCTCTTCCTGTACCAGCGCTGGAATATAAGCTGCTTCTCTTGTTATGTACTAATGATATACAATTTCAGTTTGACAACAAAATGTATCGCCAGGTTGATGGAGTGGCAATGGGAAGTCCAATGACTCCGATATTAGCTGATATTTTTTTTTTGGCCAGTCTGCAAGAGACAACGCTCAGAAAAAATTTTCAAAAATTAAAAGCGATTTGACTATGAACTCATATTCGGGAGGACTGTTAGATCATCAGCATGGTAAGCCAAGGTGGTCACATCATGAAGAGTCAAATTAGGCATGGAATAAGAGACATGGTGAAAAGACATGACATTGCAGAAAACTCTTGGAAAAATTGTGAAGCTTCAATCTACTCAAATTCTCTGCGATGAATGAAGTCGTTTAAATTCTGAGTTCCACAGATGAGTGTTTGTCCTTATTACTATTATTTTCATTAGAGACACTATTTAAGCAGTTTTATTCATTATTATTGCCGACATTACTGATTGGGTTTTCACAACTGTCAGTATTCCCACTTTCACAATACTGTAGTGAATAATACCCAATGAAGTAGGTCTTGGGATGGAAACAAATGGATATGTCTTTGTAGAAAATGACACTGTCTAAAATTGCTGTGGCTGCACTTTTGAATTCCGAACATCCATTTCTAGTTAAAGGAAAGAAAAAGAAAATGAAAACCAGTGATAGTGGAGAAGGTTTCAAATGGAGAGCACATTCTGCGCTTTTCTGACACTTCGTATTCTACTTGTTTAAAAGCAATAGGAGTGGAATAATATAAAGCGGAGATGTACATGAATTAATACTCATGCAAATGGATTAATGAGCAAATGAATATTTTACTAATCTTCTTTGTCTTCCTGCGATTAGGTTGCCTATTCCTAAAAGCTGTCATAAAATATGCAAACCCGTGAGGACGCATTCTCATCTCTCTTTCTTGTTCCATAACCACACGCTACTTTACCTCATCCGAAAATTTACCGTTATGGTAATACATAAAGCAATGAAATAATTGTGTTCACAAAGGGTTTTCTGTCTTTTAGGTGACTCTGGTATCGTCATTACTGAAATTACATTTACTGATGCGCAGTCATGAAAATCCGTAATACATGTTTCTATCTTTCCTTGAAGATGTAGCGTGATTCCCTGGGTGAATGAATTCATCACCCATTATTTCCCCACCTGACTATACCGTTTGAACTTAAATACCTACATGGCAAGACTGTGGCCAAACTGATGAAATTGACCTGGCGAAAGAAAAGCTCCCAGATTTCTTTCTGAAATAATTTATTGACTTTGTGTAAGAAACCAATATACAGTTCACTCAACTAAGGATTAATAATGTGAAATCTAACCGAATTTGTTTCCTTCGTTAAATGTTCATACGCCTGAGATGCCTTGCCACATATATCATTTGAAATTTCAATTCTTCTCAATTCATGTCCCAAATAATCACGAAATATGCATCCTAAAATTTTCATAATATTGCTTAGTAATTCAAAGACATTTAATACTGGACAGTCGTTGTCGTGTGAGCACTGACTCCTTCTGGCCTGAATAAATCAGTGAAAAATGAATCGGCGAAAAATACTGTTGTCTCACAAACAAAGTCACCAATATGAATATTTATGTGATGCTTTGCTTTCTACGGGATAATCCTGTCTATCAAACCACATTATGACGGAGATTTTAAATTAGGAATGTCAGAGGGAATTTAAATAATTGTGTAGGTGGGAAATTCATGGAAACCTCCCAATGTAACATACAGGAAATAAAAATGGATAATTCAGCGAAGAGATCAATCCCATCGGATTTATTATCAAGTTGCATAATCGTACGCATATAGCTTTTCACACTGAAGAATTATACACGATTAGGGAAATGAATCATAAATGATAATGTAATTATGCAATTATGAAATGCAATTAAAATATTTGAGTTTATAATCACATTTCAATGTCAATTTGTGAATCAATTAATCATATATGAAATAATCCATAAAAAGTATTTACATAAGTTCGGAGGTGTGTGCAATTAAAGGATTAGAAAGCGAATCGAATGAATAAGAAACTTAATCCAATCTGGTGTGGAATTGTTAAACAAAGAATTTAACATTGACAAATAATATTGATATAGAATGACAAATGGAAACAGTGAAATAATACTGAGGACAATTGAAAGTGAGAAAAGTAATAGTATTGATTGACGTAATAGAGAGAAGGTATACGAATTGTATGCTATTATTGATATACTCCTATTATTATTTTATGCATTCGATTCCTTCACCGGATATAATTCCTCAATACGAAAAGCTTTATGTATGTACATATAGGATTTTATGTCCTGATAATAATAACTAAGATGAGAAGAGTCTCTTCGCTGAATCACTTGGTTTGATCTCCTATAAATGGGAAATTACCAGCTGAAATGAACATTTATTCATACTATCCACTGAAAAAATTATCAGGAGTGTTAATAATGGCGATGTCTTATACGAGAAACATTTAGAAATGCAAATATATCAGCAGTTTTCATGACTAATGAATAATGATTTCATCCACGATGCAATTTGTATTTATTTTGTAAATTGAGTTCATTCTAAAAGCATTATTTCAATCGTTCACACCTAGTATATCACAATATTTTCAATAATGCGTGTACAAGATTAGCTGAGTGTATCTTCCTGAATATTTCTTCTCACGTATTCAAGACCCAATGGTAAGCAGCCACAGAAAGCGTCCTTATATGAATGTGCGTAATGTCGTGATGCTCAATAGAATCCTGTTAACTCTGTAGACTGTTTTCAACAGGTTTAATTATAGGTAAAAATATCCGAGAATATTTTTAAATGTGCCTGCTTTTCACGACATCTATTAAATTTATTTGCACGCATGTAACGTCTTCATTTGCTTCTGCAGGTACGAAGACAGTGACAAAGGTGAATTGACTTTCTAAATGAAAATCAGTGCTGTTCATTGCACATAAAAGTAATCTTTTCTGAAACGAACGTCAATCATACCCAAAATCCACATCTCTAATTACTAATTCTGAACCGACATGCGTCCGAAGAATTCTGATACTCCTGTTAAAATTGACCTTCCTGAGATGTTTAAAAACAAAGAAACATTTTCATATTTCTAACCTTACTCAAAATCATTTTCTCCTTTTTTCTAAATATTTAAGCCTGATATTTCCCCACTAATCGATAACTTCAGTGCAATTCACTAGCCCTTCATCAGCACCATCAATCTCTTATTTCATTGTTTATTTTACGCATCGCAAAAATCTTTCATGGTTCAAAAGTTTCTAGTCTTCGTCATCATCATCTATTGTCTGACAAACTATTCTATCCATAAAATGTAATTATGTTGAATGTTTGGTGAATCGGCTTAGCTTCAGTTAATATTAGGTGAGAAATTGTGACATGTTTGGCAGGACAAGGCCTTTTGCCTCAGAATTCCGTATCACTTAGTATTGAAATCAACTTCGATTCAAACAGTAACTTGGTTAAGCATATTGTTTTTTTTCAAAAATATCATTTTTCAATTTATTTCGGAGAAACATTTAGAAGACGTGGTTATTCTTACACGTGAATTGTATTTGCTTTACACGTTCCGAACATTCTTATAACACATGTTTTTATCATACACGGTAATATAGAAGTCAAGATAACATGAATCATCACAATACATTTCAGTTGTTTGAAGACGAAAGAACGCGATGAAAATATTATTGAAATATTATTAGTGAGCAAATATATATATAGATATGATACATCAAGGCAGAGGAAAAGTAACACAGACCAATTATTGGGTAGCGAACGATTAGTTCGGCCAAAATACTTAGCTCCACTGGAGCAAATAAGCTGAAACGTGCCCATTGATGGGGCCAACAGTGGTGACTTGCGCTTTAGTTTCATGCAAATTATAGATATTCTGGAGAAAAAAGTTGAAATTCAACAGCTTTGAAACTTTTCTGCATTGTAAGAGATGAGTGGTTTCTTCTTATTTCTATCCATCAGTCTTCATGGATTGAGGAGAATGTTTCAGTTTAAATGCGTTCTTTGAGCTGGATAGTTTATTTGCGAAGATTTCATTGTCGCACTGGATAGTGTCTGAATAGCATACTTCTACAAGAAATAGGCTTAAAAAAGCCTAATTTATGTTTTCAATATTTGGTGTGTAAGGATTAGATTTGCCTTCCCTAGCTGATCATAGATTGATATCAGTTAGAGAATCATTGAAAATCAGGGAGTACTGGACAACTGTTTTATTCTGCCTACTGCCAATGATTCTCATATTTGGATTAAGTAGCTGTACAGTACTCTGCTGTTTTCAATAATTCTCTTACTGACATCAACCTGTAATTAACTCGTAAAAGCAAATCGAATTCATAAAAACCAACCATTGAAAATTAACCTGATGCTCAACAGTGACTTGCTGAACGATGGAGTTTCCTGGAGTTCGCGTGAGAAGTCGTGACCAGTGAGGTTCATCAAGATGTCACGTGTGAAGTTGGACGTCTCACTGATGGCACTGTTTGATGTTCTTAAAGTCTGGTGAAAGATTTTCTCTCTTGGTTTCACCGAGCACTTTTGATTCAGTTAGTTGAATTGAAAGTAAACATCTTCAGTAAAAGACAGACTAAACTAATAATCCTTTTTCAAAATAAATGTAGAGATTTTTATTCTATGATAATTTAAAATAAATGTAACAAGTTAAACTTTGCGTTGTTTTCACGTAGAACACAAATCTGGATTTTTTGAGAAATTCTCCCTGAAATTACAAATAAATCTAAGATCAAAAAACTAATATAGAAGATTTCCTTGATTGCAGCACATGTTCCCGTGACATTAGGCATATTCACAAGACGCCATTAGGAAATAATATAAAAACTGTTATTTGTAAATGTATACTTTCATAGTTCCTGATTCTTTCTTTTACAATCACGGATTACGGAATTTTGAGGATAACGTGAGAAAAGCTTTCCTCTGAACTGGTATTATTTCTCAGAATAAAAAACATGTTTATGTAGGTGTTAACTATTACTATTGAATTCAACTGAAGTATTCAAAATTCTAAGCTTCGCTGTCTTCACAAGGAAATCAGTGTTTACCACTCTAAATGTTTAGCAGGGTAAACAATGATTGCAAGAGCGAAATAACCTGAAATCTTCAGATGAATTGTATCCACCCACTCCGAATTCCTGCGCATACAAATAAATTATAGGTATATTTCATTCTTTGTGTCCAATATTGGACCGTTATCCATGAAAATCATCAATGAAACAGTATACAAAGGATTTCACATGAATTCAGTTTCAAAGGATAACATTGATATAACAGCAGTTCCAAAGAAATTAGATCTTATTTCAAACCCAATTTCACACGGTGATTCCCTTTTATAAATTTGAACAAATAAAGAAAAAACATTGGTGCAGAATAATCTGGATCCATTTTATTTCGTCGGTTCTCATCAGTTGCGTACAACCTCTATTCTTTAATAAAATAAGAAGTTTAGAATTTTAACAAACTTTTGTCCATTAGCAAGCACACTGTCAGAGCGTCATAGTGAAATAAGGCGTTGCGATTTACATGGTGTCTAAAGGTTTACGACAAGTATGTATATATATTTCTTGTTAGAGAGAAGTCTCTTGAAAAAAATTAATTAACAGCTGTGTTGTTGGGGTGGTTACAACAGAAAATTATTAACAGTTACCTAATTAGATAAGAGAAGATTAGAATTTCGGTTCACATGAGATCAGATGAGAATTTGATGATATAGTACAGTGAGCAGAACTCGAAAGGTCAGAAAATTGATCTTTAAAGTGAGTCAAGTGAAAAATGAAGGGGATGTAGAGTGCAAAGATAATTTAACAAAATGGGAAAACGAAGAGTTATTTAGAAGTGAGTCATTAGAGTAAATTAAGTCCAAAACTGATTCTCTTGAGCACATAAGTTATGCTTCAATCTTTCTATTTATATGCCTTCAGCAAACCTGAGAAGACTTGGGGTACTTTGTCAGTTAATTATTTGGAATAATTCTAGCTAATCAGGGGCTTGGCGATTGAAGAGCTGGAACAATTCGGTCCTTTTAACCGAAGACTCCTTGGTACATGTTCGCAGAATCTGACGTAGGCCCCACTCTCTGTTCTTTCGATGTGACTGCTCCCGCAGATACATGTGAATTGGTATACACGGTTGGAGGTAAAATGTGATAGTTTTTCCAACGGCTATGAGATGTCAAATATTCTGGAAACTGCATCATCGCTCGCTTCTCGCAGTCAGAGCTTCTACCAAGATGCTGAAGGGAAGATTTATTTGGTCGAGCATATGCAGCGATGCTTAGAAGTAGAGGCAAAATTGCCTTTCTTGCCAAAGAGTCAAGATTCTTCGTCACATCAGTACGCTGTTTCATTTTTTCCATAACCCTGACTCAAGATTTGACCACACACATATGGATATTGTTGATTCACTGCCTTCTTCCAATGATTTCAACTAAATTTTCACTTGCATCGATAGATTCACGCACTGACTAGTAATAGTTCCACTAACAGACGTATCCGCCAAAAACGTTGTGAAAGTTCTGGTGGAAAACTGGATGGTAAACTTTGGTCTTCCGCCCATTATCACTGCAGACAGAGGTGTACAGTTCGATAGCCGTACTTTTTTCAACAGCTCACTGAATTTTTGAAAATCTAATGAACGCGAATGACTTCGTACCACCCTAGTTCAAATGGGATGATTATACGATTTCATCGGCAAATGAAGATTGTGCTTGCTGCTTTTTTGACCAAAAGCGACTGGTCCACCATGCTTCGACTGCTACTACTTGTTATACGTGGAACTTCAAAGAAAGAAGTCAGATGCTGCATTTTCGAGTCAATCAAGTGCCCAACAACAACTACTAGTTGACTTATCCTGAATTTGCCGTTTTATTGTCTTTATTTAAAATTGATATATTGCTGTTCAACCACGTTATGGATATTTCCATAGATAGTTGATATCGCTACTGTCTAAACATTGACTGTTTTACATGACAATATTTAATCGGGTATTGTTTACTGCCTTCATATCTTTTCCACTAAACAACCACGGACATCAGGCTAAATTTTATCATTTCACATATTTTCTGTTTCAATTGTCAGTTCATCTGTCCTCAGTTAATTTAACAGTATTATTAAGAACTGTCCACCCACCTTTTTCAAAACTCTATATATTAATAAGTACTTTTCAGCTCATTACTCTAACAATTTTCTATGCATTATCGCTAATATATTTTGTGCAAACGCATAACATTGTCGAACACTTTAATGTATTATTTAATATTTCAGTCTTTTGGTCGAAGAATTATGTAGCGCCCATGAATAAGTCATACCTGTTCGGTTATGAAACTAATTCGTTCACGTATGGAAAACGCTTGCAGAAACTGATTTTACCTAAGCTTTTTGAATATTTTCCATTTTAATATTGAATATAGGTCTCTATCTGTTATGCATGTACTTTACACTGTTGTGCCCTGTTTCGTCCACCTCACGGCATTAAAATGTCATTTTATTAACAATTCAGCCTTCCAAGTTTTCACTTGTGATTCCTAATACAACGTTGTTCATCGTTGACCGTGTACAACTTGAGCACATATAAGGACGTGCAAATGTGGTTGATTATTTCACGTTCTCAGTGTAGCATAGAGCTTCGATTTTCTGTAGCAGTGGTGTTTATTTGTACTAGACGTGGTTGCCAGCTTCATGCATTACATTCCCCCTTACTGGTCTTATTGCTGGGTTCGAGAGGTTAAGGAGTGCATCGGCCGTGGATTGTACCCTAAACCACCTGAGTGGTTTGCGAGTATTCTACTGCTGTGTCAAACAACGCAACAAACGTGGATGTACTATAGTGAAATAATCAGAATCATCTTTAGTACACCAAACGTTTAAGTGAGTTCGAATATATCAAACTCATCAACTTGGCCACGTGGATTACTGACAAGAAGTATACTTTTCTCCTTTGATCTCGTTGTATTTCTAAAACAGTGATGTCAACAGATGGTTTGATACACGTCTGAAATGATTATGTGAGCCTTCAGTAGCCACTATTATGCCGTCAATAGACGTAAGCAAAAATAAACTTTGAACAAAGTCTGATATCTGTTGCTGATGATGATTATAAATTTAGCACCAAAAACTCCAGCAGATGGCAGCACATGATATTCTGACCGAAAGCACAGCTGGATAATTCGGAGGAATCTTTCATGAGCAGCAAAACGCCTCATATATGTCATCTAAAACATGCACACCACGAACTTTACCTAATCCATTAGAGTTTAGGCTGCATTTGTTTAGTATTCAGATACATGGACGATCCACAGCGCCACATTAATTCTCGATTCCGTCAACTAGTGGTGGATGACCACCACCAGTCATGTTAGAATTCTTGGACTACAGCATACAGACTCACTGACAGAACAGAATTATACCCACGTAGTAGTAACGAGGATTTTACTTGTCCATTTCTCAAGAGGTTGATTCGTCCGTTCTCCTAAATATTCCGAAATCGGTTTAAGGCACATATTCATCACCACCTGTTTAACTCCACTTCTTCAATTGACCATGCTTTGTGATGAGCATCATATGAAATTCAATCAATTATTCACTAACCAGTGCGTCGGTGGCACAGTGGTTAGGATGCTCGCCGACCATGCACCTGGTCCAGGGTTCGATGCCCGAGCGACGCACTCCTTTACCTCGACAAAACAGTAATAAAAAGGCCGATAAAGAGGAGAGGTTGGGCATGAGGCTAGCAACCTCATTCTGTAAAAGTAAAACACCGCTACAGAAACTTCAAGCCTCTAGCTTGAAACCCTATGTTCCACTGAGAACGTGAAGGAAAAAAAATCCACTAACCAACACTAGAGAATAAATTTACCAATCATAAGTTGCTGGCGTCTTGACGAATAGCAGCAAGCAACCTGCCTAGTCATTTTATATAACAGAAGAAGAACTAACCGATTGTATGGAATGTAAAATTGACTTGACAAGAACTAGAAAAGTTCAAGTCAACTTAACAAAAAACAGAAAAGCCATAAATGATTTGCAGATGTATTTACCAGCTTCCCACTATTAGAAAAATTGTGTTATTTCTTGTATCCATTTAACAAACCTTTTTCTCTTTATTTCAACGTTTCTTTTTCGCATCATGAAACATTTTCTTATAGAGTAGTTTTAGATAAACGTTCACAGTTAAATAGCCAGGGGGAGCTGTTATATGTATATCCTGTTGTATGAAGTCACTTTATTGCAAGATAAAAATTCTAACGAGTATCAGAGAAAAAGACGTTTCTGGTAATTTTATATTTATTCTATGAAATTCTTCAGAATTATCGTCAAATGAGCTCCGACTGATAATGTTAGGTTTTGTGAAATTCATATTCATAATTTCCACTCTCCAACAAAACAATCAGGTTATCCGATTTCAAAGATTAACGGAAATCCACACGTCTCAGTTAATGTGCGAATTTTGCTTGAATTTCTTGCAGCAGCCAGATTGAGCAATGGAAAGCGAATAATTAAACCTTCAAAAAATTTCACGGTTTAAGGTGAGACAGAAAATATTTCGACATTAAATTAATCAAGAAGTTTGGATACATTAATAGGACCAGGGAATATCCACATTGAACTCTCACTCAATTATGGTTACGATGAACATGTGAAATGTGTCCTCTAATGCAGGAAATGTTACTCACAGTGAGAGTGATAAATTGTTCATAAAATGTGAAGCTCGTTGAATGATGAAGTGAAAGGTGTTCAGATGGAGAACATTGATGCGCCTAATTCAATTTGTCCATGTCATATCTTCGTTTTAGAAGGTAAACTTATTACAATTAAAAGGAGTAGTGAGAAAATATTCACTCCGTCCTACTGCATACTTCATGTCATCTTCATTATGATTTCATTGAACTCCACATTGAATTATGTGCCGAAGATGTTGCAAGGTAGGTAAATGAAAATCTCGTCAATAAACCATTCAACTCAAAGTGAGCAACTTCACTGAGATCATCCTTCAGATGAAAAATTGTTCTCCATCATGCCTCAATATTATACAAAGTTGAGCTAATCATTGCCAGAGATAAACTGTGAAATATCTTACTGTCCATGAAGAAGTGTCTCACTCTCAAATGTCAGAAAAACGAGTACTATTGGCATATTTGTAAAGATGCTGCACCGACGAATACCATTTCCTACACGCTCTCTACAACACTTCGCATGTTTAGTCCATGAAGGTAAAGTCGTGATTCAATAAATGATTCAAATGAAAGTGAAATGATTAAGTAACATTGGATAAGGTTCCCTGTAGGCCAGTTTAAGAGCTTCATGTTAATGGTACTAAATATAATGGCTTCACCTGAAATAGTTCTGATAAGGCTTTAGAATAATAAGATTGATTTGCATGAATACACTCAACGCCAAATCAAAAATTTTTAAATATGCATATCTTCCCATCGTAACTCCATCATTGAAGTCTTTGCAAAATCAAGTTATTCTCCCAAATAAATGTGATCCCTGTGAGACACGTTGATCTATTTGTTAATGAATAAAAAGAAAAAGGCCAGACATCCCACACATTCCACAATGTTTATGTATACTGTACAGTTTGAATTCACACTACCCATTTATACTACTCATGAGTAGTTTGATGGTCATTTATTATTTGCATACAATATCTAGACATTCATTATTGAAATTGTACGGAAATATAGGCTTCTAAAGTTGTGACAACAGGCTTATTAGGCGCTTTCATCACAAAGTTCAGTATGCGACATAAGAAACCTGATAGTTACAAGGTGAATGAACATTCTGTTGTGCATGTCAATGACTAAATAACCACCTTATTCATGTTAAACTATGAAAGTTACTGACCACAAGAAAAAGTGAGAGAAATCGCGTTAGGAAGGTGAAAGTTAATTTAAACAAGCAACAGTAGTGAATAAAAACACACTTGTTTGACGATTTTGCAGAGAAGAAGTATAGGTATTACTGAGCAGGCTTAACAAAGGCGTCACAATTCATAAAGGCTCTTATGAAGAAAATGAAAGACAATTCACCAAGGATACAAGCAACCGATCAAACGTATGAACCTTCTCGAAATCAGATGATAAGTAACAAGCTGAACACTGTGGATGACAAGAAGGTGTAGGAAATTTATTTTAGTTAGGTTAATTTCAGTGAAAAGTATCAGTGGTTGTCGAAAGATTTTGAAATATGAAATTATTTATCCTTTTGGAGAGCATGAAATTTAGAACCCTTATCAGTGTGAACATTATGTATCCATGACCTGACCTATGATTTAATCGAAAGAAGTCCAATCGGCTGACTGTGTATCAGAATAATGAGTGAAATGTATTACCATGGTAGATTTTGCTTATGATTCTCCCTCTTATTATTGCTATTATTCTTGATTCATTTAAAATTATCCTTCATCGGTAGCATTATCTGAACTCAATTCAACATCAGTATTATTATTGTTATTATCACTATTACTATTGATATTACTCTGTTTGCAGTTCTTGATATATTCTCTAATGACTTATTTTTGATCTAACTGATGCGATTGAATCGTAATATATTTTATATTAATTTTGATCTCTCATACTCTCTCTCTCCTTATCTATTTGAACATGACCTGAAAAACATATCCGTGTATGTAAAATATCCAGCTGACGAATTCTGAAAAAATTTGATGAATTCATAGAATCCTACTTTATTAACCTGCTGTGTTGCTTGTTTTTAATGAACTATTTGTCTGCTATCGCCCTACTCCACTGCTCAGATCAACATTCAACTAGTTAGTTTCCGTGTAACTGAGAGGAGAACTGTCAGTCATATTCAGCATCTAATATTCAGAAAACAAAACACAATACACCTTGTTGAAATGTCTCCCTCGCGTGCAATTTCTGTGGAAATTTGAAAACTTCATCAGCGGCGAATTCATATCTCTCAATATCTGTTTTAAGCAATGCTTCATTTTAAATCTGCACTAATTCTTCACACAATCTTCGTGATATGGATCATCTTGCTTCAAATTGTTTCAACCAAACAAAGATTGAACTAGACTCTGATTTGATTTGACACCATAAAGCTATCGAATGATGTTCAGTATGTATTTATACTTCTCACCAGTAGATTTGTAGTGGTTTGTAATTGAAATCAGGCAGATAGACATGCGTGAAATCGTGGAAAAATCGGATCTTCTAGAGTGGTTAGTAAAGTACTAAACATGCAGTTTCATAGGAAAATTGAATATACAGTACAAGACACTTTGTACATACATGAACAGAAAACATATTGATTTGCTTATAAGTGATATTATTGTATCTTGGCGAGAATCAGAGAAAGCGAAATAACGCTTTGTTCAAGTAAACACTTGAATATAACCAATCGAAACTTAATGCGACGAAAATCTCATTCAAAAGGTGAGAAACAATTTTACAATGCTGCTTCTGGATAAATAATACATTTGTCAAAGCATTTTTCAAAGAAGACAAATGTGTTAAAACATTCTCAACTTGTTTATAAAATTCCATTATTTTTCATATCTTGACTTGGTTCGTAGTAGTATTTCCCATATTTCCGGTATGAGTGATGAGCCTTGCTCATTGCAGGTGTTGGGTGTAGACTTGATGAACAAGGATTCAGCATCCAACCTCCCTCACGACCTGCACGTTTACTTATTAGAATTTAAACCATTTCACACCCTGTTGTGTGGTTGTGCGATAATGCATCCTGAAGATACAAACCAAACCCAAATACATGAATTCCTCACTAGTAGACTTAAAATACCCTTCAAAAAATCTCCTGAATATTTTGGAAAGAACTACTTGACAAACAACTGAACCGCCCAGAACATACTGTCCATATCGTTTTAGGATTTAAATATATACGTCTCACCTCAAAGATAAGACCAGTGTCGCGTGGTAAGCTCCATTGCGTACATTCTATCAAAAATACTTCTAATGATATTTCATAGACCAGTTCCTGCTATCGAACATCATTTACCTGTGTGATATTTTGGCAGTTCATGCTACATTAACCACCAATTTATGAAGGCATTCACAGTTACCTTGCATAATATCGTTCCTGACATCGCAATATCTTATGAAGCCTCCTAAATACATTTTCTGTAGATCATAAGAGTCTTCTCGATTATTATTTATGAGGTGAAAAACATGAATAACTGTTACATCATCTACATTTGCAAGCTAAACTGATTTTGAAATTGTTTCTTTTAAGATACGAATTTTAATTATGTAAAACAGGTTTATAACGTAGGATTTTAAAGAATTCATCAAATTGTGGTATGACTATCCAGCTGATTGCTCTACTTGCAGCTACGTATTGAAAAATTGAATTCCATTCCAACGGGTGCCTATTTTGTCGAGTTGGTGGTGTTGAGATGGGAAAGTCGTTAGGACCACAATTTCCGGATTCATTATTATCAGGCCTAGACACTGAAAATCTTATTTATAAAATTCAACTTATATCATCCTAAACTTCACTTCACAATAGCACACCATTTTGTTTGTACTACTACATTCCCAGATGTTTCCTTCCGAAAGGACTGATGTCTCAATGGAATGATTTGTGTTTTGGAGGTCTTCAAGTATGACATATTACATATATTTTGCCAATTTTGTTCCAATTCAACGTAAAACGAATTTTTCAGAAGAAGTTGTTCAGCAAACCACAACAGAATTCGTTTTGGCAGGGTGAATGAATGTGAAATGATGGTTCTGATATATTTTTTATCTAGAAATGGTTTTTCTGAGTATTTCACGATTAAATACCCTAAAGAAAACATTGTTAGTGAAACTATTCTGATAGTTTCGAAGAAGTCTCAATGTACCAGGTTCACATTATGTGGGATGATGTACGAGAAGCAGTCAAACGAAAACTTGATATAGCTATCAGGAAAACCTATTTTGCTAGGAAACTTGTGTTCCTAAACAACATCAAATAGGCTTCAATAATCTAGGAAAGATTGAATAATAAATAAAGAATATTCCCTTCGCTAACTTCATCATCAGTTTTTATAGGTATATATCCATCCAAAATAATGAAAGAATGATTGTTATTGACATCAGTCGTTTTCAGGGAGAAACATAGCATCACTCATATCCGAATTACAAAAGATATTCGCAAATTGACTTTCCATGGACCAAAGTGTGAACTATACGTATGTAGTGACATACTAGATAAGTTTATTTTAAATATGAAACTGTGATTCAGTATTATCAATTGGTTGACGCTTAGATTATAAATTATTCCTCATAACTGCAAATATTAGTTCGGGGTAGCAAGATACATGTGTTGTGTGTGTCAGTGTGTAAATCGACAAATACGCTTGAGTAGGGAAACAAAAGCTTAGTTAATGCAAGTGAAGTAATTCCATTATGGGTAAATTTTGTTTTGATAGTCTCACAGTGATATAGAGTAATATTTACTGATCAATTATTTTGACTTTACCACAGTGCACACATTTTATTCTAATATCAAGTATTATAATGAGGGATATGGGATTTAATATGTACAGGATAGAGAGACTTAATAAGCCATTTATGTCTTTGCGAATTCCACAGCAGTTCAGTGCAGTATTTGTGGTGCTGAGGAACAACTGCCAGTGTGGGTGAATATAGATGTAGTGAAAGCCAATAACATTTCGATATTAGACCACCTGGTCTGGGCGGGTGACAAAGGTAGCATTGAAGGATCCTTCTGTACCATCGATTGGGAACCACAAAATTCGCAATAGCATCTGGGGTAACGAATTCTCCGAACGTCAGAAGATAATGCCATTCGCTTGGGACAACCGGTGCTCTCTGTGCAGAAGAAAAATTTCCAACTACCGTCGTCATTGCATTGGCATTAACTAACCTTTGTAAATGCAACTGTTAACTCAAAAACTGACTCACATTCGACGCGATTATTTAAACTTCACCCGTCCTAAGCATGAGCATACATCCATTTGAAGCTTATGATCAATTTGAATAGGATTTAATATGAACACTCGTTACCATTCCTAAACAGTTACATTTACTTCATTTGATTTATTCCTCAGTAAACAAACGTTTACTGACTTCAAGCCTAAACCTACTTGTGAGTAGTATAAACAATGGAAGATAATTTATAAGGCTGAACATTCTGCCAACACATTTAGTACACTCGTTTAGATTTTCCCGGTGATGAAGTTGATCCTAAACACAACTGGTTTAACATAGAAAGTCTCGAATATCAAAGATGCGCATTTTAATGGAAAAGAATCCATACAGAAATTTAGATAATTCTCATCACATTGAAAGCACAGACAGTTGCATGTGGCACTCCAAATAGCAGGGAGATATGAAAACGCAGAAATGGTGTGACCTCCTGGTGCCTATTAAATCACGCATGAAATATATTTAACATTATGAATAATATTGCAATACACACTCAATGACCTTATATAAGGTAAGGTAGTCCCCAGCATACCAATTTCACGGAATACTGAAAACTCCCTAGTCCTCTTAAGCCGGTTAATTTCTATTTCAGGAGTTATCAGTCAATTCTTTCATCAAAAAGATGATTGCTCAAATCAACGATGCATTGGCATGAATGACACAACTAACAGGGTCGAATATAAACCGTATGTGGTAGAGCTAATATGAGGATGGATAATATGCACCGTTGTATGATATGGTTCCGCATTGGATAAGATTATCTGATATGCATAAACGAGTAATACGGAGCATCATTTAATTCTGAGTTTCAGGGTGGAAAGTTGTGTGTATAGTCTGATTTGGTTTCGCTGCATCCAAAGTGCTCAAAATGTCATTCGTCTATTCATAAAGTGTGGCTTGTATTAGAATAACAAATCTGATACGTAGTCACAGTGTTCACAATATGAGTCATTCATTACCTGTGAATGTCAACATAGTCGGTTCGTCAAATGCATATTTTCATAAATATCTCTCAATGAAACTTCAAGAGCATTTATCGAGAAATAAATGAAAACATGGATTAATGTCTAACAGACACTTTTGCGCTGAATACAGTGAAATATCTTCACAGTCTACTTGAGGATCGAGAGTTATGGTCCCATTATTTCTCCAAAAGAAGGAGAATAATGAATAGCTTGACACTAGAGCAATGAGAGGAACTCAAAGAAGATTTCAATATTGCAAAAATGTTCATTCAGACATCTATAAAAACAAAATAATCGAGCAAAGAATATTCTTTTCGATAAATTCCTCTTCCAGGCTCTACAATTATATATATGTTTTTATATACAGAATATTTTAAATTAGTAGTTAATAACAATATTAGCGTTTTTTTAAATAATATCGATTTGTAAAGTATGATCAATGCTATTGCAGTTAATTAAAGATGCTTAAATTATAATAATAATAAAGATATAACAGCGGATAGAATATCAACTAAAATTAGGGAAAATTCACAAAATTCTGGATTATTCAAACCTGGATCGCCAAGGTAATGATAATGACTGGACTAACTTCTTCTGGGTGCATAAATTAGGCTTATTAATGTGAATCCCCACAGCCTCAGCAATATTTAGAAGTCGAACTCTTAAAGCGAAATTGAGATTCATAGGTATGCGGTAAATGACCCTGAAAGCATGATTAACGTCAATCTTGTGTTCTGTCTCCACAAGATGCGCCAGAATAGCACTGCGAATAGATTTTGTTTGACCTTTGCTTAACCAGGCAGGGTGATGTTCGGAAATTCGGCGAGAAACACGCCTAATTGTACGGCCTATGTAACTTGCTCCACAGGAGCAGTTAAATTGGTATATACACATGGAAGAGGCGAAATTAGGCAGTTTGTCTTTTATTCCCGAACGCAGAAGAGGAGTGGTTTTGAAGATACTCAAAGAATGCTGGAAAAACTACACACGATGTGTCACGCAAGATAATAACTTAAAATTGCATCTCATTTTGTCGATAAATCGCTTGTATTGCTAGAATTAAATAGTAATTACCAACAGTATGGAAGCTGCTATAGAAATTACCATTGTAGGAAAGAGAAACTTGTGCATAAATAATACCACATACTCTAATGATCCAAAAATGTTTCCTCTACTATCTCTTGCTCTTAGTGGTTTCATAAAATGAAACTACATCATGGTCATTAAAGAAGATGTCCGAGAAGCAGCAGTTCTCACGAACAGAACTGATTACGAAAAGAACCTGATCTAACATTTACGTGATTGACTCTAATTACTCACTGAATAACAAAAGTACGCTGAAGAAAATAAAGTGGGATTGGACGCCAATAAATATTTTAAACATGCAAAATGAAAAGCTGACTATGACTTCCTTGGTTTGAACAAATTATACTAGGCAAGGCCTTAATTAAAAATTTACCGAATATCTTAATGTATACAGTCACCAAAATAATAATTTCATTTGAAAATATTATTCTCTATGTGACAACAGGTGCATGGGATGTCACTCTATTGGTCATTTTCTTCTATTACTTACTTCAGCTCATTGAATCGGAGTGTGCAATGCTGTGAGAGGTGGAAAACAATTTCACGGTTTTCACTTTTCAAGGAGTTAAATAATTCCCATTCGATAATACAATAAGAAATATCCAGAAGATTAAAGTCATGAGAAAAAGTAGTTCAATCACTCAAAGCTGGCGAAATAATCGGGATAAAGAGAATTAATATGTTTGCAGATAAATTAAATTAGAGAAAAGACAGAGGATATTTTGTGATGGAATTCATCAGAAAGTTGGATGCAGGTAATAAAAAGCGTGGATGTACACATTCAAAATTCAGTCACTGACTGTCATGGAGTGCAAGTTAGTCGTCGTCCTTAGCTGCAAACAATGAGAGTATTGACAAGAGTAAGTCAGTTTCTACATATCGTATTTGTAATCAAAGGATACATGTACCAAAATTACTGAGGGATTTGAAGGAAACATTTACTTACACTGAATGCATAAGTCAGCGCATTGTTATCGTGCTATCAGTGAACTAATGCGTCACTTCAAAAATACGAGAGTTGATACAGTTGGAAGAGAATAGATGAAAACATAAATATCTGTGAAATATGATAAGTATAAGTTGATGGAAGTAATATCAAAAGCAAACTCCCAATGATATAATAGGCAATTCATATACACGTTGCTTCACTCCGTCAATTGAAACCTCATCCTTATCCCTCCAACACTGAAATTTTGCAAATTATAAGACAGAAAGAAAGTACAAGAAGCGGTCATTGCACATCAATTTAGATTAGGTATAGCGAGAAATTTTCTTCACACACAAAATGAGGCCTAATTATTACAGCCTGACAATATTTCAGTATACACCCTTCTCTATTTATGAATGTTTTGTGGATGATTTGTTTGCTTCATCACCGTTAAATGCAAAGAGCAATCACTCCACCTCACAAATGCGTGTCCACACATGCAAGCTAGTATGCGATATTGAACATGATGTGTGAAATGAAATGACATATTAAGACAGCATTATCGTTGATGCTAAACTCGCCTATTTAACTTCCAATCAGTTCTAAACTCTTTCTTTTATATCAATACATAATCTGTCTTCATGTTTGTCACTGGTCAATCAGTGATCTACTCTTAGCTATCTTCTGAAACTTATTCAAAATTCTTCCAAATTATTTGTGAATATCTGCTCTCTCTTCCTGCAGTTTGTAGGTGAGATTATATACGAGTGAATGTATATGCATGAGCTTATTACTCATTTACGTGTAAACGGAAAAATGAAAATTCCGGTACAATCAACAGGCTGATAGTGTGTCTAGGAATACGTAAGAGATAATAATTTGATATGACTTTATTGGCAGATAAAATTTAGCCCTGTAATGCCATTGTGCACAAAATGAAGCCTAATGGTTATTGTCAAGGAACTGAAATCTAAGTTCCTACTATTTGCACTGACGCTCCGAATCGATTATTAGTTCGACCGCTTGTCGACTTAACTCCAAAACACCAGTACTTGTAAGAAAGAAGTTGTATTGTTTGGCAATTAAATTTGAGGTTAGTACACAGTCTGTGAATAAATGTTTTGCAAAAATGTATTGTACTTTTATTCGTATTCTTTCGTCTTCTTCCAAATTGCACACGATTGAACCATTCGCGCCTTTGAGTTGCCCGCCAATGGCTATCAAGATCAATGAACCAACGTTCAATGTTCACTTTCCTTTACAGTCATATTCGAAGAATATTCAAGTATGTGTCTATCTGTGATTTTGTTGTTTTGTGACTGACGTGTTAGCTGAGTCGCCGTTGCCTACGAATAGCAATCATTCCACATTACAAATGCCAGTCTACTCACTTCATTTGGCACATGCTATCGAATGTAACGTGTGCAATGAAAGGAGTTACTGTCCAACCATAAGCCGCCTATTAAATTTCAATCTTAATTTCAAATACACTGTTGTGTACGATTATGTTATCTGTGTTTCATTTGGTTTCACTCAATGATAGGTTGTTAACCAACTAACGTGTGATTAATAACCATATTCACGCTATTTTGAGATGAATATTTATGGATGTAAAATATAGTTTGTCTTTCATGGAATTTTTTTTAACAGTCCACAGCGAAGGCATCAACCCATACAGTAGACGCAACAAGCATTAAGTAATCCAATGGTGGTAGGGCAGAATTCATCTGGCAGAATCATTGCAGTCATCACAAGATAGTAACAACCGATGCCAAGTTGCATTCAACATCATATGCCAACTCAAGTGAGTAGACAAGCCTTTGTGGGGTGGGGTAATTGCTACTTGTATGTAACGGCGATTTAGCTAACACATCAACCACAATACACAAAGGTACAGATTGCCGTATACTTGAATATTCTCAGGGTGGAACCATTCGGCCTTATTTTGTGTACAATGGCATTATAAAGCTGCATTGTATCTGCTAATAAAGTTCTAACTAATTATTAAATTTTTCGTATTCCATCATCCTGCTGACTGTACCTAAATTTTCATTTTTCCATTTACACGTTAATGATTATGTTTATGAAGCTTCCCACGTAATCGTGGGTTCACGTTGAATATTATGTAAGGTACTGGTCTATAAAATATTATGAAAACTATTTAATCGAACGTACTCGATGGAGCTTACCATGCGAAACTGGCGATATCTTCGAGGTAAAACGTATATATTTAAATGTTAAAACGACATGGACAGTATGTTCTGAGATGTTCAGTCGTGTATCATGTGTTTCATTCCAAAATATTTTGAAGCATTTCAGAAGGGCATCTTAAGTCTATGAGAGAGGAATTCATGTATTTTGGATCGGCTTCGTATCTTCAGCAATGATCGACTATATATGATTTCAAATATCTTAGGCCACTGTGGTGTCAGATAACGTTGCTTAACCGAAGTTGATATTTATATATGAAGCTATTGAAGAGTTGTGTATTCCTGACAGCCTGAAGTTAAGGGATGAAACTATCCGTCAACAGAATATATGCGTTCCAGAAACATGCATCCTTAACACGTTGGATGACGCAAGACTAATCTCAATAATCATGCAGTTATCTCGAAGCTGTAAATAGTGATGGAATCAAAACGAAGACTGAATATAAGTAGTCAATGTGTGTTAGTTCGACCCATTCACGTAGGTTCTGACAATCTAGACCAAGTAATTGATGCAGTGAGACTCGGAGGCTGGCGAAGTTTTGTATTACGTTTAGTTC
The DNA here is from genome assembly GCA_944472155.2 of Trichobilharzia szidati. NCBI lineage: Eukaryota > Metazoa > Platyhelminthes > Trematoda > Strigeidida > Schistosomatidae > Trichobilharzia > Trichobilharzia szidati. The sequence continues at coordinate 15,754,270 of OX235277.1, forward strand.
TGCTCTTAAAATAAACCGAAATATACAGCGTTTCATTTCAAATTGGTTCATCATCAGGATTTTACCACTTGATTCAAATCTAGTTTGTCTTTATTCCTTCCAGTATCACTGCGGTTTTCCTTTTTTCATTTTGTGTGGCTTTGGCTGATTAAGAACTTCTCTGCTGTGATTTGCTTTCACGCTACATCTGAAAGTGGCTGGTCCTTCAAACACACATCAGTAATGTAAAAAACATGAAACATAAATAGATTTTATTATCGGCGGAACTGTCTAGTTCAACCAACTTTATTATCGCAGACAAATGCAAACCAACTGGTCATGACAAAGTGGACATACGCGTTGCTGACACAGCGTATAGGAATGTCGCCAACTATGCATATGGCCTTGGGCTGAATCGCCTGCCTACGCACACTTGATATCAATGTTTGGTCAGCAAACGTTGGCCTGCAGATATCACATGCTGAAAATTTCATACTTATACTTCATTTTATATGGAGAATCAAAGTTTATTCGAAATAAGGAAGAAAATATATATTGGTTAAATGAAGACTCATTATTTGTAATATTATTCAGTCTACATGTGTTTGTCGTGACGCTAGAAGACAAACAGTCAGACTGTACCCATGCACATGTAGCATTCACCAATTATGATGTCATATTACCTCGAAACTCTATTCACACAGACATGCAAATTCGTTTTGAGCTCAGAATGCTCAGAAAAATCAGTTCATATCATCAGCAGTACATACTTGATCTCTGATTTCCTTATGATTTAATGGATGATAGCTTATCTGTTACTTGACAGCATTATACTTCCTCATGAGATTTCGTCCCTAATAATTACAACAAATTTTAACATAGATAAGCAGGTATTTTGCTGAATACATAATTCCTAATTAACGAAAATGGGTACACAAAGTGTAAACGTGAATACTACTATCCTGTATGCATCAATATCCGACTTGATATATATATATAAATATATGTATATTTAGCTTACTGAAGCCTAATGAGAAGCTGTGCTCATGATAAGGTGACTGAACGAGCTTACAAGGAACAGCAATAATCCATCGATGGTATACAACATTTTGATGTTTTGAGGTTAAGAAAAGTCACGTGCTTTTGTACGCCCTATTTGCATTGAACCATCGATTTTGTGTAAGACGTCATTTTGTACTCACACGATTAAAATAATAACATTACCGTAATATCTTTCTCCCTAAATTGTTTATGGTTTCGTGTTGACGTGAATCTTGTTTTCTTGTCACTGTGAAAGAGATTGCTGTCAGACTGTTTGTAAAAATAGTAAATAAACATGAGCAAGTCAAATATGTAGCAGATGACATTTCTAAACAACATTCTGACAATTTGCCTAATATAATGATGAAAGACTGATTTGTTGTGATAAAATCTGCTATCTGTTGAAAACTGAGATTTTATTGGTTTACTTGTCAAGGCAATATATATGGAAAAGTTAAATTAAATTAAGTGACAAAAAAAGAATTAAGAATAATTAACGCAAACGTTCGGTAATCCAATCAAATAAGGATTACCAAGGTTGGTTAAGAGTAATAACAAACTGTATTTGAATGCACAAGGTGGGCTTAAGTTTATGAATGGCTATAACCTAAACGTATTTCAGTAAACGTCCTTGACTGTTTTTATAGATAACCTAACATGGTAATCCTTATTTGATTGGATTACCAAACGTATGTGTTAATGATTCTTAAGTCTTTTTCTGTCACTATCTTTAATTTACGTTTTTCATATATATTGACTTGAGAAGTACATGTGTGATCAGATTGTTCGAAACTTATAGCGCAAATACATCACAAATTTTCAGATAATCTTCGTCTTCCGATAATGCTATCAAAATTTATTTAACGGACTAAATGTTTTTAATTTTATTGGTCGCTTAACGCGAGAACAACTATTTAAGGAAGGACTGATCATTTCTCTCTCTGAGACGAAACATGCTTTCCACTCATTTCTGGCTATTTCTCTTTCCTTTTTCATTGCTGCTATGCTTGTTGACGGTGAGTTTAACAATATTCTAAGTGTTTATATTGCTTCATTACTTTTCGCAAACTTTTGCTTTTGAAGACATTTTACCATTTCATAATTGATTAATATCATAGTTGAAATGAAGAATTAAAGACAATCCCTAATAATTGGAATACATCAATGATTTGTGAATAGAAATGCATAAAATATGTGTTGGCCAAACAATTTATTTTCAAATTCAATCATTTGATTTGTGTTCTGTGATCTCCTTCAATCCTTCATGTACGTTTCATTGTAGGAATTGGTTTGGATTGTGAGTTGAACACTGTTTTGAATGATAATAATTATTCATTTGTCGCTACACATTACTACTTCTTATCAGGTTGAGACTGGATTAGTTTCAGTTCAACTGTAAATTGGGAATAGGTTGATTTAGAATTCATGAGTCATTGAAACGTGTCGCAGTGGCTGAATTGTATGCGAGCTTGCCTTGTACCTGGAAGCTCCTAGATTTGAGCCCCATCGGCTGCGTATTTCCAATGATTCCTAAACATGGATGAAACAGCTGTCCATTCCATCCTAGTTAATTTTTGCCAAATGATGCAATGTCACAGAGGTGGGTCCACTATATCCAATGTAATAATTTTCAAAGGTGTTGAAATCTATCTTGTAGATGATGTTGGCTTAGTCTTCTTTCGCTATCATGCCTTTCGATTCACATAAAAACAAGTTTAGCAAATTTTTGGTTTGTCGGACTTCGCTCACAAAAGCATTGAATGTTCTGGCGGTGATTTTAAATTTGTTCTTTAAATCTGGTGTGACATTTTTTCTTTCAGTTTCACTGAGGACTTTTGACTCAGTTAGTTGAATTGAAGGTTAAAATCTTCAGTGGAAGACAGCCTTAAAAATTATTCTCTCAACAGACCATCTTTTCTATTGTGATGAACTGTATTGTGCAGCATACCCTTGACAAATAGAAGACAGGCATATAAACTCACCTTCTTTTTCAAGTAAAAGAACAAAATTTCCACATGGTTTTACCACTACGCAATAATTTATAAGAAGCCACCTTATCCGTTTTCATTACACAGCAATTTTATATCAAGAATCCAATTACCTATGATTCTACATTTTAGTCTAACGAATTGTTGTCAACTGGTTTGGACAGTAAATCATATGACCTGGATCTTGAGTAAAGCGATATAAAAATAAGGATATCCTCATGTCATTATGTTTTCTAACAGATGACATCATGAATGGAAGCCAGATTCTTATTTAGGTCTTGCAAGCCATTAAAGAAGCCAATTAAGCCTTTAAAGAAGTAATACTTGGTTCTGATACAAATGAGTGCCACATAAAAATGATAACAATTCTATTAGAATATATGTATCGAAATCAATGATGTATTTATAGACGCTCATCATCAAATGATTTAGCTGTTCCAATTAATTCTACAAAACATAAATCCATGCATGCCTACAGACTTTAACACGCGGTCCCTTAGTATCAAAATGAAGTAAACCGTTCAATCATTTATCTATATCAAAACTGAAATTGAAATCCCATGTTTTTTATTTGCAGACCTTGTAAACTAGAAATTTGCAAACACTGATAATCTACTACCAGTTTCTTCATGCCTAATTCGACTTCATGCAATTACATGTTTTACACAAACCCACTGAACCCATGAGGTAACACAAGCAATATTTGATTTGAATAAGGGCAAATAAGTGAGATTTTGAAGCACACGTCAGAAAATTTAGCGATTTTAGCCACGAAAGTTTATTTAAGCGAAATGAAATTAGTGTCAGAAAGATTATTGATGTTGGCAGTTTCCATAAATTTATTGTGTGAAACCCAAATTAAAAACATTTTACAGATGATGTGTGGACTTACATTCAAAATAGTTTTCCGCTTCTGTGTAAAAATGTGCAGTGAGAGAACCTTTAAGTTTTACTTGTGATGTGATTCACCCACTTACTTCTCATAATATGGCAGTGTTTTCAGAATACAAAAGAACTTGTAATCGCCACACACATAATTCCGATGAGAAATTCTGTCAACATTAGTCATTTCAAAAGTCACCCCGTCATCTGAAGTTGTAATGACGCAGTGTCTCCTACAGATGTGTGTTATCGCAATCAGAATCGGCTATCAATAATGCATAATCAGGAGACAAAAGGATGTCCTTTTTCCAATGACGACAAGTTTCGGCAACTGATAAATCCCTACTCTAAATAACAAATATGATACTCCTAACTTTGGATATCCATGATGATTATTGCTGACATAACTTTCTGTGATAACCATTTGAAAGCCATGGATCAAATATTCGATAAATATCACTCACATATTATCAACATAGTTTCGGCTGAAGTTTTATATGATAAATAATCTGGAAAGTGGTGTAATAGTGTTTCTTATAGTTCGCTGATTATGTTATTTCAAAGCCTGCCAAAAGTTGTATACCCGGATTGAATATCTCTGATTTGAATGCGCACTGTAAAAACAATAGATTCACAATAGAGAACGAAGTCGATAAGTGACTGTAGTCATTCATGCACGTTTTTAGAGTGATATTGTGGTGATGTGCTATAGACAATGTGTGAGAACGAAATATTATTCTCACATATTCCAACATTTCAATACGGTATTAGCAACATTATACAATATGTCTATTTGAAAATTCTGTTCGTTGTTTCATCGATTATTTATTTCACTTACGTGTCTGTCACATATGTATTCAGTTTCGTTTGTAGGAATCAAAAATGTCTTCGTGCCAGTCTCCAAGAATTGAACTAGAACAAATCCAGTCTCAACCTGACAAAAAGGAGTAATGTGTATCGACAAATGAACAATTATTATAATTCAAAACAGTGTTTAACTCACAATCCAAACCACTTCCTACAATGAAGCGTACATGAAGGATTGAAGGAGATCACAGAACACAAATCAAATGATTGAATTTGAAAATAAATTGTTTGGCCAACACATATTTTATGCATTTCTATTCACAAATCATTGATGTATTCCAATTATTAGGGATTGTCTTTAATTCTTCATTTCAACTATGATATTAATCAATTATGAAATGGTAAAATGTCTTCAAAAGCAAAAGTTTGCGAAAAGTAATGAAGCAATATAAACACTTAGAATATTGTTATACTCACCGTCAACAAGCATAGCAGCAATGAAAAAGGAAAGAGAAATAGCCAAAAATGAGTGGAAAGCATGTTTCGTCTCAGAGAGAGAAATGATCAAAGTCCTTCCGTAAATAGTTGTTTTCGCGTTAAGCAACCAATAAAATCTCAGTTTTCAACAGAAAGCAGATTTTATCAGAACAAAGCAGTCTTTCATCATTACATTAATCAAATTTTCAGAATGTTGTTTATAAATGTCATCTGCTACATATTTGCCTTTCATCACACGCTCGTAGTCAGATTTATGTGATCAGAAAGAAGAGGTTATCCATTGCCTCGGTGACAAGATGTATTCATTCTCTATTTCATTTGACTACGCAAGCTTTGACTTCAGGCTCACTCCTTTGATATGGTGTAATTTTGCTTGTCTCTTATTGAACACTCATAATTAACGCATCTGTCGTCTTTATAACGTTTCTCCATTACCATTGAAGGCATATATTTACTTATTGTGACTTTAACTGCTTGTGTCAAACTATATCAGCGTAATTTTTTAAACATCTTTCACTAATTACCTCACCTATTTTAAACTGATATCATGTAAAATTTGTAGGTGTTTTATAACGATTCTGTACACAAACTTGATAACTTATTTAAGATGTAAGCAGCTGATGAGAAGACAATGAAATGAATGATGTTACCATATTATTCTGCACACCATCGTTGTTCTTGCTTTATTCAAATTCATCAAGGGGAATAAATGCATGAAGAATATTGCAGTATTGTCAATGTTGGTAACACTACTGATGAGAAAACCACAATACTGCACTTTTGAATTCCGTACTATCCTGATGAATGTTCTTACTTTTCACTGAGAAAGAGACAGTTTTCATGGTAAAACCTTCTCAGATTCTTTACTTGGTTATATTAATCGTCAGTAAGCATCACTTAATCATTATTTGCGATTGTTTTTTATTGATTGATATTATTATTTACATAAAATATATTTTGAATTTTTGTTATTCTTTGTTGTTTTCAATCTAAGATAAAGAAAGGCTCATTAACATCTGCTTACAGGATCAAAATAGAGAATGGTCAACAAACAATGGAACAAAAATAGATAATGTTCAGACAGTGCTTAATTAGAAAAGAGTAATTACTGCAGATCAAGCAAAATGTCAACAATCGTAATGGGTAGATTAGCATGAAATTTCACTCAAAGAGTAAAGTGATACTACTTGCTATTGATAATCGGTAGTACAGTATCGATACGAAAGTATTGATTTTTTCATAATAATTATAATGTGAATTTTGACAATGCAGAATTCGTCGTGCAATTTGTAAAGTTTTCCATGGAGTAGATGAATCGCAAATGGAGCAGTGTAGAAATAATAAGATTTACAGGTTATTAGTGCCTCATGCAACAAACAGTCTGACAATTCGGATGGGACAAGGTTGCTAGAAATTGTACTGAATTAAACAAAGGCGACAAGTGAAATAATGCCGGATATTGTTCAGAGTGAAATTATCAATATCAATCTACATAATAAGAGATGGATACACAAACTGAATTCAAATATTCATAGTTGCATAGAGCCAAATTTAGGAGCATGGCTAAGAATAGCTGAGTTCAGATGGAGTGGTTGAACAAAAGATTATTCTGTTCAGAGGTTATGAGTGAAAAGTACAAATTTTATTACTTCTACACCTCTTTTAGGTTGACAGATTTCAAGAAGCATTCCATAGAGAAAAAAACCAACAAATTTTTAGCAGTGTTTGAAGTGTCTTTTTCGAAGCATTATAATTATCCTTTATGAATTTAATTGAAGCCAAGTCGAAATTTGAAGAGAAATAAAATGCTTATATCCAAATGCTGTTCTTGCTCAACTCAAATTGCATACATTGATATACACTGGTAAGTAAAAGTATTTCAGCACCTAATAGTAATAATAATTTGCTTTATTCCAAAACAGTACATGTAATACAGAATGGAATCCTCAGCATTTTTACTACAGTATTGCTTCCAGTTAGTACATTATCAATAAATAGAATTCTACAAAGATTAAGGAAATCACAGTTCATTATTACAACAACACATTTGCATGTCGGTAGCAAAGGTAAAGCTGAACAGTGTTTAAAGTCGTTAGAAATCTAGGAGCTGTCATATTTACTGGCGTGAGTGAGAGAAAGAAAAACAGCAGCACATAACAGAAAATAAAGAGAGAGAGAAAAGGAAAAGAAAGAAGGAAAATGTTGTACCTATAAATGATGTGAGTTGGAAAGACGAGATCCAGTTGTACTACTGACTACTTAATGAGTTATAGGTGTCACGCCTAATGCTTTCTTTATCACACAGTACACGAGCTAAGTAGGGTATGGTTGAGTTTTTGTACTTGCAGGTGCGAGCATATAGTTTTCTATATAGGCCTCTGGTTTTACCTGATGAGATGCAAGGGGAGAGTTTTGAGTGAAGAGGGTGGTGTGAGTTAGATAAAATGGATTTGGCCCATTTTTCACATGAGTCCATGTGCCTGTCGACCAGAATATTAACAAGCTGGTTAAGTAGCACGTTGCTTACCCTGCTGACAACCTTTAACATCCTGCGTAATATGTTATAGTCTTTCTTCAGTAGCCTGGGAAAAACTAAGGGGGACCAATAGAGAATAATAGGCAGAATGCGAGAGTAAACGAATTGTAAGAGTAAAGGTTGGGTTATACCAGAATATTTTAACTTCTTGATGTAGAAGGTAAGACGGAATATTTTCTTAGAAATCACCAAGATATGACACGACCAGGAGAGATCAGCAGATAGAATGACGCCTAGGTATTTAATTTCCGATTTGTTTTCTACTTCGGTGCCGTCAATGGTGCACACCTCGTGAGAGCCGACCAGTTTGTTTAGGTCGGATTTATGCCTAAAGGTGAAATTGACTGTTTAGCATTTGGAGGGGTTTAGCGTAAGACCGTTATCCTTGGACCACTGGCTGATTTCTGACAGAAAGCCACTAACTTTAGAGCAGTCGCATTGACATTTGACAGGCAAAGATACAGTCAGGTCATCAGCATATTTAACAAAATTAATGTCATTTGAAGATGGTAAGTCAAGTAGAAAGAAAGAAAAGAGAAGTGGGGAGAGTGCAGCATTTTGGAGGACGCCGGCTTCAGCGAGTACAGCAGAGGATGATTTACTTTTGTATACGGTGTACTGCTTTGTGTTAGAGAAGTAAGAATGCGGCCAGTTAGTGACCCAGGACTCAGTTTTGTCAAAGAGAGCTTATTTAGCAGGATACATCTAGGTACAGAGTCGAAAGCAGAAGTGAAGTAGAGAAACGTGCAGCGGACGTATTTGGCACCTTTATCTAACGATGAGACGATGTTGTTGTGCAAGACGGCTGCAGCATCTAAAGTGCTCCTACCCTGTCTTTATGCGAATTGTTTGGTGTCTTCAAAGTTTTTAAGGGAGGGTTCAAGTTTAAGAAGTTTTAATTTTTCAATAAGCTTTCGAAACGGGAAAAGGATGGCAATGGGTCTGAACTTCACGTTCTACCTGCTTCTAGGTTTAGGGACAGGGACTATTTCAATGTCCTTTTATGCATCAGGTACGACATTTTCGGAGAAAGAAGCATTTAGGATGTTGGTTTCTGGAGAACACAAAGCGTCTCCACATAGTTTTAGAACATATGCAGGTATACCATCAGGGCCAAGGCTACTTGAGGACTTGAGCGTTTTAAGACATCTTAGAACATCGAGAGTAATAAAGTCATGAAAGTTTTCAGCTACATGATGGATAACATTAGAAGCAGTTAAGGTAGAAGGATAGCGTATAAAAGACTGATTAAGAGCATTAACATCATAAGAGTGAAAAGCATTACAACTCTTACTATTGCCAGCAGTTTCATTAAAAAGTTTCCACATGCTGATAAGAGATTTGCATGATAAAAGTGTTTCATTGTATACAGCATTAAGATTTTTGATTTCAGATTTGATTTGAGCATTAATCTTTTTGAGTCCTAACTTGTCTTTGGATTTGTATAATGTTTCTTTTCGCCTGGGAAGTTGTTTGAGATAAGGAGATGAGAAGCGGTCGAGGCGTTTGAATAGTGTTTGTTTCGGACAGCATATATCAAGGCAAAACTTAAGATAATCCGTTATACTGACAATTGTGGCATCTAAAGAACTTTCATGGAATAAATCCCAGTTAGTGTTTTTTAACATGCACCTTAGATCGAGTAAGTTGTCGGATGAGTAGCATCTTTGTTGTGCTTTCATAGACAGATGTGAGAAGACTTTGATATGTGTTTCGCTGTATATTTTTGGTAGAACACGAACAATAGAGTGATCAGAGTTGAGGATCAGTGCACGTTTACGTGTTTCATATATTCCTTCATCATTTGTAAAAACTAAATCGAGTGCTTTGTCAAGTCGAGTGGTAAATTTGACAATGTTTGAGTGACCAAGTGCTTCAAGGAAAGAGCAATCTGACAAGTTCAAGTCCCCAATTATAACAGATAGAGAGTTATCGAAGTTGACAGCGGCAAACATGGTGAATTCATCAGCAAAATTTGAAAGATTAGATAGTGAGCAACTGAGAGTAATGTACATGTTTGTAATAAAGATATGTTTATATTTGGGGAGATGTTTGGGACGACATTTGACGGTGATACAGTCTATGAAGTCATTTGAGAATGAGAAGCAAACATTATTAGAAATAGACCATTTAAAAACGAAGCAGATTTCCTTTCTTTGGTATAATCCTGTCTATCATACTTCATTATGACTGCGCTTTTGAATTAAGAGTTTTGGGGTGTTAAGGAGTTAAATTTGTTGGAAGTTTCAGGTGAATGCTTTTTCTTATTTGTGATGTTGTTAACCGTTTTAGATATCCGTCCTCTTAGATTACGTCTGACTTGATATTCCATACACCTAATCCACGTGAATGACGAAAATGTTTTATTAAATGAGGCACTCAACATTACTGACATATTGTTATCTACAGCACAGTATTAAAGTACGTCCATTTTCATGAAAGCAAGAGTAATTGTTAATATGAGATAATGTGTATCAGAAGTGAGAGTAAAAGAGATGTAAGCATTCAAACTTTATTAAAATATTTTCATTTAATTTAAAGTTGTAAAAATATGAATATTGGAATTCACTATAGGATGCCACAAATCCCTTCATAATACTGCATCATTTTCTGACTATCAACAATTCATTTCACAACATCGATTCCACATTCACGTGCAGAATTTTATGCAGGATACAAGAAACCAAGATCATTATGAATGACTCTACCACCATTCATTGCATTGTCTTCTCGTAAGCTGCTTACATCTTATGTAAGTTATCAAGTTTGCATACGGAATGGTTATAACACACCTGCAAAATTTTACATGATATCAGTTTAAGGGAGGTGAGGGAATTAGTGAAAGAGGCTCAGAAAATTACACTTGAATATATTTACACAAGCAGTTAAGGTGAAATAAAGTATTTATGCATATCTTCAATGGTAAAGGAGATATGTGATAAGGATGACAGATGCTTTAATTATGAGTGACTAATAAATTAGGTAACATTTTATTGAGTTCAACTCTATTCACAGAAACAAGAGACAATCAAAATTACAATATATCAAATAGTGAGGTTGAAGAGAGAGCTGGCGTATTCATACGAAATAGAGAATAAAGACATCTAGTTACCGTGGCAATGGAAGATTGATAACCTCTTCTTTCTGATCACATACATCTGACTACGAGCGTTTCATAAAAATTGCTTCGGTAAAAGCGAGTGGAATTTGGCTCCTTCACCTACAGATAATTAAAAAAGATTTCGAGATAACAGTGAGATATATGAAAATCAAAATCAGCTTCACTGAAAAAAATTTGAATTTGTATGTTACAGGAATCCCGATAAGGATATATAAAAATGTGTGGTTATTTGAAAATACGGTCATAGTGCTATTCTTCAACCTTGTAATTTTAACCGGGAAAATGTATTTTAACCTAATAAAATGTGAACAATAAACCTGTGAGTATGTATGTATCCATGTATAAGTGTGAGTATACTTCCTCACTAAATGTCACTGTGAAAATTTGTGCGTCTTTCATAAAGATCTTGGCTGCTTGAACCTTGAGTATAAATCTCCACCTGAATGTGAAATCTATCTTAGGAAATGAATTGTTGATTGTCAGAAAATGATGCAATATATGAGCATCAGTTTCACGATGCAGCAAGATGATGATGAAAAATTCCATTTTTTGAACATAAATTTGTGAAAAATTAAATATGACGGAACACTCGAAATATCTGCATATACGAAAGTCTCATGGAGTGTTCCTCACTTGTATTACAACAACGTCTGCGGAGTGAGATACAAGCGAACTCTTGTGAATATGCTTGTGTGAATAGAAAATGTTCACTCAAGAAACTAGACTGTGAACTAATGCTTCTTGAAAAGTGCTTGAAGAAATGGTCACTAACAAAGTTTCGTGAACAAATATTAGAAGAATGACCTCAAGAAGCCTCATACAACAAGAGTCAGTGAGAAGCTTTTTTTCAATAAACTTGACCACAAGAACAACGACATTATGAGAATGTTAAATGAAAGATTAAGCACAGCCCTGGCTAGGACGTATTCTGCAGCATAAACAGTCTCTCTCACAGTTTGACAAGTACCCCCCACATGTTACATCCTACTGTGTATACCAATTCACATGTATTTGCTGTCACAGTTACATTGGAAGAACAGAGCGGAGGACCTATGTCAGACTCTTCTAATATGTACCAAGAAGCCTCCGTTGAAAAAGACCGAATTGTTCCAGGTCTGCAATCACCAAACACCTGATTGACACAGGACACCGAGTAGATGTGCTGGAATCATTCAAAATAATCAACAGACAAACACCTTAAGTCGTCTCGGTTTCGGTGAAGCTATGGCTAAACGATTGAAGTTTGACTAATGTGTTCAAAAAGGATCCGTTGTTGGACTTTAATTACCCTTGTGACTCACTTCTTAGTAACTCTTTGTTTTCTTATTTTGTTATCTTATGTTTTCACCTAACACCTTCATTTTTAGTTGGTGAGATATGTTTTCTTGATCTTCTTAGTGTTGCTATCTCTATTACATCATCAAATTCTAATCTGACCTCATGTGGACCGAAATTTTCATCTTCTCTTATCTAGTTAAGTAGCGATTACTTATTTTTTGTTTTTACCACCCAACAACACAACAATATATATATGTCGTAACACTTTATACACCTTGTAAATCAAAGCACCATATTCCACTATGACGATCTGACAATATGCTTGCTAACTGACAAAAGTTTGTTAAAATTGTACACTTTTTGTTTTATTAAAGGACCTAGGTTGAACTCAGCTGATGAGAACAGACGAAATAAATGGATCCAGATAATTCTGCGCCAGTGTTTCTTCTTTTTTGTCTAAGTTTATAAAAGGGAATCATTGAATAAAATAAATTTTAGCAACTGCTAAAAACACTATATTGTTCAAAGTAGACGGCCGCTTCGTCTTCGTATACATGAACATAAAGTAGCCATCAAAATACATGATATCCACTCATTCATATCAATATATACAGACAACCATGGACATCAACTCGACTGAGACAACGTTCAAATATTAGACAGATAAAACAGAAAGAACTGTATAGGATTTTCAGAAGCCTGACTAGTATTTCAGTGAATCGTCAATGATCAGACACATCAACGCTGAAGATGTTGCCTAGTAGGGTTGTTGCGTGTTCTATTTGACTAAATGAGCGTACACGTATTTCCTAGTACTTCTTCACGTTTATCAATGTGCGCAGACGTTGTGGCTACTCGACGCCCACAACGTAAAATCAGAAGGCACTTGTGAAGAGTATAATCGTGTATTATAGCCGTAGTCAAATTTCGAAAAATATGTATCAAGGTAACGTTCAACTGTAAATTGACAAATGTTTACGAAGTACATATAAAATCGATATGTGTAAACATATAATATGAGTATGCAAATTAAATTAAAAACGTATGTTTATAGTTGGTATAGGGGTACTACATAATTCCCCCACCAGAACACTGAAATATAAAAAAAATACATTTAAGTGTTCGACAATAAAATGCGTCAGCGTAATACGTAGCAGCGATAGTACATAGAAAGCGATTTACTAAGCTGAAAAAAATGAGCAATTTAATGCGGTCAATAAGGCCGATAATAAATGCGATAATAAAAGAAAAAATAGGATTGATGATCGTGGTAGAATATATAAGGAATGATACAATCAGCCGGGGATCTGTAGTCTGTATACGGAAACGATACGTGAATATTAAGCGCTATATGATTAAATGTAATAATACAGGGAATATCGATGTTAAAATAGTAGTGACGTGATTTACTTATGAAAATATTAATCAGTTAAATGAGTTGTTAAATGACAATTACGAATAAAGATAATAAAAATGAAAATTCGTAATAAGTTATATATTGATGATTTGTACATAACGTTTAGGCCAATGAACTCTCCTACCAGAGCGTGTAGTTTTCATAGGTTTCTCTGGCGACGTTGAAGCTTGCGTGGATGTAGATGTTGGCACGTCGTTCAGCTGGTCTTTATTGTTGGCTTCGAAATCGTCGATGAATGCTGGTTTGACTCTGTCGACACTGATGGCTTCTGCTTTATTCAGTCGTTCTATCGTGATAACTTTATCATTTCTATTTAGAACTTTGAATGGGCCATCATAAGCGGGTTGAAGTGGCCGTTGTACACCCTCTCTCCTGACGAAGACGTGAGTGCAATCTGTCAGTTGTGGCGGGATGTATGACGTTCGTTCCTGCTGGCGTGGAAGTGATATCTTGAGCTCGTTCATGTGTTGTTTTAGCTGGTGCACATAACCAGTCATATCTTGTGGAACTTGGTTACCTGGGGTGAAAAATTCTCCTGGTAGTCGTAATGTTGTTCCATAGACTAGTTCGGAAACACAGCAGCCAATATCTTTCTTTAGAGCAGATCGTATACCAAGCAGTACCAGTGGGAGTTTGGTTGACCAGTCGTTTTGAGTCAAAGAAGCAGCGAGCGCAGGTTTGAGTTGTCGATGAAGGCGTTCAACCATGCCGTTGGAACTAGGATGGTAGGCGGTTGTTCGTATTCGTTTGATGCCCAGTAATTCAGTTAGCTGTTGAAAAAGTCGGCTTTCAAACTGAGCACCTCTGTCCGTAGTGATAATGGATGGGACACCAAAATTAGCTATCCAGTTTTCGAGCAAAGCTTTAGCTACCGTTTCAGCTGAGACGTCGGCTATTGGAACTGCTACAGGCCAACGAGTGAATCTATCGATGCAAGTTAGAATATAGTTGAAACCATTGGAAGGAGGTAGTGGACCAACTATGTCTACATGTATATGTTCAAATCTAGAGTCAGGGTTAGGAAAGCGACCAAGTGGTGCATTGGTATGACGGTTGATTTTGACTCTTTGACAAGACAAGCAATTTCGTGTCCACTTCTTAACATCGCTATTAATGTTCGGCCATATAAATCTTTCTTTTATTAGTTTGATAGTAGCGCTGACACCGGGATGAGACAAGTTATGTAACTTCTCGAATACTGTATGTTTCATAGCTGCTGGAACGAAGGGTCGATATTTACCTGTAGAGGTGTCGCAGATTATTTTTGTCGTGCCAAAAGGAATTGCGTCTAGCTTTAAAGATGTTGTTTTAGAAGACATGATCTTTTTTAGTTCGGCATCATCTCGTTGTAGGTTTGAGAGACGTTCGTAGTCGATGTCTGGGCATACAATGTTGTCAATGTACACACGTGATAAAGCGTCTGCCACTTCATTGTTTTTACCCTTTACGTGTCGCAGATCGGAGGTGAACTGAGATATAAACTCGAGGTGTCGTAGTTCACGCGGAGAGTAGTTATCCTGTTTTGCTGATAAGGCTTTCGTTAGAGCTTTATGGTCTGTAAAGACAGTAAAAGTTGTACCTTCCAGCATATGTCGGAAGTGCTTGATTGCTAAATAAACAGCCAATAACTCTCTACCAAAAGTGCTATAGCGGCATTGAGTAGGATTCAGTCGTTTCGAAAAGAATGCTAGGGGTTGCCATTCGCCGTGTACTTGCTGTTGTAAAACCGCCCCGATGGCAACGTCTGAAGCGTCTGTCATGAGAGACAGGGGGGCATCATTTTGGCGTCTGACTAGAAGTGTCTTGTCATTTAACAATTGTTTGACATTTTCGAATGCTTTAACAGCTTCTGCGGGCAAATGGAATGAACGACTATGTCCACGTAAGCAATCGGTTAATGGTTGTAAAGCTTTGGCACAGTTCGGTATAAAACGCCGGTAAAAATTAACGAGACCCAAAAATCGTCGTAATTTCTTAAAAGAATCTGGTAATGGATAATCTTTGATAGCTTGTACGTCATCAGGGACTGGTCTGATTCCTTGGCTATCGATTAAATGACCGAGAAATTTCAGGGAGGTCTTACCAAATTCGCACTTGTCTAAGCTGATAGTCATTCCGTATTGGTTCAGTCTTTCAAACACTGTCTTCACATGTTTCAAATGCTCGGCTTCGTCTGCACTTGCAATTAGTAAGTCATCGATGTATGCGTAGACGAAAGGGAGACCACGGAGTACTTGGTCAATTAGGCGTTGGAATGTCTGAGCGGCGTTCATAAGTCCGAATGGCATGCGTACGAATTCATATAAACCGAATGGTGTGGTAATGGCAGTTTTCGGAACGTCATCCGGGTGGATGGGGATATGATGATACGCTCGGACGAGATCGATTTTAGAGAAAACTTTCACATTTGGTAAGTTGCTAGCAAAATCGTGGATGTGTGGTATTGGGTATCTATAAGGTACCGTTTGCTTGTTTAAAGCTCGATAATCACCACATGGCCGTATTTCACCAGAAGACTTTTTGGGTACCATGTGAAGCGGTGAAGACCAAGAGCTGTTGGACGGTCGAATAATACCAAGCTCTAGCATTTTATCGAACTCTGTTTTGGCAATTTTAAGTCGATATGGGTCAAGGCGTCGTGGACGTGCAAAAACTGGCGGTCCAGTGGTTTTAATATGATGAACCACATGATGCTTCGGTTCTGTTCCTCGAAAAGAAGGTTGTAAAAGGTCAGGGAACTGATTTACCAAATTGGTATATGGAGATGCTGGTGTGCGTGTGACCATCAAGTTCAGTGATGATGCACGGCTAATCGTACCAGCAATGTACGTTTTATTGAGCGAATCTATTAGCTTGGGGCTTATCGGATCAACTAACAGTTTGTGTTGCTGCAGAAAATCAATACCGAGGATTGAGGATGGGACGTCTGCAATGATGAAAGACCAAGTGTAGGTATTCTTTAAACCAAAATCTAAAGTCATTCGTTTACTTCCATATATAACAATACTGGACTGATTAACAGCTTGGAGCGTAACTGCTGGGTCAGGATGTTGACGTTCCTGTGTAGACGGAGGGAGAACACTCACCTCTGCTCCTGTGTCAACTAAGAATGTAGTACCGGTATTTTTATCTGTTACATAAAACAAACGACTGTTAGATCGTAGGTTGCCAACAGTATTTTTTACACATGACGATATATCTTTTGGTTTAGTCTGAAAATTGCAAGGTGAACGGCACCGTCGTGCTTTGCTTCCATAACTACGGTGATACTAGCAAATATTATCGCGTTGTCGTGACGTGCTAGGGGATCGAGAAAGACGTCGACGGGACGAGCTTCTAGAACGGCTTGGTTGTGTGCGTGTGGTCAGTTTTGCTAACTGACTCAGTAAGGTGTCGACTTTGTGTTCTAGAGTCTGTATTCTATCATGAGTGTCTGGTATTCTGCTAGTGGAAGCGACAGATTGAGGTGTTGACCTCTCGTACATGCAATCCGCGATTTCGGTGAGCCTTTCTATGTCAATGCCGTCGTCTC
Source organism: Trichobilharzia szidati (assembly GCA_944472155.2). Lineage (NCBI taxonomy): Eukaryota > Metazoa > Platyhelminthes > Trematoda > Strigeidida > Schistosomatidae > Trichobilharzia > Trichobilharzia szidati. Next base: position 15,771,349 of record OX235277.1, read on the forward strand.
CGAAAGCAAGAACCTGCTGGATGTTTGCGGGAAGTCGTCGTAGCCATATTTGGTAAAAGAGACGTTTATCGATTTCTCTTCCAGCAACTAGGCTTTGCATATGTCTCATGAGTTGAGATGGGGTTTTATCACCGAACTCAACATTGCTTAACAGGCGATCGAGTGCTTGCCTATCTGAAAGCGAAGTGCATCGCAGTACCTCTTCCTTCAACTTGTCGTAAGGTGCTTCCGTGCTGGGTTGAACGATGTATTGCCGTACCTGCTCGGCGACTTCGTCTGGTAGTACTGTACTCAAAATGCCAAATTTAGCTGTCTGTGACGTGAGCTTATTGCTAGCCGTATAATGTTCCAGTCGTGCAAACCAAAGATGAGGGTCTCTGGGCTTAAAAACTGGTACAGTAAGAGAGATAGTACTAACAGATCCCAGCTCTAAGTTATCAGAGGTATTGGAAGACATGTTACAATTCGTAAAAAAAATGGTTTAAGAGTAGGAAAATGGCAAAATTTGTGCACAATAAGAATATTGCAAAACAGAAAAAATGCAATGCAGGTGCTTACCACAAATTACTGCAGGTTGTGCTATGAGCAAACACAAAAATGAGTTCGAATTGTTTAATAAATATATAGATCCGCGTGAGTTCGAATTGTTTAATAAATATATAGATCCGCGAAAGTTAGAGTTTTAATAATCCAGTAAGTGTAATGACGCGTCGAGGTCAAAAAGTTGTCGTCATCGGAGTCAGCAATTTGTCGTCGGGGCTCACCAATTTATTGCGTGTTCTATTTGACTAAATGAGCGTACACGTATTTCCTAGTACTTCTTCACGTTTATCAATGTGCGCAGACGTTGTGGCTACTCGACGCCCACAACGTAAAATCAGAAGGCACTTGTGAAGAGTATAATCGTGTATTATAGCCGTAGTCAAATTTCGAAAAATATGTATCAAGGTAACGTTCAACTGTAAATTGACAAATGTTTACGAAGTACATATAAAATCGATATGTGTAAACATATAATATGAGTATGCAAATTAAATTAAAAACGTATGTTTATAGTTGGTATAGGGGTACTACAGGGTGATGAATTCTTCGCAAACAATCTATACAGCTCACAGATCACAACTACGTCAATAAAACTTTCCTCTATGCATTTGTAGAAAATTTGATGCCAATTGATGAACTATCACTAGACGATTGTTGAGTTTTATTTTTGCATGCCATGCGCTAACGTATCGTGAGGTATTTTAACTTGAGGAATGACTTCTTCCGTTTTTTTTCCAACATTATCAGTGTGTTATGTTGGTCTTTTCATACTTCTAGTTGTGAATATTGAACAAAGATTTGATTCTGAGAATAACTGACACTTTGTTACATAGAGAGAAAGGCTATCTAAAAATCATACATAAAAATTTAACTGACTGTCTCAAAATTATACGACTGCATGGTATCGACTAACAGTACACCTCATCTGAATACTCACCTTGTACAGAGGTATATCAGTACAGCAGTTATTTGAGGTTTATCCGATTTTCAGTCAGTGTGATCCTAAAAAACAACATTTCAGTTAACTGATTTGTGTCTACAGACTTACAGAGGAAATGAGTTTCAAATTATCTCGGTCAGTGTTGGAATCAAATTGGAGATTCAATATATGAAGACTTAAAGTACTTTGTCTGTTTATTATTTTGAATAGTTGTCCTGTATCAATCAGGTGTTTCGCGGTTGGAGACCTTCAACAATTTGGTCCTTTTAAACGGAGGCTTCTTAGTACATATTAGATGAGTCTGACGTAGGCCCTCTTCTCTGTTCTTCCAATGTAACTGCTCCAGCAGATAATAAAAATAGTAAGATACATGTGAATTGGTATACACAGTTGGAAGTAACATGTATTTTGTCCCCAACTTTACGTTCAAATAATGGAATTTTTCATTATCATCTTGTTCCATCGTGAAAGTGATTCTTTTGTGTACGTTGTTGAAAATGTCTAATAGAGACACATCGTGACTCAAACCATTGCATGCAATGAAAATATCATCAACGTATCTTTAGTAGTCTGTTGTCTCACCAATTGCACACTTGAGCTTCGTCTGTTTCAGACTGGCCATAAAAATATCAGCTTATATTGGACCCAGTGGACTCCTCGTTGCCACTCCATCAACCTGACGATACATTTTTTTCTGTCGAACTGGAACTGTATTTCATTATTACATAACACGAGAAGCTTATCTAAATGCATGTTTGATAGAGGAAGTGGATCAGAATGTTGACGGATGATGTCTTAATTCTCATGCAGAGAGATCTGCGTGAATAGAGAAGTCTAACCTATCGGCTAGCCAGTGAGCATCTAGGTGAAACGATGAATTCACTATTGAGAGTATAGGTCTCACTGGGCAATTCTTTTTATTCCCTTATTCTTTAAATTTTTTTGTGCGCTCACGATGTGGAGAATGAACGCGCCTACAAGTCACAGCAATAATTTATCGATGGTATACAACATTTTGATGTTTTGAGGTTTACAAACGTCACATGCATTTTGTACGCCCTATTTGCATAGAACGTTCTATTTTGTGAAAGACGTCATTTTGAACTCACACGATCAAAAATATTATTGAAATGAAAACATTACCATAATATCTTTCTCTCTAAGTTGTTTGTGGTTTCGTGTTGACGTGAATCTTGTTTTCTTGTCACTGCGACAGAGATTGCTGTCAGACTGATTGTAAAAATAGTAACTAAACATGAGCAAGATGAAAGTCAACTATGTAGCAGATGACATTTCTGAACAACATTCTGAAAATTTGCTTTGTATTATGTTTAAAGATTTCTTTGTTTTGATTATATCTGCTTTCTGCTGAAAAATGAAATTTTATTGGTTGCTTAATTTGAAAACAAAACTATTTAAGGGAGGATTTCGATCATTTCTGTCTCTGAGACGAAATATGCTTTCCACTAATTTGTTGGCTATTAGTCTTTCTTTTTTCACTGCTCATATTCTTGTTCACGGTGAGTATAACAATATTCTAAATGTTTATATTGCTCGATTACTTTCCACAAACGTTTGCTTGTGAAGACGTTTACCATTCCATAACTGATTAAAATCATAGTTGAAATCAAGAATTAGAGACAATCCATAATAATTGGAATGCATCTATGAATTGTGAATAGAAATGAGTAAAATATGCAAGGGTCAAAAAATGTATTTTCAAATACAATCAGTTCAAGTGTGTTCTGTGATCTCGTTCAATCATTCATATACGCTTCATTGTAGGAAGTGGTTTGGATCGTAAGTTGAACACTGTTTTGTATTATAATAATTATTCATTTCTCGCTACAAATTACTCCTTGTTATCAGGTTGAGACTGGAATAGTTCTAGTTCAACTCACAAAAACTAAAACGAAGAAATAATTGATTATAACAAATGAAACTGAATACATATGTAACAGACACGTTGAAGGAAATAAACATATTCAGATGATTACAGTCAGATGATTACAATGACAGTCAAATTTATGCTCGTATGCTTATATTATAACAACAGAAGGCAAGACACGGAAGCACAGGTGTATTTTCCATTGATCAAACCTCAGTATATAAAAATGTATGTAGTCCACATTCTTCAACTAATCCCTAAGCGCATGATATGAGTTTACCTCAAATCACACGCAATAAAACCTTTAAAAATATATATAGCATTTTTTGTTAGTGCAGTATATAACTGTGGGAACAACAAGTAGAGCGTTCAAATAGATATGTTGTATTATGTTGCTAATACGCATTGAACTGTTGTAATATGTGAGAAAAATATTTCCTTCCCACACATTGGCTATATCGCACTACCACAATATCACATTAAAAATGTATGTTATGCATACAACGGAAACGAATACTTGCACGAATGACTGGAGTCCTTTGTCAACTTCGTTCTCCTATGATGTGTCATTCAACCAGAATAAATGTGACTCTATTCATTTTAGATTGCACATTCAACTCAGAGATATTCAATCTGGGTATATAATTTTTGGCAGGCTCTAAAAATATAATCAGCGAACTATATGAAAAACTATAACACCACTTTCCACAGTATTTATCTTATAAATCTTCTTCAGCTGAAACTATGTTGAGGATAAGTGAGTGACGTTTATCGAATATTTCATCTAAGGCTTTCTTGTGGTTATTAAAGAAATATATGTCAGCAATAACCATCAAGGATATCCAAAGATAGAAAATATCATTTTTGCGGTTCAGAGAAGGGATTTATCAGTCGTCGAAACTTGTCGTCATTGAAAGAGAGACATCTTTTTGTCTCTTGATTATGCATTGATGATAGGCGGTTCTGTCTTGCAATAACACACATGTGTGTGAGACACTGTGTCATTATGAATTTAGATAACTGGTCGACTTTTGAGAAGACTACTGTTGACAGCATATCTCATCTGAATTATGCGTAAGGCGATTACAAGTTCCTTTATATTCTGAAAACACCGCCATATTATGAGAATGAAGTGAGTAAATCACACCAATTTGACAACGAAAAAAGAAAGGTTCTCTCACTCGCTACACATTTTTACATAGAAGCGGAAAAGTTTTTTGAATGTAAGTCCACACATCATCTGTAAAATGTTTTTAATTCGGGTTTTACACAATAAATTCTTTGAACTTGTCAACATCAGTATTCTTTCTGACACTGATTTCATTTCGTTCCTCGCATATGCTAAAATAAATTTTCGTGGCTAAATTGCTAAATCTTCTGCCGTGTGCTTGAAAATCTCACTTATTCTCCCTTTGTGAAATCAAATATGGCATGTATTACCTCATTAGTTCAGTGAGTTTTGTATGAAACAGGCAACTGCGTTAAGTCGAAATAAGTATGAAGTAACTGGTAGTAGATAATCGGTGTTTGCGATTTTCTAGTTTGCAAGATCTGCAAATAAACAACAAGGGATTTAAATTTTAGTTTGATAGAGATAAATGATTGAACGATTTGCTTTATTTTGTTTTGAGGGACCGCGTAATTAAACGTCTGTAAGCATGCATGGATTTAAGTTTTCTAGAATAACTTTGAACAATTAAATCATTTGATGATGAGCCTCTATAAATAAATTTTTGATTTCGGTACATATATCCTGATAGAAATGTTACCATTCCCATATGGCAATCATTTGTACCAGAAGCTAGTATTACTTCTTGATATTTAATGGCTCACAAGACCTTAATAAGAATCTGACTTGCATTCATGATGTCATCTGTTAAGAAACCTTATAACATGATTCGTTATAAATTATTTAAATTAATCCCAGCGTCTTAAGATAATCAAAACAATAATTTCCACAGATGCTCGGATTAATTGAAATAATTTATAATGAATCAATATGACCCGACACTCAAATTATTCCAGGAAGTTCGTAACACATACGGCCTAGAAACCTCTAATGACATGATGTTGTCATTGTGTTATCTCTTCATTCTAGAGTCACTCTGAGGGCATATCATTTACTGTCCGAACAAGTAGGCACAATTTGTAAGATTGAAATGTTGAATCGTGGGTAACTGGTAGCTTGATATAAAATTGCTGTGTAATGAAGACAGAAACGGGGTCTTATATAAATTATTGCATAGAAGTAAGACCGTGTGAAAATTTTGTTCTTTTCAGGTCGAAAAGAAGGTGAGTTTATGTGTCTGTCTTCTCCTTGTCAATGGTATGCTGCACAATACATCATTGTTTTTGGTACATATATACTGATAGAAATGTTACCATTCCCACATAGCAGTCAATTTTATCACAAGCTAGTATTACTTCTTTATATTCAATGGCTCAAAAGACATAAATAACAATATAGCTTGCATTCAGGATTTCGTCTGTTAGGACATGATAATGTCATTATTATTCTGCGCTCGAATTATTCCAGGAAGTTTGTAACACCTACGGCTTAGAAACCTATAATGACATGATGTTGTCATTATGTTATGTCTCCACTCTAGAGTCACTCTGAGGGCATATCACTTACTGTCCGAACAAGTCGGTAACAATTTGTTAGGCTGAAATGTTGAATCGTGGGGTAATTGGTAGCGTGATATAAAATTGCTGAGTAATGAAGACGGATAAGGTGTCTTCTATAAATTATTGCATAGCGATTAGACCAATTGAAAATTTTGTTCTTCTCAGTTGAAAAAGAAGGTGAGTTTATATGCCTGTCTTCTCCTTGTCAATGGTATGCTGCACAATACAGTTCATCACAGTAAAAATGATTGTCCGTTAGAGTAGTAAGACCCATCACTCATACCGGAAATATGTAAATGATTACTACCAATCAAATCAAGAGATGGAAAATAATGGAATTATATAAACGAACTGCAAAAGTTGTGTGAGTACCTCGATATGATTATGAACAATAAATAGTGCTCGAAACGGCATCAGGAAATTTCACTGTATAACACTGTGTGACTTAACCAAAATAAATTTTATTCGCAACGGAATTCTACTCCGCCACAGAGCACACGTTTTATTCTGAAATCCATGTTACCTCAATCCTGTCTTCACCTAAAATTCTGTGCTGAGACTCCATTCGTGAATCCATTGGTGGCCACCTTTGCCTTACAGATGTTGAATGAGAGGTATACATGTTTTCATCTGTGCACTTCGTATTTATGAAGCGCCTGTAAATATTCTTTACGCACAACTTTGTTGTAAGCCACTACAAAGTTTGAATTTAATGCAAACATGTGGATGATATTCGAGGCTGTGTTGTACGATGATCATCCATTATATTAGATAGTTGGAGGCAATCGGCAGGGAACCTTGGACCTAGCTTTCGCATTGGTCGACAATCCATGACATCTAATTCATTGGCAAACCATGACATTATGATTAACTTGATGGCAGACATACAGTAGCTGCTGCTTTAAGGACACAGACAGCCATTCAAACTAATTCATCTATTAAAGGCTGCTTCCTAAGCAATAATTTCTTGACATGAATTTCGACGGAAAAATAAGAAGTTTGTCTGATCCGAGTAATAAATTTGCGTGACATATGTGGACATTCACAGCAAACACTTAATTATTCTGCACTTTTATCTAGATGACGACAGAGCGTGAATTAATTTAATATATTTGAATAGCGGAAGAATGACAAATGTACTAGTTTAATATTAAATTAATGTTTATTTTTTCTATGACTCTTATCAAATGGTTACGAGATGAACGAGCGTCGGTGGCACAGCGGTTAGGACTCCCGTTGACCATGCACATGTTCCGGTGTTCCATCCCCTCCCGACGCACAGCCGATATCAATGGTCGGCGTGCAAAATTAAGCTACTGATATCACATGCTGAAAATTCCATACTTGTACCAAAAATACGGTGTGGAATCAAGATATAATTAAAAATAAAGATAAAAATTAGATTAACAATTGTAACATTCATTTTCCATGATGACAAAGATAAATCAGTAGAAACTAAGGCTAACAATAGCTAGGGACGATGTAAGTTGTTAAATAGTAAGGATTGAAAAGGAATGACGACTTTACAGAAATTACATCACCATTGCAAAACAGACGAGAATGCCAAATAAGAGGTGAACCAATGGCGTCAGGCTGTAAGGTAAGGGGAAGAAGGAAGTTGATGGAACTGTCACTAGGTAAAATGTACCTTCTTTCCAAAAATGATCACTAAAGCAAGCTCAATATAATGACAAACAATACATGTAACCCTTACTGATGTCACTATTAGTTCCTACAAGTTATCTATGTCGTCATAAAAAAATGCATTTTCAAATTCGTAGTGTAATTTATGTTTTTATATATTTCATCATGTAACCAGTTGAGAAAAATCATAGAAAAAAAACCTGATTCATATTATGCTGACACATTTTTCGTTCTTGACTCACTCAAATGTGTTGTAATAATTCATGCTTTCTCACCTTCTATATAAATGTGTGTGATAATTACGTTTTTGATGAGAATATTCGAATAAGTTGTGCAGATTTGTCACACTTTCAAGACAAGACACACCTTATAATAATGAACAAAGAAAATCGTTTAATTTCATCTAACTGAAGCGTAATGTTAACTGTCGTACTTCGCAGAGAAAAATTTGTTTCCATTGTATGTCTTCACATCAACTCAATGTAGTTTGTCACTCATTATCTAACTGCAAAACAGATGAAGACTGTCCAATACATACTGAACTGAATGCTGACTGATCATTTTAAGCACAACGGTTTCTAACTGCTATTGATTATTTTAAACAATATTATCATTAAACAGTAGTCTTACATGAACCACATTTCAATTTTGTTATCAATCATTGAAATTACTTTTGCTGAAATGCTGAAGAATATCCAGAGGATGTAACGGAAGGTAAGTGTTTCTGAAATTTTTCCAGTACCGTCGTTATAAATCCAAACATATGATGTGAAAAATGCATAAAGCGTTGTTGTGCTCAACTCCCTTTCGCTGTGAATTTTCGCCACCTGAAAGTATTCTTTGAAACACAATAATTCAAGTTTTGATGATTTAAACTATGACACGTGCAGTAGTGCATTGTTTATTCATGTGAATCCGGTATTCTTATTAGCAACAGTAGTATATTTATCTTGAAAAGTTACAATCAGCTCATATTCACTCGAATTCTTCGCAATATGATCACTTTAATCGTAAGCTGAGGAATATGTTTCGAATGTAATCATCTTTCTATAGATACAGTTGTTATAATTAGCTGAGTGATGGCGAAACAAGAAATAATTGCCTGTGAATAGTTATGTTAGAAAAAACAATGGAAACATCCTAAGCAGTCTTTATGCTCCACTTCGATGCCAAAAAACAAGTAACCATAGCAATAAATGAAAGATCTATTCGCATATGCTTTATAAGTAAACATTATAACAATATTCTGTGTGAAGTAAAAGCTATGAAGTGTTCAGTGATTATCCTTGAGAAGAATGATTATTGATTCAGAGGTGAACACAGTGATGCGAAATTTGTGAGCAGGATTTCTTCATACTTGCTTCCTTTTGACGTCGACATTTTCACTTGCTGTGAATGGTGTCATATTCAAATGATTCAAAGCCGATCAACAATTGTTGAGGTGAATTATAATGAATCATTTTATTATCTACAGATTATGTTCAAAAAAGTAAGATTTCTAGAATTTAAATGGGGCCTTCGGTTCAGTTAAAAGTATATAAAGTGATGAAAATAAGTAAAAATGATTATGTTCGGCCTACTCACTGTGCGAACACTGAATTTGTGAAGTGTATTACAAAATCTGCAAAATAGTCAAAATTTTTACGGTTCAACCGTGGATTATGCATGAATTATTTGACATGCTGTCTGTGCTCCATGACGTAGGTAGCGAAAATTACAAACACACCATATTCACTGGGATTCTTAATACCATACTCGCTGGGTAATTTCTTTCGGGATATATCATAATTTCACAGATGCACCTGTTCAGTCACATTTTATACATGACATAATGGTTAGATATAAAAAGAAGTCAAGTCTTTGTGAATACATTGGAAAGGAAATGGAAATGTGTCCTGGAGAATAAATATGTCATTCGGAGATTAGCGGACGAACAATCATGGCGATAAATGAAAGATGCTTTTAATTAAGCTATTTAAATAATGCGCCTTGCCACAGAACGTTTCTCCATTAAATCTTATTTCTGCAGATTTTATCGGTTTTACTTGAGAAAAATGCTCATGGATATATAGGGGAGTAGGATTGTGTGTAAATTAACCTGATGAAAACCGTATCATGGAATCCTAAATAAACATGATGTATTCAACTGGAGTCAATTTTGTAACATCTCTGTCTTTGTGTGATGTAAACAGAGGATGGCGCCATTAAAGTATAGCGTTTTGAATTTGATATCTGCATATTCTGAGTACATTCACTGTTACAAATACTGTAACTAGCATATGAACGTTTACCATATACGTCTAATTTTATACTCAGAGGTGGAAGGTAAATCATCTTTTTACTAAAATCATAATATGTTTTCACAAGATTTTCTGGAATAATTTAGAGAAGTGAATATCAACCTGGATAACTGAAGATGAAACTGAAACATACTTCACGGACAGTTGTGACGTGGTAAACATTTAAATGAGCAGTGAAACAGTTGATTCAAAGTCATGATGAGATTTTTACTAGACGCTCTAATTTGCTCCACGCCCGAGCTCTTGTCAAATGTGATATGTGTTGAATCCTTAAATTTGTTATCTTGCACAACAGTCTATAGTCAGATAAGGATTTGCGATGGCGTCACATGAAACTGGATTATAATTCATTCTATAATCTAGGGTTAATTGATGAATAAAGATTACAGAGATTTTTTGCCTGAAGAGTTTTAAATAAATAGAACCTAAGCAATTTATGATGTTCAATCAAAGAAAAGAAGATAGAACAACTCAGTTGCAGTTTATCAAAGCAATTGCGAAAAATGCTTTCAGTGGAATAGTGTGCAGAGTCATTCACCAATCTGTAGTTTATCCATATGGTCAATTCTATATAAGTTATAATTTTGTGGTTGCGATTCAGTCATATTCAGTCCTCCAAAAGCTACTCTGAGTGAAAAATTATTTGTGAATTTTCCAGTCTTCTATTCCAATGTAATAAAATTTATCGAATCCGACCAATTCCACAAATTTATTTGATGATGACATTATGATGACATCTGAATATTAGTTATCATGAGTAAGTACTTTGTAATTGTTAATTTACACTCTACAAAAATGAATGAACTAGAGATGTATGGATATAAGCTGTTATAAGTTGATATATAAAAGTGTTTTACATACTATATGGGTGCTGTTGATTTCACTTTTGTAATGAAACCATACTAGATACGTATTATCACAAAGCTTCACCTAAGCACATGAACATAGTTATATTGGTCACCCTTTATTCTTCGTCATCAGGTTATGCGAGCATCATATCAGAATTTTAATTCCACCGATAATAAATGACTTTACACCTATAAATTTTGCCTGTATTGATGTGTATATAATGGGTCATAGACTGAATATGTTCTTTTTTTCTCTTTGAAGAAGAATATAGTGAGTCATAATATATTCCAACACATCGTCTTCATTGACTAAGTGGGTAAAAATCTATCTCTTGTCATTTTGCTTGAGTGTGTATGATCTCAGTCTTCGTTGATTCCTATTCTTGGATGCTTTCCAGAAGAAAAAGCTACACAAATGATCAAATTTGAAATATTTTAGACTTTTATATCAATGTTAACTAAGAGCAGACATTTTAGAAATGTATTTCATCAACACACTCTTCCTGTGAAGTAGAACTAAATGCATTTTACTCTTGTTGTTATATAGGAAATAAACGTAAGTTCGCCATAGTATTGGTTCACAGTATCTCAGATGCTTTCACAAAGTTAAAATATAAATACATTTCTGATTTCACGATAGGTGTGGTGGTTGCAGATTTATGTCAAAGAAATCTCATTTCGAAGATTTCAGTCCTAATTTCACTAGACAAAATTTTCGGTATAAGTATCTATGTGTATTTGTATTTGTGTAGAAACGTGTCAAGGTTTGATAAAAAATGACTTCGTTCATATTCCATGCCAACTGCTGGAACATCAATATGGACATGTTTGCTTAGAGTTCAATATTCAACATACATTTTTTAGTAAAGGGTTTCGTAAGATACTTAGTGGATCATAAATGCAAACTACAACTCGTTCAAGTTAACCACCAATAAATATGTTCACACCTCAAGGACATACCGCAAAAAATAAAGGTGACTGGGCAGATGAGAGAACGATGGAAGCTTATGAAAGTAAAGACTGACATTGATCAATTATAAAAATCAAAACTGAAACATTTTATGATTATGTCGTGGAATGCCGATAAATTTAATTGTCATCAAACAATCGAAAATTTCAGGATTCCTCCACAGTAATATTATGAAATCCCCGCATACAAGATAAAACCAATCCCCATATAAACAGTGCATTATGTATCTAAGTTCAATTAGTGGTTAGTTAGGATTGAATATAATGCATGCTATTTGATCTGAAATTCAGAATTGGCATTTCTTCTTATCTAGCCCAAAGTAAGTAGATACTTGGTTGCTTTGAAAATACCACTCAGTAGTATTCTCCAGTCATTGGTGTCCATACCTTTCCCATTTGTGTGGCAAAACACTCTGTTAAATGAGTCTCTCGAACCTTCATAATGACTGTATGGATGAAACATGTAGGTATAAAAAGTTTATGAGAAATCAATAAATAATACGGTGAACACATATTTTGTCAGTACCATTAAAATGTCACATGAAAACGGAGTAACATTCAGCCATATTTCCCTGGGAGAATAAATTGTTCAAATCAATGCTGAAATTCCTGAAGATCCAAAAACTATAAATTCTGATAGGATGAGAATTCAGAAAAGATAAGGAAAACAGATTTTTGATGGCTTTTTTAAAAATTTCTTTAGTAGACATTTTCTGATAGATCAAACTTTCCTGCTTAGTATTTTCCTATTCATCGATTCTCTACTCTGAGTCCTCTCAAGTTGTATTCATCAGTTTTCATAATTTCATATGTTGAATGACATAAATCAAATAAGAGAGAAGTTACTGAAATATGATTTTAGTTCTCTGACTACTATTCACAGAGACATTTTTACCTACATAGCTTCATATCATTAGAGTCGAACTGATGTCACAAGACCGCTAAACAGAAGGAGGATTTTTCTGCATCAAATTTTCTACTGCGTTTTCGCAAACACATATTTTGAAACAATATGAATTTGATTAAAAGATGATTCTAGCTCTCTGCTTATAGAATAATTGGTTTACTTTTGACTTGAAGGGAGAGCCCGTGAGTAAATGAATAAACTGTTTTATGAATAAGATCAAATGATAGTTTTTAATTTCGTTGCATTAGAGATTGCATGGTCACCTGTAGTGTGGACAGAAGTTTCTTTATGGCTTCATGTTGTATATAATAAGACACTAAATGGTACCTTCAAAAGTACTGAATTAGCAGTTTAGGTCCATTTAGTCTGATAGGATTCTCTCATTGAATAGGTGACATTATCGTACTGAACATATACTAGTAATTGTTACAAACTGTTTTCAAACTCTAGCTATATTTATGTCTTCACTGCTGCTCAGAAATCATTAGTGAGTTCTCACGACGATTAACTTTCTTATTTCAATTAATTCACTTTTATTAAAACCCCATGATATTGAGAGTTTGAACAAAATATTTATGAGATATGAAACTTGACGATGAGTTTAAATATGCATAAATAGAAAGTTATCCTAACTGATGCCACGCAGTGTGATCTGGTGTTATCATTTATTCAAACAAATTTTTGCGAAAGCAACATCACATACTCTGTCTGAAATACATATGAAACACATTTATGCCCAAATTTTTAAAACTTTATTATTATGACACCTTATATTTCATAAAATAGAAGAAATCGGTGAGTTATTCAGATGACGTATTCAATTTTCATGCTGAAGTTACGTGGCAATATTTGCTGTATAATGTAGGTTGCAGTACGGCATGTATACGTTACACAATTCACTTGCCTTTAATTCTGTTGTCCACAGGGCTTTTAGTGATGTCTCCATTTCGTGCAGTATATTCATCTCTGATGTCCACCTCAAGACTATTATTTGTTGGTGTTTTGCTCAATTATGTATCACTTGTTATCCTTTTAGTTCGCGAAACACAAATCACTGATAGTTTCTCGTAGTCACTTGAAGACATTAAAAATGCTAATAATTTCAACGCTCGTCTTCCATCGCAATCGCAAAGAAAGTTGGTTATAATAATCACGCCTGTATCAGTCCTATCTTCACTTCAAGTGCTTTACTGAGAATCTCGTTGAGAATTACTCTGCATCCTTCATCATAAGGTAGTCATTGTGTTGGTTGTATAATGGTTTCTCGCACTGCGCTCCATGTTGCTCAATCAGTATTTAGATTACTTCTTAGTTGACGAGACCGAATGGATGAATTCCAAGGAGGTAGGTGATGGTTATTCTGGTCTGTTTCTTACGACGATACACTATACTGTTTGTAGCTTCACGTTGATTACGCTGTCAATTTGCTCCTGGTTGTCGTCTGCATATTAACTATCTTTATCCGTTTCGTGATAAATCTATACGACAAAATGTAGTTTTCTCTGTGGTCTCAGGAGACCTATTATTCTTGAATACACCATGAAAATTCCGAATCATCAGGGTTATCTTGGTGCTCAAGTGAAGAGTGGATGATGATAGTCTTGCGTTTTGAGTGCTCCTACCAGCCGTCATCACCTACCGTTGTATCAAAGGTAAGCTTATAATATTCCTTGAAGTATCTTTTTTATAGGATGACTTTGTTCATACGACATGACAGTGAATTAGACAAAAATGAAAAAGGATTTCATTTTGCAATACAGATAAAGGTAAGTAATCGAAACGAAAGCATGAAAATGAAAGTTAATTTGAGTGCTCTGAGCATTCCATCCAAAACACCCTTTTGAATACATATCATTTTATGAACTTCACATGAAACTGCTAAAATCACATATCTGTATTATAAATTGTTGATGGCATCAACTAAATCCGGAAAGCAAAAACACGCTGTCTGTTTGGCTCTCAAGTTTTTTGGCTGCAATAATATTAAATATTCAGAAAAACAGGTTGTAGTATTATTTTGCCATATCTTATTTAATTCTAAAGTATGATTACTCTGGTGACAAAAATGTGACAAATCCAAAGTGAAGTTAGTAAAGAGACTGATATATCAGTGATATTATAAAACCGTATATTTACATATATATATATATATAATCTTATACTCCACTCAACTCCTTGTTATTACTGAAGACAGTATAACTAGCTCTCAGAACTAAATTATCTAATGATCTCTGTATTTTAAATTGAAGACCTCGGTGAGTGACCTACTGCAAAATATTCGGCCAGCTTATGTCGTTATTTCCCTTAGAACAATATCAAATCAAAGCATGTATGAATCCATTAACATTCAAGCCCAAGAATACTGATCATTTTTCTGTATTACTGACCTTCATAATACAAAATGAAGAAATTTCACATGATGACTCCATTTTTACTTTCAAAACTTGTATTGACATTTTGCTTACTTTTCACTTTCCACCAACAACTGATCATGTAAATAGAACAATGTCTAAGTAAGTCACAAGGTATCATAAGGCTAACTTACAAACCAATAATACTAAAATGATTTCGGACTTCACTATGTGAATATTCTAGCGCCATGAAAATTTAGTGTCAAACATTTTAATGACTGTATTAGCAAGTCCCTTATATCAGTCACTTCAGTGTGAACCTCGCTGATATAACCCAGTCTAGATAATTAAGTGCTAGACCCGTTTTAGCTTCAATAAATCAGAACCAGTGATTGGAAAAGATGAATAGCATTTGAAAATCTATTTCGAATTTTCTCAACAGGTGTGATTTCTCAAGGTGAACATTGTCTAAATTTATTGTGTCACCCTGTTAGCAATCACAGGGAAGGCTCGTTTGGATCATGCACATACATCGGAAGATACTTTTCATAAAAGCAAAATCTGTAGGGAGAGATGAAATGAGGCTATCCGTTTTAATAACTACGTGGAGAGAATGTTTTGTTCATTCATCAATGTTGCGTCGATGAACAAAGAAGTACATTCGAATTTGAGATGGCTATTGACAAAGCGTACGGTCAGCATCTGTCAAAATTCCTTATTTTTCTTTGAATCTATTGGACAATACACTAACTCTTCAGTTGCTTTAGTGCGAAACTCGAGCTCATCACCCACTTAAAAGGATTACAGTCTAACTAAAGATGAAAGAAGAGGATGAATAGTACTTAATATATTTTTCTCAAACGGTTGATAGAGGAAGTAAGTTTCCACCCCATCATTATTGTACAGTCTTTGAGATGTTACCCATTGCAGATAGTTGAATGCTTCTAGAACAAGCACAACTCTACTACGTATATCCACGTCAATATCATATATGTCACAGATGGCAAGAATAAGACTTTATGTTACACAAATAATAATAATTATTATTATTTCCTTTAGTTACTAGAGAAACATAGGGCTTCAGCCATGCGTCTCCATTGCGCTCGGTTCTCTGCTAGAGTTTTCACCTGGCTCCAAGTCTGCCCATACGCTTTGAATTCTTCTTCACATGATCTCCTCCAGGTCACCCTTGCACTGACAACCAACTCGCCGCTTCCCTTTCGGGTTCCACTCGAGCAATGGCTTGTCTAGTGATGTCACTTGCTGGTTTCCTCAGAGTGTGGCCAATCCATCTCCATTTCTTCCTGCCTATTTGTTTCACAATCGGTTCCTGGTTGGTTCGCTCCCAGAGATCTTTGTTGCTGATCCTTTCCGGCCATCTGATCTTGAGTATTGAGCGAAGACATCTGTTAGTGAAGGTCTGTAGCTTGTTTGAGGTGCTCTTTGTGACACGCCAAGTCTCTGATCCGTATAGTAGTACTGACTTCACACTGGAGTTGAAAATCCGGATCTTATTTTTGACGCTGAATGTTGTTGACACAAATAATAATAGAGATGATTTGTGGCTCAGGTGTATGTTGTTATACAGTTGTGCTCTGTGATCTCGTCAGTTAAATGGCGATGTAATTGTCTAGAGGGATGGCAAGAATAAGACTTAATGTTGCATAAATAATAATACAGACGATTTGTACCTCAGGTGTATGTTATTATAAGGTTGTGTTCTTTGATTGCATCAGTTTAGTAGCGATGACATTGATTAGGGCGAAATTGAAAGCTCAGAAATAAGGCCAATCAAATCAGAGAACACAAACAAAGTAAAAGAATCACGTTTACAGTGAACCTTCCAGTATTGTAGCCTGTACACGACTCGCCTCGAGAAATAAATTAATCAAAACTGCATGCATCGATACAGTAATATAAATTCACATATATTTTTTCATCCATTTTGAAGCAGGAATCAGTTGATATTTTGAGTTTAGCTAACAAAGCCAATCATCGAAATCTAATTCAAAGTGACTTGATCACAATACACATTGAACATCGACACATAATTTGTGAGGAGGTATTCATTATTGAAAGGTTTATAGTGATACTTCATGGTCAATAATATTGTACGGCTACCAAACGACTGTCCACATTTCGAAATATTTTCAGTTCTTTACGCAAATGAGGTGCTCCTTATTGTTCACACATGTTGCGGAGATCACTTCCGCTTGAGAAAAGTTATGTTCTTTTGTGTGGTAGAGTTTTACAGTTTTATCTAACATATTATTTTCAACATGATATGCAACCTCTGTTATGAAGTAGACGACTTTTCATGCGTCAGTTTCAATGTACGAGTTCCCTCTAGGGTGTTTGTAAGAATTGCAATTCAAAACAGGATACATTAAGTAGAAATATTTGTTGTTTATATTTTTCATGAATTGCTTATGTATCAAACTTTTGTAAAGAGACATTTGCATATACATTTATCAAAGGAGAGAAATATTTGTAATTTTGATTTACAGAAGGCCAGCAGAACAGCCAAAGAGGGGACCAGTGTTTCATAGCCTTCAACATGAAATATTTTTTGGTCAAACTGTCACTTTTTACAAGTGAAATTCACTCTCTTCTAAAATGACTACTTCGTGCAACACACGACATCTTGAACTATTCCGTGTACGTATTTCATTTGTTTTTTAAATAGTCTTTAATCAATTAACACTGAATAAAATAAATAATTAATAAAGGAAATTTATTTTTACAAAACGGATGTTTCTACCTAAACTGTAGGAAGAAGTACAGCATTTATGGCTTAATAGCATGTCACTTTTAGGGATCGTGATTGTTTAAAGTGAACTACTTTGTATTCTACTCTTCATAGTATTCTATATGCGGAAGAATGTCCCAAAAACACCTACACATGACTTAAGTTCTTGTGCCAATATTAACATTTCACACTTTTTTGCAAGAATGTGATGCATTGTTTACAGAAACACCAGGAATAAGTAATGTCAAATCAAACCATAATTGAACAATATATCAGATTCGACGTTAATCAGAGAATAACCAGAATCCTCAAGTAATTAAGAGTGAATATATTACATTTGACAAAAACAACAATATACTCCATAGAACCATATGGCATATATGTCAGTGATGCTCCTGCCCTGTTTCAAAGTATTCTGAACTCAGGAAATAGCTTTATAACCTAGAACACACCGCAAAATTATTATTTTATAATGCATGAAATATATCTATCACTAAGTCAATATATTTATCAGACCGAGAGGATATAGATTCAGAAACGTGGAATCTTCTTACACTGTTTATCTCATGCAGAGATATCAATCATAAATGTCTTTTTGTCGGAGAATATACCCGCAATATACAGTAAACGAACACAACTGAAAGATTACAAATATCAATAATGAAATCCCGATCGGCATAGAACAGCGATTATTTGTAGCTCAAGAGAGTAATCTGTTGGTCCATTTGAGTTCTCCCATCTGCACTACTTAGTTGTGAAGCCTTCATTGGCTCACCAGGAACATTTACAGCGCTCACTTCAACATGAAGAAAGCGATAAGAATTCTCAAATTGTTTCTCAATCACTTAACCTAGCAAACTTGGTATGAATTGATGTTTTGTGTGTGTACAAACTATGAACTCATGTTGGTCAAATACTCAGTAACAGCAGCTACAACCGAATAGCGAAAATAGGGCAACATGTAAGCATTACTCATGATGGCGTGGAACTATTTTATCACCCTTACAATGGGAAAAATTAAAGAAAAATGTTTTAAGGCTGTCCTCTACTGTGGGTATCAACCTTCAAGTCAACTAACTGAATCAAACCCAGGACCTTCCGGCTACAAGGCTAGATCGTATATCATTCAGCCACTTGGACTAGTTTTAGTGACTTATGACTCATGGAACTCCAGGAAACTCTATATTGTAGCAAGTATCTGGCGAGCATCAGATTAATTTTCAATGATTGGTTTTTAAGTGTTAATTTGTTTTTATGAGTTGATCACAGATTGATGTCAGTAAAAGAAATATTGTAAACTGCAGAGAACTGGACAGCTGTTTCATCCTAGTATGAGAATCATCGGCAGTAGGCAGAATAAAACAGCTGTCCAGCACTTACTGGTTTTCAATGATTCTACAACTGATATCAATCTATGATAAGCTCGTAAAAACAAATGTAATCCTTACAAACCAAATATTGAAAACAAATTAAACAAAATAGACACCCTCATTTTTAAGCTTATTTCATATAGACTTATGCTATGCAGATGGTGTCCAGTGAGACAATGAAATATCCACAACTAATTTATCCAGCTCTAAGAACGCATTTAAACCGAAACATTACCTGCAATCTAATGCAGATTAATGGGTAGAAATAATTAGAAACATTTTATCTCTTACAATGAAGAAAACTTTCAACGCTGTTGAATTTCAACATGTTTTCTCCGGAAAACCTACGATTTGCATGAAACTAAATCACAAATCACCACTGTTGACCACATCAACATGCATATATCAACCCTTCTGCCCCTTTGTAGCTTAGTAATTTGGTCGATCTCATCGTTTACTACCCAATAATTAGTTTACATCACTTTTTCTCCGCCTTGATATATTAATTAGGAGCTTAATTTCATTAACAATATCTTAATAACATTTACACCGCGTTCATTTCTCTTCACACAAGTGAAATAGTTTGTAGTGATTCATGTAATTTTGACTTCTATATTACTGTTTATGATAAGAACGTGTCTTATAAGAATATTCGGAACGTTTATTAAGAATACAATTCACGTGTAAGATTAACTACGTCTTCGATATTTTACTCCGAAATTCATAAAAGGAAATGATTATTTTGAAAAAAACAATATGTTTAACAAAGTTACTGTTTGAATCGAGGTTGATTTCAATACTGAGTGATACGAAATTTGAACGCAATAAGCCTTTTCGTGTCAAGCACTTCACAATTTCTCACCTAATATTAACTGAAGGTAAGCCGATTCACCAAAAATTCAACATAATTACATTTTATGGATGGAGTAGTTGATGATGATGATGACGATGACTAGAATCTTTTGAACCATGAACACTTATTGCGATGCATACAGTTAACAATGAAATTGGAGAGTGGTGGTTCTGGTAAACGACTGGTGAATGGCACTGAAGTTATCTATTATTGGGGGAATATCAACCTTATGTGTTTAGGAAACGCAATATTCACAAAATAAGATGTTTTTGAGTTAGGTTAGAAAGTTGCAAATGTTTATTTTAAAATGTCTCAGGAGAATCAATTCCTATAAGATTATCAGAATTCTTTTGACGGATGTTTGTTAAGAATTAGTATTTACAGATGTGGATTTTGGGTATAGTTGACGTTCATTTCAGAATAAATTACTTATGTGTACCATGGACAGCATTGATTTTCATTTGGAAAGTTGATTTCTCTTTATTACTTTCATCTTACTTGAAGAAATAGATTGTAATCAAAGAGGACACAAGTGTGCAACTAAACGTTATTGATAACGTGAAAAGAAGGCGTATTTAAATATTTGCGCATTCTTTAACCAATAATTAAACTTTTTGAAAACAATGTACATATTTTACAGGATAGTATTGAGCAGCACCACGTAACGCACATTCATATTAGGACGCTTTCTGTGGCTGTTCACCATTGGGTCTTGAATACGTGAGAAATATTCAGGAAGAAACACTCAAATATTCTTGGAAGAGTATTATTGAAAATATTGTCATTTGCTGAGCGTGAATGCTTGGAAGAATGCTTTTAGAATTAACTCAATTAACAGATTAAATATAAACAGCATGGTGGATGAAACGATTATTCATTATTCATGAAATCTGCTGATATTTATGCATTTCGAGATGTATATTTTGATTTGACACTAGTAACTAGTGTGATGCGTCTAGTCCTCTCTTTGGTGCAGACTGAATTCTATCAGTCAGGTTGTAATGTGGCCACCATTCTAGGTAGCTCGCCATCACGGTGTACATAGTTTGTGATGATATTAGGTGGTTGGAGGCAATCCTGCCAATTGCCTCCAACCACCCAATATCATTTCGAAATGTTTCTGTTAAAGCGCATCGTCATTTTTTGACACTACTGATAATGTTTTTCAGTGTGCAATATGAATACATGTTCATTTCTGCTGGTAATTTCCCATTTATACGAAATCTAAACAAGTGATTTACCGAGGAGACTCTTCTCATCTTATTTATTATCAGGACATATAATCCTATATGAATATAAATAAGTTTTCGTATTGAGGATTTATATCCGGTGAAGGAATCGAATGCACAATGTGAATGTATAAAGTAATAATAGAAGTATAACAACAGTAGCATACAATTTGTACAGTCTCCCTCTATTACGTCAATTATTAATTTTACTTTTCTCACTCTAAACTGTCCACAGTATTATTTCACTGTTTCCATTTGTCATTCTATATCAATATTGTTTGGTTACGTTAAATTCTATATTTTACAATTCCACACCAGTTAAGGTAAAGTTTCTTTTCTATTCGATTCGCTTTCTAATCCCGTAATTGCACACACCTCCAAACTTATATACATACTTTTTATGGATTATTTCATATATGATTAATTGATTTACAAACTGACATTGAAATGTGACTATAAACTCAAATATTTTAATTGCATTTCATAATCGCATAATTACATTCACATTTATGATTCATTTCCCTCATCGTGTATAATTCTTCAGTGTGAAAAGCTATATGCGTACGATTATGCATCTTCATAATAAATCCGATGGGATTGGTCTCTTCGCTGAATTATCCATTTTCATTTCCTGTATGTTACATTAAGAGTTTTCCATGAATTTCTCAACTACACAATTATTTTAATTCTCTCTAACACTCCTAATTTAAAATTTCCGTCATAATGTGGTTTGATAGACAGGATTATCCCGTAGAAAGCAAAGCATCACAAGAATATTCATATTGGTTACTTTGTTTGTGAGACAACAGTATTTTTCGACGATTCATTTTACCCTGATTTATTCAGGCCAGAAGGAGTCAGTGCTCACACGACAACGACTGTCCAGTGTAAAATGTCTTTGCCATACTAAGCAATATTATGAAAATTTTAAGATGGATATTTCGTGATTATTTAGGAGATGAGTTGAGAAGAATAGAAATTTAAAATGATACATGTGGCAAGGCGTCTCAAGCATATGAATGTCTTACGAAGGAAACAAACTCGGTTTAATTAAATGTTGGATTTCACATCAATAATCCTTAGTTAAGTGAACTGTATATTGCTTTCACAAACAAGGCCACTAAAACATTTCACAGAGAAACCTGGTAGCTTTCTTTTTGACTGCTTAATTTCATCAGTTTGGCAACTGTCTTGCCATGTAGGTAGTTAGGTTCAAACGGTATAGTCAGGTGGGAAATAATGATTGATGAATTCATTCACCCAGGAAGCCTCGTTTCATCTTTTAGGAAAGATGGAAACATGTATCACGGATTTTCATGACTGCACATCGGTTAATGTAATTTCAGTAATGACGATAACGGAGTTACCTAGAAGACAGCAAAACCTTTGTGTGTATGACACACAGTTATTTCATTGCTTTATGTAATAAAATAACGTCTACTTGTTTGACGAAGTAAAGTAGCGTGTGGTTATGGAACAAATTAGAGAGATGTGAAAGCAACCTCACAGGTTTAAATATTTTATGGCAACTACTAGAAATAGACAAACTAATTGCAGGAAGACAAAGAAGATTAGGGAAATATTCATTTACTCCTAAATCTACTTGCATATGTATTTATTCATGAACCTCTCCGCTTTATATTATTCCACTCCTATTGCTTTTAAACAAGTAGAATACGAAGTGTAAGAAAAGCGCAGAATGTGCTCTCTATTTGAAACCTTCTCCACTATCACTGGTCTTCATTTTCTTCTTCTTTCCTTTATTTAGAAATGAATGTTCGGAATTCAAAAGTGCAGCCACAGCGTTTTTAGACAGTGTCATTTTCTACAACGACATATCCGTCTGTTTCCATCCCAAGACCTACTTCATTGCGTATTAATCACTACAGTATTGTGAAAGTGGGAATACTGGCAGTTGTGATAAACCAATCAGTAATGTCGGCAATTATAATGAATAAAAGGTGCTAAAATGGTGCCCCTAATGATAAAAATAGTTATAAGGACAAACATTCATCTGTGGAAGTCAGAATTTAAACGACTTCATTCATCGCAGAGAATTTGAGTCGATTGAAGCTTCACAATTTATCCAAGAGTTTTCTGCAATGTCATGTCTTTTCACCATATCTCTTATTCCATGCCTAATTTGACTCTTCATGATGTGACCACCTTGGCTTACTACGCTGATGATTTAGCAGTCCTCCCGAATATTAGTTCATAGTCAAATCGTTTTTAATTTTTAAAAAATTTTTTTGAGCTTTGTCTCTTGCAGACTGGTCATAAAAATATCAGCTAATATCGGAGTCAGTGAACTTCCCATTGCCACTCCAGCAACCTGGCAATACATTTTGTTGTCAAACTGAAATTGTATATCATTAGTACATAACAAGAGAAGCAGCTTATATTCCAGCGTTGGTATAGGAAGAGAATCAGAGTGTTGACAGATGATGTCTTATGTCTCTTGCAGAGAGATCGGTTGAATAGTGAATCACATCTATGTAAACCATGATTTTGCCATGTTCATTGAGTTGATTCACCTCTTCAACAAATCGGAAAAAGTCTTTAAGTGTATGCTTAGCAGAGAGGTAGAATATAACTTTTATTTATTTGATATATAACCTAATGAAATGAATGATGGTACCATATTATTCTGCACACCATCGTTGTTCTCGCTTTATGCAAATGCATCAAGGGGAATAAATGCATGGAGAATGTTGCAGTATTGTCAATTTAAGTAACACTACTGATGAGAAAACCACACTACTGCACTTTTCAATTCAACACGATCCTGATAAATGTTCGTATTTTTCACTGAGAAAGAGACAGTTTTCTTGGTACAACCTTCTCTGATTCTTTACTTGGTTAAATCAATCGTCAGTGAGCATCGCTTATTGATTATTTGCAAATGTTTTTTATTGATTGATATTATTGTTTACATGCAACGTATTTTGAATTATTTTTATTCTTTGTTGTTTTCATTCGAAGATTAACAATGGGCTCATTGATATCAAATTGCAGGATCAGAATAGAGAATGATCAAACAATTTTTCGGTAGGTCGTTTGATTTATGGTTTTCTTTTGTAGATTTATGTCTTACGATGAAATTTCTTTCATGTTTTATTTTAGAAGTCATTCGTTTTATTTGTTGATTCGATTTTCAACACAAGAAAGCCGTCTTTCATCATTACATTAAGCAAATTGTCAGAATGTTGTTTAGAAATGTCATCTGCTACATTTTTGACTTTCATCTTGCTCATGTTTATTTACTATTTCTACAATCCGTCTGACAGCAAGAAGAAAACAAGATTCATGTCAACAAGAAACCATAAACAAGTTAGGCAGAAAGATATTATTGTAATGTATTCATTTCAATATTATTTTGTATCGTGTAAGTACAAAATGGTGTCTTACACAAAATAGAATGTTCTATGCAAATAGGGCGCACAAAATGCATGTGGCGTTTGTAAACCTTAAAGTATCAAAATGTTGTATACAATCGATGAATTATTGCTGTTCCTTGTTACCTCGTTCAGTCTCCACATCATGAGCACAGCTTCTTATTAGGATTTAATAAGCAGAATATATATACATGTACATATCAAGTTGAATAATCATGCATACAGGATAACAGGATTTACCTCCGCATCTTGTGTACTCATTGTTTTCAATGAAAAGAAAACTGCAGTGATACTTTAAGGAATAAAGACAATCTAGATTTGAATCAAGTGGTAATAATCCGGAAGAGGAACCAATTTGAAATGAAACGCTGTATATTTCGGTTTATTTTAAGAGCAGAACTAAACGTAGTACAAAACTTCCCCACCCTTCGAATCTCACTGCATCAATTTACTTAATCTAAGTTGTCAGAACCTACGTGAATGGGTCGAACTAACACACAGTGACTTAATATATTGAATCTCTGTTTTGATTCCATCACTATTTACAGCTTCCAGGAACTCGAGGCACCTAACAGATTCCCGCAATCACTCCACAAATTCCGCTTTCCGATTTCTAGAGAAAATCGGTGGCATTGAAACAGATGACTCCCGACGTCACAGCATTATATACCTCAGTTGCACGGAAACTACCGAATGAGACCATGAAGCAACTACTCAGCAACGACAAACACATCCCACATTAATCAGAAGAGCCACACACAAGTGAGATGGAGAGTATAAACCTATGCCTTACAAGAAACTCTCAATTCAAAGGCCAAATATATGATCAAGTTAATGGAACGCCAATGGGTCCGTCAATATCACGTTTGATTGCAGAAGCAGTGACGCAAGGAATCGAAGACGTAAACCTAGCAGCGAACAAACTTAAACGTAGATGAAACATTATTTACTCTAAAGAAATGAGTTGGATAAAGCTCACAAATTAATAATCTACGTCATCAACGCCATCAGAAGATTATAGAAAATTAACTCATACGGACCGAAACTGAATTAATAACTTCACAATCAAATGACATAGTAAAATTATTGTGTGTACAAACACTATTTCAGAAGGCCAGGACTCATTGAGGCATTCCTTTTAAAGGAAAACCGGAGAAAGATATTCTATGCATGTCTTTCAAAACTGAATATGAAAGGAATTTTATCAAAAGACGAATATCCACGATACGAACGAGAAAATCAAATGATATACACCACACTTTGTTGACCATTCTCTATTCTGATCCATGGAATTGTGAGCATATAATATGCACATGCATATAAATAATCACAACAATTTTTTAGTTGTTATCAGTATCGGATTGATGCCGCTCAGACGAAGAATAATGTTCCTGTAAGTGAAAAGACCAAAGTAGTCCGTTGACAAGGAAACAAAACACTGGCGTCTTGTTGTATTTCGGAATATTTCGACGTTATTCACATTATCTATCTGTGTGCAGAAATTGGAAGGGTATCGTCGCATCAACGGAACAGTTTCACACGTCACTGCATTAGAAATGATAGATATCGTCTTTTACACAAAATGTGTGTTCCTGCGTGCATTAGGATATGAACGTCTCATTGTCAACAGTAAATATATGTAGTACGTTGAAAATATTGGATTCGAAATATTCAAATTAATGTTGTAGATGCATCATAATTTAAACAGAAATGTCAAGTGGAGTGTTGCATATATTTCAATGTGTACATGGAAGTATGCAATTTGAGTTGAGCAAGAACAGCATTTGGATAAAACAGTTTTATTTCACTTCAAATTTCGCCATGGCTTCAAACAAATTCATAGAGGAGAATGATGCATCGAAAAATATACTTTAATTTGCAAGCATTGGTTTTGTAGGGATTTGGTTTGATTGCATGGAGGGTTTCATCATGAGCTGACATCAGTTAGAGAACCACTGGAAAACCAGCTGGGAGTACTGGACATCTGTTTCGTCCTAGTTTGGGACTCTTCAGCAGTACGCGCCCAACGGGATTCGAACCCAGGACCTTCTGGTTACGAGGCGAGCTCGTAGACCATTGAGCCACTGGGACCCGATCCAATGGTCCTTGAATTCTAACTTCTGCCAATTCACGACATAGCGCGACCATTTCGCAATGTCTTCTTCGTGAGTAACTGTCCTCATCTTCGACCTGCTGTACCCTACTGGTCACGGCTTCCCACTAGAACCCCAGGTTAACTGCCTGAATAGGGCCAGTCACTAGTGAGCATCAGATTAATTTGCAAGTATTGGTTTTGTAGGGATTTGGTTTGATTGCATGGAGGGTTTCATCATGAGCTGACATCAGTTAGAGAACCACTGGAAAACCAGCTGGGAGTACTGGACAGCTGTTTCGTCCTAGTTTGGGACTCTTCAGCAGTACGCGCCCAACGGGATTCGAACCCAGGACCTTCTGGTTACGAGGCGAGCTCGTAGACCATTGAGCCACTGGGACCCGATCCAATGGTCCTTGAATTCTAACTTCTGCCAATTCACGACATAGCGCGACCATTTCGCAATGTCTTCTTCGTGAGTAACTGTCCTCATCTTCGACCTGCTGTACCCTACTGGTCACGGCTTCCCACTAGAACCCCAGGTTAACTGCCTGAATAGGGCCAGTCACTAGTGAGCATCAGATTAATTTGCAAGTATTGGTTTTGTAGGGATTTGGTTTGATTGCATGGAGGGTTTCATCATGAGCTGACATCAGTTAGAGAACCACTGGAAAACCAGCTGGGAGTACTGGACAGCTGTTTCGTCCTAGTTTGGGACTCTTCAGCAGTACGCGCCCAACGGGATTCGAACCCAGGACCTTCTGGTTACGAGGCGAGCTCGTAGACCATTGAGCCACTGGGACCCGATCCAATGGTCCTTGAATTCTAACTTCTGCCAATTCACGACATAGCGCGACCATTTCGCAATGTCTTCTTCGTGAGTAACTGTCCTCATCTTCGACCTGCTGTACCCTACTGGTCACGGCTTCCCACTAGAACCCCAGGTTAACTGCCTGAATAGGGCCAGTCACTAGTGAGCATCAGATTAATTTGCAAGTATTGGTTTTGTAGGGATTTGGTTTGATTGCATGGAGGGTTTCATCATGAGCTGACATCAGTTAGAGAACCACTGGAAAACCAGCTGGGAGTACTGGACAGCTGTTTCGTCCTAGTTTGGGACTCTTCAGCAGTACGCGCCCAACGGGATTCGAACCCAGGACCTTCTGGTTACGAGGCGAGCTCGTAGACCATTGAGCCACTGGGACCCGATCCAATGGTCCTTGAATTCTAACTTCTGCCAATTCACGACATAGCGCGACCATTTCGCAATGTCTTCTTCGTGAGTAACTGTCCTCATCTTCGACCTGCTGTACCCTACTGGTCACGGCTTCCCACTAGAACCCCAGGTTAACTGCCTGAATAGGGCCAGTCACTAGTGAGCATCAGATTAATTTGCAAGTATTGGTTTTGTAGGGATTTGGTTTGATTGCATGGAGGGTTTCATCATGAGCTGACATCAGTTAGAGAACCACTGGAAAACCAGCTGGGAGTACTGGACAGCTGTTTCGTCCTAGTTTGGGACTCTTCAGCAGTACGCGCCCAACGGGATTCGAACCCAGGACCTTCTGGTTACGAGGCGAGCTCGTAGACCATTGAGCCACTGGGACCCGATCCAATGGTCCTTGAATTCTAACTTCTGCCAATTCACGACATAGCGCGACCATTTCGCAATGTCTTCTTCGTGAGTAACTGTCCTCATCTTCGACCTGCTGTACCCTACTGGTCACGGCTTCCCACTAGAACCCCAGGTTAACTGCCTGAATAGGGCCAGTCACTAGTGAGCATCAGATTAATTTGCAAGTATTGGTTTTGTAGGGATTTGGTTTGATTGCATGGAGGGTTTCATCATGAGCTGACATCAGTTAGAGAACCACTGGAAAACCAGCTGGGAGTACTGGACATCTGTTTCGTCCTAGTTTGGGACTCTTCAGCAGTACGCGCCCAACGGGATTCGAACCCAGGACCTTCTGGTTACGAGGCGAGCTCGTAGACCATTGAGCCACTGGGACCCGATCCAATGGTCCTTGAATTCTAACTTCTGCCAATTCACGACATAGCGCGACCATTTCGCAATGTCTTCTTCGTGAGTAACTGTCCTCATCTTCGACCTGCTGTACCCTACTGGTCACGGCTTCCCACTAGAACCCCAGGTTAACTGCCTGAATAGGGCCAGTCACTAGTGAGCATCAGATTAATTTGCAAGTATTGGTTTTGTAGGGATTTGGTTTGATTGCATGGAGGGTTTCATCATGAGCTGACATCAGTTAGAGAACCACTGGAAAACCAGCTGGGAGTACTGGACAGCTGTTTCGTCCTAGTTTGGGACTCTTCAGCAGTACGCGCCCAACGGGATTCGAACCCAGGACCTTCTGGTTACGAGGCGAGCTCGTAGACCATTGAGCCACTGGGACCCGATCCAATGGTCCTTGAATTCTAACTTCTGCCAATTCACGACATAGCGCGACCATTTCTCAATGTCTTCTTCGTGAGTAACTGTCCTCATCTTCGACCTGCTGTACCCTACTGGTCACGGCTTCCCACTAGAACCCCAGGTTAACTGCCTGAATAGGGCCAGTCACTAGTGAGCATCAGATTAATTTGCAAGTATTGGTTTTGTAGGGATTTGGTTTGATTGCATGGAGGGTTTCATCATGAGCTGACATCAGTTAGAGAACCACTGGAAAACCAGCTGGGAGTACTGGACAGCTGTTTCGTCCTAGTTTGGGACTCTTCAGCAGTACGCGCCCAACGGGATTCGAACCCAGGACCTTCTGGTTACGAGGCGAGCTCGTAGACCATTGAGCCACTGGGACCCGATCCAATGGTCCTTGAATTCTAACTTCTGCCAATTCACGACATAGCGCGAACATTTCGCAATGTCTTCTTCGTGAGTAACTGTCCTCATCTTCGACCTGCTGTACCCTACTGGTCACGGCTTCCCACTAGAACCCCAGGTTAACTGCCTGAATAGGGCCAGTCACTAGTGAGCATCAGATTAATTTGCAAGTATTGGTTTTGTAGGGATTTGGTTTGATTGCATGGAGGGTTTCATCATGAGCTGACATCAGTTAGAGAACCACTGGAAAACCAGCTGGGAGTACTGGACATCTGTTTCGTCCTAGTTTGGGACTCTTCAGCAGTACGCGCCCAACGGGATTCGAACCCAGGACCTTCTGGTTACGAGGCGAGCTCGTAGACCATTGAGCCACTGGGACCCGATCCAATGGTCCTTGAATTCTAACTTCTGCCAATTCACGACATAGCGCGACCATTTCGCAATGTCTTCTTCGTGAGTAACTGTCCTCATCTTCGACCTGCTGTACCCTACTGGTCACGGCTTCCCACTAGAACCCCAGGTTAACTGCCTGAATAGGGCCAGTCACTAGTGAGCATCAGATTAATTTGCAAGTATTGGTTTTGTAGGGATTTGGTTTGATTGCATGGAGGGTTTCATCATGAGCTGACATCGGTTAGAGAACCACTGGAAAACCAGCTGGGAGTACTGGACAGCTGTTTCGTCCTAGTTTGGGACTCTTCAGCAGTACGCGCCCAACGGGATTCGAACCCAGGACCTTCTGGTTACGAGGCGAGCTCGTAGACCATTGAGCCACTGGGACCCGATCCAATGGTCCTTGAATTCTAACTTCTGCCAATTCACGACATAGCGCGACCATTTCGCAATGTCTTCTTCGTGAGTAACTGTCCTCATCTTCGACCTGCTGTACCCTACTGGTCACGGCTTCCCACTAGAACCCCAGGTTAACTGCCTGAATAGGGCCAGTCACTAGTGAGCATCAGATTAATTTGCAAGTATTGGTTTTGTAGGGATTTGGTTTGATTGCATGGAGGGTTTCATCATGAGCTGACATCGGTTAGAGAACCACTGGAAAACCAGCTGGGAGTACTGGACAGCTGTTTCGTCCTAGTTTGGGACTCTTCAGCAGTACGCGCCCAACGGGATTCGAACCCAGGACCTTCTGGTTACGAGGCGAGCTCGTAGACCATTGAGCCACTGGGACCCGATCCAATGGTCCTTGAATTCTAACTTCTGCCAATTCACGACATAGCGCGACCATTTCTCAATGTCTTCTTCGTGAGTAACTGTCCTCATCTTCGACCTGCTGTACCCTACTGGTCACGGCTTCCCACTAGAACCCCAGGTTAACTGCCTGAATAGGGCCAGTCACTAGTGAGCATCAGATTAATTTGCAAGTATTGGTTTTGTAGGGATTTGGTTTGATTGCATGGAGGGTTTCATCATGAGCTGACATCAGTTAGAGAACCACTGGAAAACCAGCTGGGAGTACTGGACATCTGTTTCGTCCTAGTTTGGGACTCTTCAGCAGTACGCGCCCAACGGGATTCGAACCCAGGACCTTCTGGTTACGAGGCGAGCTCGTAGACCATTGAGCCACTGGGACCCGATCCAATGGTCCTTGAATTCTAACTTCTGCCAATTCACGACATAGCGCGACCATTTCGCAATGTCTTCTTCGTGAGTAACTGTCCTCATCTTCGACCTGCTGTACCCTACTGGTCACGGCTTCCCACTAGAACCCCAGGTTAACTGCCTGAATAGGGCCAGTCACTAGTGAGCATCAGATTAATTTGCAAGTATTGGTTTTGTAGGGATTTGGTTTGATTGCATGGAGGGTTTCATCATGAGCTGACATCGGTTAGAGAACCACTGGAAAACCAGCTGGGAGTACTGGACAGCTGTTTCGTCCTAGTTTGGGACTCTTCAGCAGTACGCGCCCAACGGGATTCGAACCCAGGACCTTCTGGTTACGAGGCGAGCTCGTAGACCATTGAGCCACTGGGACCCGATCCAATGGTCCTTGAATTCTAACTTCTGCCAATTCACGACATAGCGCGACCATTTCTCAATGTCTTCTTCGTGAGTAACTGTCCTCATCTTCGACCTGCTGTACCCTACTGGTCACGGCTTCCCACTAGAACCCCAGGTTAACTGCCTGAATAGGGCCAGTCACTAGTGAGCATCAGATTAATTTGCAAGTATTGGTTTTGTAGGGATTTGGTTTGATTGCATGGAGGGTTTCATCATGAGCTGACATCAGTTAGAGAACCACTGGAAAACCAGCTGGGAGTACTGGACAGCTGTTTCGTCCTAGTTTGGGACTCTTCAGCAGTACGCGCCCAACGGGATTCGAACCCAGGACCTTCTGGTTACGAGGCGAGCTCGTAGACCATTGAGCCACTGGGACCCGATCCAATGGTCCTTGAATTCTAACTTCTGCCAATTCACGACATAGCGCGACCATTTCGCAATGTCTTCTTCGTGAGTAACTGTCCTCATCTTCGACCTGCTGTACCCTACTGGTCACGGCTTCCCACTAGAACCCCAGGTTAACTGCCTGAATAGGGCCAGTCACTAGTGAGCATCAGATTAATTTGCAAGTATTGGTTTTGTAGGGATTTGGTTTGATTGCATGGAGGGTTTCATCATGAGCTGACATCGGTTAGAGAACCACTGGAAAACCAGCTGGGAGTACTGGACAGCTGTTTCGTCCTAGTTTGGGACTCTTCAGCAGTACGCGCCCAACGGGATTCGAACCCAGGACCTTCTGGTTACGAGGCGAGCTCGTAGACCATTGAGCCACTGGGACCCGATCCAATGGTCCTTGAATTCTAACTTCTGCCAATTCACGACATAGCGCGACCATTTCTCAATGTCTTCTTCGTGAGTAACTGTCCTCATCTTCGACCTGCTGTACCCTACTGGTCACGGCTTCCCACTAGAACCCCAGGTTAACTGCCTGAATAGGGCCAGTCACTAGTGAGCATCAGATTAATTTGCAAGTATTGGTTTTGTAGGGATTTGGTTTGATTGCATGGAGGGTTTCATCATGAGCTGACATCAGTTAGAGAACCACTGGAAAACCAGCTGGGAGTACTGGACATCTGTTTCGTCCTAGTTTGGGACTCTTTAGCAGTACGCGCCCAACGGGATTCGAACCCAGGACCTTCTGGTTACGAGGCGAGCTCGTAGACCATTGAGCCACTGGGACCCGATCCAATGGTCCTTGAATTCTAACTTCTGCCAATTCACGACATAGCGCGACCATTTCGCAATGTCTTCTTCGTGAGTAACTGTCCTCATCTTCGACCTGCTGTACCCTACTGGTCACGGCTTCCCACTAGAACCCCAGGTTAACTGCCTGAATAGGGCCAGTCACTAGTGAGCATCAGATTAATTTGCAAGTATTGGTTTTGTAGGGATTTGGTTTGATTGCATGGAGGGTTTCATCATGAGCTGACATCAGTTAGAGAACCACTGGAAAACCAGCTGGGAGTACTGGACAGCTGTTTCGTCCTAGTTTGGGACTCTTCAGCAGTACGCGCCCAACGGGATTCGAACCCAGGACCTTCTGGTTACGAGGCGAGCTCGTAGACCATTGAGCCACTGGGACCCGATCCAATGGTCCTTGAATTCTAACTTCTGCCAATTCACGACATAGCGCGACCATTTCGCAATGTCTTCTTCGTGAGTAACTGTCCTCATCTTCGACCTGCTGTACCCTACTGGTCACGGCTTCCCACTAGAACCCCAGGTTAACTGCCTGAATAGGGCCAGTCACTAGTGAGCATCAGATTAATTTGCAAGTATTGGTTTTGTAGGGATTTGGTTTGATTGCATGGAGGGTTTCATCATGAGCTGACATCAGTTAGAGAACCACTGGGAAACCAGCTGGGAGTACTGGACAGCTGTTTCGTCCTAGTTTGGGACTCTTCAGCAGTACGCGCCCAACGGGATTCGAACCCAGGACCTTCTGGTTACGAGGCGAGCTCGTAGACCATTGAGCCACTGGGACCCGATCCAATGGTCCTTGAATTCTAACTTCTGCCAATTCACGACATAGCGCGACCATTTCGCAATGTCTTCTTCGTGAGTAACTGTCCTCATCTTCGACCTGCTGTACCCTACTGGTCACGGCTTCCCACTAGAACCCCAGGTTAACTGCCTGAATAGGGCCAGTCACTAGTGAGCATCAGATTAATTTGCAAGTATTGGTTTTGTAGGGATTTGGTTTGATTGCATGGAGGGTTTCATCATGAGCTGACATCAGTTAGAGAACCACTGGAAAACCAGCTGGGAGTACTGGACAGCTGTTTCGTCCTAGTTTGGGACTCTTCAGCAGTACGCGCCCAACGGGATTCGAACCCAGGACCTTCTGGTTACGAGGCGAGCTCGTAGACCATTGAGCCACTGGGACCCGATCCAATGGTCCTTGAATTCTAACTTCTGCCAATTCACGACATAGCGCGACCATTTCGCAATGTCTTCTTCGTGAGTAACTGTCCTCATCTTCGACCTGCTGTACCCTACTGGTCACGGCTTCCCACTAGAACCCCAGGTTAACTGCCTGAATAGGGCCAGTCACTAGTGAGCATCAGATTAATTTGCAAGTATTGGTTTTGTAGGGATTTGGTTTGATTGCATGGAGGGTTTCATCATGAGCTGACATCAGTTAGAGAACCACTGGAAAACCAGCTGGGAGTACTGGACAGCTGTTTCGTCCTAGTTTGGGACTCTTCAGCAGTACGCGCCCAACGGGATTCGAACCCAGGACCTTCTGGTTACGAGGCGAGCTCGTAGACCATTGAGCCACTGGGACCCGATCCAATGGTCCTTGAATTCTAACTTCTGCCAATTCACGACATAGCGCGACCATTTCGCAATGTCTTCTTCGTGAGTAACTGTCCTCATCTTCGACCTGCTGTACCCTACTGGTCACGGCTTCCCACTAGAACCCCAGGTTAACTGCCTGAATAGGGCCAGTCACTAGTGAGCATCAGATTAATTTGCAAGTATTGGTTTTGTAGGGATTTGGTTTAATTGCATGGAGGGTTTCATCATGAGCTGACATCAGTTAGAGAACCACTGGAAAACCAGCTGGGAGTACTGGACATCTGTTTCGTCCTAGTTTGGGACTCTTCAGCAGTACGCGCCCAACGGGATTCGAACCCAGGACCTTCTGGTTACGAGGCGAGCTCGTAGACCATTGAGCCACTGGGACCCGATCCAATGGTCCTTGAATTCTAACTTCTGCCAATTCACGACATAGCGCGACCATTTCGCAATGTCTTCTTCGTGAGTAACTGTCCTCATCTTCGACCTGCTGTACCCTACTGGTCACGGCTTCCCACTAGAACCCCAGGTTAACTGCCTGAATAGGGCCAGTCACTAGTGAGCATCAGATTAATTTGCAAGTATTGGTTTTGTAGGGATTTGGTTTGATTGCATGGAGGGTTTCATCATGAGCTGACATCAGTTAGAGAACCACTGGAAAACCAGCTGGGAGTACTGGACAGCTGTTTCGTCCTAGTTTGGGACTCTTCAGCAGTACGCGCCCAACGGGATTCGAACCCAGGACCTTCTGGTTACGAGGCGAGCTCGTAGACCATTGAGCCACTGGGACCCGATCCAATGGCCCTTGAATTCTAACTTCTGCCAATTCACGACATAGCGCGACCATTTCGCAATGTCTTCTTCGTGAGTAACTGTCCTCATCTTCGACCTGCTGTACCCTACTGGTCACGGCTTCCCACTAGAACCCCAGGTTAACTGCCTGAATAGGGCCAGTCACTAGTGAGCATCAGATTAATTTGCAAGTATTGGTTTTGTAGGGATTTGGTTTGATTGCATGGAGGGTTTCATCATGAGCTGACATCAGTTAGAGAACCACTGGAAAACCAGCTGGGAGTACTGGACAGCTGTTTCGTCCTAGTTTGGGACTCTTCAGCAGTACGCGCCCAACGGGATTCGAACCCAGGACCTTCTGGTTACGAGGCGAGCTCGTAGACCATTGAGCCACTGGGACCCGATCCAATGGTCCTTGAATTCTAACTTCTGCCAATTCACGACATAGCGCGACCATTTCGCAATGTCTTCTTCGTGAGTAACTGTCCTCATCTTCGACCTGCTGTACCCTACTGGTCACGGCTTCCCACTAGAACCCCAGGTTAACTGCCTGAATAGGGCCAGTCACTAGTGAGCATCAGATTAATTTGCAAGTATTGGTTTTGTAGGGATTTGGTTTGATTGCATGGAGGGTTTCATCATGAGCTGACATCAGTTAGAGAACCACTGGAAAACCAGCTGGGAGTACTGGACAGCTGTTTCGTCCTAGTTTGGGACTCTTCAGCAGTACGCGCCCAACGGGATTCGAACCCAGGACCTTCTGGTTACGAGGCGAGCTCGTAGACCATTGAGCCACTGGGACCCGATCCAATGGTCCTTGAATTCTAACTTCTGCCAATTCACGACATAGCGCGACCATTTCGCAATGTCTTCTTCGTGAGTAACTGTCCTCATCTTCGACCTGCTGTACCCTACTGGTCACGGCTTCCCACTAGAACCCCAGGTTAACTGCCTGAATAGGGCCAGTCACTAGTGAGCATCAGATTAATTTGCAAGTATTGGTTTTGTAGGGATTTGGTTTAATTGCATGGAGGGTTTCAATCATGAGCTGACATCAGTTAGAGAACCACTGGAAAACCAGCTGGGAGTACTGGACATCTGTTTCGTCCTAGTTTGGGACTCTTCAGCAGTACGCGCCCAACGGGATTCGAACCCAGGACCTTCTGGTTACGAGGCGAGCTCGTAGACCATTGAGCCACTGGGACCCGATCCAATGGTCCTTGAATTCTAACTTCTGCCAATTCACGACATAGCGCGACCATTTCGCAATGTCTTCTTCGTGAGTAACTGTCCTCATCTTCGACCTGCTGTACCCTACTGGTCACGGCTTCCCACTAGAACCCCAGGTTAACTGCCTGAATAGGGCCAGTCACTAGTGAGCATCAGATTAATTTGCAAGTATTGGTTTTGTAGGGATTTGGTTTGATTGCATGGAGGGTTTCATCATGAGCTGACATCAGTTAGAGAACCACTGGAAAACCAGCTGGGAGTACTGGACAGCTGTTTCGTCCTAGTTTGGGACTCTTCAGCAGTACGCGCCCAACGGGATTCGAACCCAGGACCTTCTGGTTACGAGGCGAGCTCGTAGACCATTGAGCCACTGGGACCCGATCCAATGGTCCTTGAATTCTAACTTCTGCCAATTCACGACATAGCGCGACCATTTCGCAATGTCTTCTTCGTGAGTAACTGTCCTCATCTTCGACCTGCTGTACCCTACTGGTCACGGCTTCCCACTAGAACCCCAGGTTAACTGCCTGAATAGGGCCAGTCACTAGTGAGCATCAGATTAATTTGCAAGTATTGGTTTTGTAGGGATTTGGTTTGATTGCATGGAGGGTTTCATCATGAGCTGACATCAGTTAGAGAACCACTGGAAAACCAGCTGGGAGTACTGGACAGCTGTTTCGTCCTAGTTTGGGACTCTTCAGCAGTACGCGCCCAACGGGATTCGAACCCAGGACCTTCTGGTTACGAGGCGAGCTCGTAGACCATTGAGCCACTGGGACCCGATCCAATGGTCCTTGAATTCTAACTTCTGCCAATTCACGACATAGCGCGACCATTTCGCAATGTCTTCTTCGTGAGTAACTGTCCTCATCTTCGACCTGCTGTACCCTACTGGTCACGGCTTCCCACTAGAACCCCAGGTTAACTGCCTGAATAGGGCCAGTCACTAGTGAGCATCAGATTAATTTGCAAGTATTGGTTTTGTAGGGATTTGGTTTAATTGCATGGAGGGTTTCATCATGAGCTGACATCAGTTAGAGAACCACTGGAAAACCAGCTGGGAGTACTGGACAGCTGTTTCGTCCTAGTTTGGGACTCTTCAGCAGTACGCGCCCAACGGGATTCGAACCCAGGACCTTCTGGTTACGAGGCGAGCTCGTAGACCATTGAGCCACTGGGACCCGATCCAATGGTCCTTGAATTCTAACTTCTGCCAATTCACGACATAGCGCGACCATTTCGCAATGTCTTCTTCGTGAGTAACTGTCCTCATCTTCGACCTGCTGTACCCTACTGGTCACGGCTTCCCACTAGAACCCCAGGTTAACCGCCTGAATAGGGCCAGTCACTAGTGAGCATCAGATTAATTTGCAAGTATCGGTTTTGTAGGGATTTGGTTTGATTGCATGGAGGGTTTCATCATGAGCTGACATCAGTTAGAGAACCACTGGAAAACCAGCTGGGAGTACTGGACAGCTGTTTCGTCCTAGTTTGGGACTCTTCAGCAGTACGCGCCCAACGGGATTCGAACCCAGGACCTTCTGGTTACGAGGCGAGCTCGTAGACCATTGAGCCACTGGGACCCGATCCAATGGTCCTTGAATTCTAACTTCTGCCAATTCACGACATAGCGCGACCATTTCGCAATGTCTTCTTCGTGAGTAACTGTCCTCATCTTCGACCTGCTGTACCCTACTGGTCACGGCTTCCCACTAGAACCCCAGGTTAACTGCCTGAATAGGGCCAGTCACTAGTGAGCATCAGATTAATTTGCAAGTATTGGTTTTGTAGGGATTTGGTTTAATTGCATGGAGGGTTTCATCATGAGCTGACATCAGTTAGAGAACCACTGGAAAACCAGCTGGGAGTACTGGACAGCTGTTTCGTCCTAGTTTGGGACTCTTCAGCAGTACGCGCCCAACGGGATTCGAACCCAGGACCTTCTGGTTACGAGGCGAGCTCGTAGACCATTGAGCCACTGGGACCCGATCCAATGGTCCTTGAATTCTAACTTCTGCCAATTCACGACATAGCGCGACCATTTCGCAATGTCTTCTTCGTGAGTAACTGTCCTCATCTTCGACCTGCTGTACCCTACTGGTCACGGCTTCCCACTAGAACCCCAGGTTAACCGCCTGAATAGGGCCAGTCACTAGTGAGCATCAGATTAATTTGCAAGTATCGGTTTTGTAGGGATTTGGTTTGATTGCATGGAGGGTTTCATCATGAGCTGACATCAGTTAGAGAACCACTGGAAAACCAGCTGGGAGTACTGGACAGCTGTTTCGTCCTAGTTTGGGACTCTTCAGCAGTACGCGCCCAACGGGATTCGAACCCAGGACCTTCTGGTTACGAGGCGAGCTCGTAGACCATTGAGCCACTGGGACCCGATCCAATGGTCCTTGAATTCTAACTTCTGCCAATTCACGACATAGCGCGACCATTTCGCAATGTCTTCTTCGTGAGTAACTGTCCTCATCTTCGACCTGCTGTACCCTACTGGTCACGGCTTCCCACTAGAACCCCAGGTTAACTGCCTGAATAGGGCCAGTCACTAGTGAGCATCAGATAATTTGCAAGTATTGGTTTTGTAGGGATTTGGTTTGATTGCATGGAGGGTTTCATCATGAGCTGACATCAGTTAGAGAACCACTGGAAAACCAGCTGGGAGTACTGGACAGCTGTTTCGTCCTAGTTTGGGACTCTTCAGCAGTACGCGCCCAACGGGATTCGAACCCAGGACCTTCTGGTTACGAGGCGAGCTCGTAGACCATTGAGCCACTGGGACCCGATCCAATGGTCCTTGAATTCTAACTTCTGCCAATTCACGACATAGCGCGACCATTTCGCAATGTCTTCTTCGTGAGTAACTGTCCTCATCTTCGACCTGCTGTACCCTACTGGTCACGGCTTCCCACTAGAACCCCAGGTTAACTGCCTGAATAGGGCCAGTCACTAGTGAGCATCAGATTAATTTGCAAGTATTGGTTTTGTAGGGATTTGGTTTGATTGCATGGAGGGTTTCATCATGAGCTGACATCAGTTAGAGAACCACTGGAAAACCAGCTGGGAGTACTGGACAGCTGTTTCGTCCTAGTTTGGGACTCTTCAGCAGTACGCGCCCAACGGGATTCGAACCCAGGACCTTCTGGTTACGAGGCGAGCTCGTAGACCATTGAGCCACTGGGACCCGATCCAATGGTCCTTGAATTCTAACTTCTGCCAATTCACGACATAGCGCGACCATTTCGCAATGTCTTCTTCGTGAGTAACTGTCCTCATCTTCGACCTGCTGTACCCTACTGGTCACGGCTTCCCACTAGAACCCCAGGTTAACCGCCTGAATAGGGCCAGTCACTAGTGAGCATCAGATTAATTTGCAAGTATCGGTTTTGTAGGGATTTGGTTTGATTGCATGGAGGGTTTCATCATGAGCTGACATCAGTTAGAGAACCACTGGAAAACCAGCTGGGAGTACTGGACAGCTGTTTCGTCCTAGTTTGGGACTCTTCAGCAGTACGCGCCCAACGGGATTCGAACCCAGGACCTTCTGGTTACGAGGCGAGCTCGTAGACCATTGAGCCACTGGGACCCGATCCAATGGTCCTTGAATTCTAACTTCTGCCAATTCACGACATAGCGCGACCATTTCGCAATGTCTTCTTCGTGAGTAACTGTCCTCATCTTCGACCTGCTGTACCCTACTGGTCACGGCTTCCCACTAGAACCCCAGGTTAACTGCCTGAATAGGGCCAGTCACTAGTGAGCATCAGATAATTTGCAAGTATTGGTTTTGTAGGGATTTGGTTTGATTGCATGGAGGGTTTCATCATGAGCTGACATCAGTTAGAGAACCACTGGAAAACCAGCTGGGAGTACTGGACAGCTGTTTCGTCCTAGTTTGGGACTCTTCAGCAGTACGCGCCCAACGGGATTCGAACCCAGGACCTTCTGGTTACGAGGCGAGCTCGTAGACCATTGAGCCACTGGGACCCGATCCAATGGTCCTTGAATTCTAACTTCTGCCAATTCACGACATAGCGCGACCATTTCGCAATGTCTTCTTCGTGAGTAACTGTCCTCATCTTCGACCTGCTGTACCCTACTGGTCACGGCTTCCCACTAGAACCCCAGGTTAACTGCCTGAATAGGGCCAGTCACTAGTGAGCATCAGATTAATTTGCAAGTATTGGTTTTGTAGGGATTTGGTTTGATTGCATGGAGGGTTTCATCATGAGCTGACATCAGTTAGAGAACCACTGGAAAACCAGCTGGGAGTACTGGACAGCTGTTTCGTCCTAGTTTGGGACTCTTCAGCAGTACGCGCCCAACGGGATTCGAACCCAGGACCTTCTGGTTACGAGGCGAGCTCGTAGACCATTGAGCCACTGGGACCCGATCCAATGGTCCTTGAATTCTAACTTCTGCCAATTCACGACATAGCGCGACCATTTCGCAATGTCTTCTTCGTGAGTAACTGTCCTCATCTTCGACCTGCTGTACCCTACTGGTCACGGCTTCCCACTAGAACCCCAGGTTAACTGCCTGAATAGGGCCAGTCACTAGTGAGCATCAGATTAATTTGCAAGTATTGGTTTTGTAGGGATTTGGTTTGATTGCATGGAGGGTTTCATCATGAGCTGACATCAGTTAGAGAACCACTGGAAAACCAGCTGGGAGTACTGGACAGCTGTTTCGTCCTAGTTTGGGACTCTTCAGCAGTACGCGCCCAACGGGATTCGAACCCAGGACCTTCTGGTTACGAGGCGAGCTCGTAGACCATTGAGCCACTGGGACCCGATCCAATGGTCCTTGAATTCTAACTTCTGCCAATTCACGACATAGCGCGACCATTTCGCAATGTCTTCTTCGTGAGTAACTGTCCTCATCTTCGACCTGCTGTACCCTACTGGTCACGGCTTCCCACTAGAACCCCAGGTTAACTGCCTGAATAGGGCCAGTCACTAGTGAGCATCAGATTAATTTGCAAGTATTGGTTTTGTAGGGATTTGGTTTGATTGCATGGAGGGTTTCATCATGAGCTGACATCAGTTAGAGAACCACTGGAAAACCAGCTGGGAGTACTGGACAGCTGTTTCGTCCTAGTTTGGGACTCTTCAGCAGTACGCGCCCAACGGGATTCGAACCCAGGACCTTCTGGTTACGAGGCGAGCTCGTAGACCATTGAGCCACTGGGACCCGATCCAATGGTCCTTGAATTCTAACTTCTGCCAATTCACGACATAGCGCGACCATTTCGCAATGTCTTCTTCGTGAGTAACTGTCCTCATCTTCGACCTGCTGTACCCTACTGGTCACGGCTTCCCACTAGAACCCCAGGTTAACCGCCTGAATAGGGCCAGTCACTAGTGAGCATCAGATTAATTTGCAAGTATTGGTTTTGTAGGGATTTGGTTTGATTGCATGGAGGGTTTCATCATGAGCTGACATCAGTTAGAGAACCACTGGAAAACCAGCTGGGAGTACTGGACAGCTGTTTCGTCCTAGTTTGGGACTCTTCAGCAGTACGCGCCCAACGGGATTCGAACCCAGGACCTTCTGGTTACGAGGCGAGCTCGTAGACCATTGAGCCACTGGGACCCGATCCAATGGTCCTTGAATTCTAACTTCTGCCAATTCACGACATAGCGCGACCATTTCGCAATGTCTTCTTCGTGAGTAACTGTCCTCATCTTCGACCTGCTGTACCCTACTGGTCACGGCTTCCCACTAGAACCCCAGGTTAACTGCCTGAATAGGGCCAGTCACTAGTGAGCATCAGATTAATTTGCAAGTATTGGTTTTGTAGGGATTTGGTTTGATTGCATGGAGGGTTTCATCATGAGCTGACATCAGTTAGAGAACCACTGGAAAACCAGCTGGGAGTACTGGACAGCTGTTTCGTCCTAGTTTGGGACTCTTCAGCAGTACGCGCCCAACGGGATTCGAACCCAGGACCTTCTGGTTACGAGGCGAGCTCGTAGACCATTGAGCCACTGGGACCCGATCCAATGGTCCTTGAATTCTAACTTCTGCCAATTCACGACATAGCGCGACCATTTCGCAATGTCTTCTTCGTGAGTAACTGTCCTCATCTTCGACCTGCTGTACCCTACTGGTCACGGCTTCCCACTAGAACCCCAGGTTAACTGCCTGAATAGGGCCAGTCACTAGTGAGCATCAGATTAATTTGCAAGTATTGGTTTTGTAGGGATTTGGTTTGATTGCATGGAGGGTTTCATCATGAGCTGACATCAGTTAGAGAACCACTGGGAAACCAGCTGGGAGTACTGGACAGCTGTTTCGTCCTAGTTTGGGACTCTTCAGCAGTACGCGCCCAACGGGATTCGAACCCAGGACCTTCTGGTTACGAGGCGAGCTCGTAGACCATTGAGCCACTGGGACCCGATCCAATGGTCCTTGAATTCTAACTTCTGCCAATTCACGACATAGCGCGACCATTTCGCAATGTCTTCTTCGTGAGTAACTGTCCTCATCTTCGACCTGCTGTACCCTACTGGTCACGGCTTCCCACTAGAACCCCAGGTTAACTGCCTGAATAGGGCCAGTCACTAGTGAGCATCAGATAATTTGCAAGTATTGGTTTTGTAGGGATTTGGTTTGATTGCATGGAGGGTTTCATCATGAGCTGACATCAGTTAGAGAACCACTGGAAAACCAGCTGGGAGTACTGGACAGCTGTTTCGTCCTAGTTTGGGACTCTTCAGCAGTACGCGCCCAACGGGATTCGAACCCAGAACCTTCTGGTTACGAGGCGAGCTCGTAGAACATTGAGCCACTGGGACCCGATCCAATGGTCCTTGAATTCTAACTTCTGCCAATTCACGACATAGCGCGACCATTTCGCAATGTCTTCTTCGTGAGTAACTGTCCTCATCTTCGACCTGCTGTACCCTACTGGTCACGGCTTCCCACTAGAACCCCAGGTTAACTGCCTGAATAGGGCCAGTCACTAGTGAGCATCAGATTAATTTGCAAGTATTGGTTTTGTAGGGATTTGGTTTGATTGCATGGAGGGTTTCATCATGAGCTGACATCAGTTAGAGAACCACTGGAAAACCAGCTGGGAGTACTGGACAGCTGTTTCGTCCTAGTTTGGGACTCTTCAGCAGTACGCGCCCAACGGGATTCGAACCCAGGACCTTCTGGTTACGAGGCGAGCTCGTAGACCATTGAGCCACTGGGACCCGATCCAATGGTCCTTGAATTCTAACTTCTGCCAATTCACGACATAGCGCGACCATTTCGCAATGTCTTCTTCGTGAGTAACTGTCCTCATCTTCGACCTGCTGTACCCTACTGGTCACGGCTTCCCACTAGAACCCCAGGTTAACTGCCTGAATAGGGCCAGTCACTAGTGAGCATCAGATTAATTTGCAAGTATTGGTTTTGTAGGGATTTGGTTTGATTGCATGGAGGGTTTCATCATGAGCTGACATCAGTTAGAGAACCACTGGAAAACCAGCTGGGAGTACTGGACAGCTGTTTCGTCCTAGTTTGGGACTCTTCAGCAGTACGCGCCCAACGGGATTCGAACCCAGGACCTTCTGGTTACGAGGCGAGCTCGTAGACCATTGAGCCACTGGGACCCGATCCAATGGTCCTTGAATTCTAACTTCTGCCAATTCACGACATAGCGCGACCATTTCGCAATGTCTTCTTCGTGAGTAACTGTCCTCATCTTCGACCTGCTGTACCCTACTGGTCACGGCTTCCCACTAGAACCCCAGGTTAACTGCCTGAATAGGGCCAGTCACTAGTGAGCATCAGATTAATTTGCAAGTATTGGTTTTGTAGGGATTTGGTTTGATTGCATGGAGGGTTTCATCATGAGCTGACATCAGTTAGAGAACCACTGGAAAACCAGCTGGGAGTACTGGACAGCTGTTTCGTCCTAGTTTGGGACTCTTCAGCAGTACGCGCCCAACGGGATTCGAACCCAGGACCTTCTGGTTACGAGGCGAGCTCGTAGACCATTGAGCCACTGGGACCCGATCCAATGGTCCTTGAATTCTAACTTCTGCCAATTCACGACATAGCGCGACCATTTCGCAATGTCTTCTTCGTGAGTAACTGTCCTCATCTTCGACCTGCTGTACCCTACTGGTCACGGCTTCCCACTAGAACCCCAGGTTAACCGCCTGAATAGGGCCAGTCACTAGTGAGCATCAGATTAATTTGCAAGTATTGGTTTTGTAGGGATTTGGTTTGATTGCATGGAGGGTTTCATCATGAGCTGACATCAGTTAGAGAACCACTGGAAAACCAGCTGGGAGTACTGGACAGCTGTTTCGTCCTAGTTTGGGACTCTTCAGCAGTACGCGCCCAACGGGATTCGAACCCAGGACCTTCTGGTTACGAGGCGAGCTCGTAGACCATTGAGCCACTGGGACCCGATCCAATGGTCCTTGAATTCTAACTTCTGCCAATTCACGACATAGCGCGACCATTTCGCAATGTCTTCTTCGTGAGTAACTGTCCTCATCTTCGACCTGCTGTACCCTACTGGTCACGG
The DNA here is from genome assembly GCA_944472155.2 of Trichobilharzia szidati. NCBI lineage: Eukaryota > Metazoa > Platyhelminthes > Trematoda > Strigeidida > Schistosomatidae > Trichobilharzia > Trichobilharzia szidati. The sequence continues at coordinate 15,816,264 of OX235277.1, forward strand.
CTTCCCACTAGAACCCCAGGTTAACTGCCTGAATAGGGCCAGTCACTAGTGAGCATCAGATTAATTTGCAAGTATTGGTTTTGTAGGGATTTGGTTTGATTGCATGGAGGGTTTCATCATGAGCTGACATCAGTTAGAGAACCACTGGAAAACCAGCTGGGAGTACTGGACAGCTGTTTCGTCCTAGTTTGGGACTCTTCAGCAGTACGCGCCCAACGGGATTCGAACCCAGGACCTTCTGGTTACGAGGCGAGCTCGTAGACCATTGAGCCACTGGGACCCGATCCAATGGTCCTTGAATTCTAACTTCTGCCAATTCACGACATAGCGCGACCATTTCGCAATGTCTTCTTCGTGAGTAACTGTCCTCATCTTCGACCTGCTGTACCCTACTGGTCACGGCTTCCCACTAGAACCCCAGGTTAACTGCCTGAATAGGGCCAGTCACTAGTGAGCATCAGATTAATTTGCAAGTATTGGTTTTGTAGGGATTTGGTTTGATTGCATGGAGGGTTTCATCATGAGCTGACATCAGTTAGAGAACCACTGGAAAACCAGCTGGGAGTACTGGACATCTGTTTCGTCCTAGTTTGGGACTCTTCAGCAGTACGCGCCCAACGGGATTCGAACCCAGGACCTTCTGGTTACGAGGCGAGCTCGTAGACCATTGAGCCACTGGGACCCGATCCAATGGTCCTTGAATTCTAACTTCTGCCAATTCACGACATAGCGCGACCATTTCGCAATGTCTTCTTCGTGAGTAACTGTCCTCATCTTCGACCTGGGTTTCTGGTGGGAAGCCGTGACCAGTAGGGTACAGCAGGTCGAAAATGAGGACAGTTACTCACGAAGAAGACATTGCGAAATGGTCGCGCTATGGCGTGAATTGACAGAAGTTAGAATTCAAGGACCATTGGATCGGGTCCCAGTGGCTCAATGGTCTACGAGCTCGCCTCGTAACCAGAAGGTCCTGGGTTCGAATCCCGTTGGGCGCGTACTGCTGAAGAGTCCCAAACTAGGACGAAACAGATGTCCAGTACTCCCAGCTGGTTTTCCAGTGGTTCTCTAACTGATGTCAGCTCATGATGAAACCCTCCATGCAATCAAACCAAATCCCTACAAAACCAATACTTGCAAATTAATCTGATGCTCACTAGTGACTGGCCCTATTCAGGCAGTTAACCTGGGGTTCTAGTGGGAAGCCGTGACCAGTAGGGTACAGCAGGTCGAAGATGAGGACAGTTACTCACGAAGAAGACATTGCGAAATGGTCGCGCTATGTCGTGAACTGGCAGAAGTTAGAATTCAAGGACCATTGGATCGGGTCCCAGTGGCTCAATGGTCTACGAGCTCGCCTCGTAACCAGAAGGTCCTGGGTTCGAATCCCGTTGGGCGCGTACTGCTGAAGAGTCCCAAACTAGGACGAAACAGCTGTCCAGTACTCCCAGCTGGTTTTCCAGTGGTTCTCTAACTGATGTCAGCTCATGATGAAACCCTCCATGCAATCATATGCACTTAACACACTAAAAATTGTTAGTATTTTCTTTATGGAATGGTTCATGAAATCTATCAATCTAAAAAGGGGAAATGAATTACAAATTCTCTACTCTTCACTCATTACCTCTGAAGAGAGTAAAGGTTTCTGCGACCACTCCATCTGTGCTAAACTATTCTCAGTCATATTCCTAATTTGGCTTCATCCAATTTCGAGTTTTTGCATGCAGTTTGTGTATCTTACTCGTATTATGTAGATTGACGTTCATAATTTCACTCTGAACAATATCCTGCATTATTTCACTTGTCACCTTTGTTTAATTCAGTACAAATTCTAGCAACCTTTGTTCCATCCGAATTGTCAGACTGTTTGTTGCATTGATGCACTAATAACCTGTAAATCTTATTATTTCTACATTGCTCCATTTGCGATTCATCTGTTTCATGGAAAACTTCACAAATTGCACGACCAATTATTAATTGTCAAAATTCATATCATAATTATTATGAAAAATACTTTCATTACTGTGCTATACTACTGATTAACAAGAGCAAGTAGTATCACTTCACACCTTGAGTGAAATTTCATAACAATTCAGCCTATATGATTGTTGATATTCTGGTTTATGTTCCGTAATTACCCTCTTATACTTCAGCGCTCTCTGCACAGCATTATCTATTTTTATTCCAACTTTTGTTGACTATTCTCTATTTGAAATGAAGAGTTGAAAATTTTGATGTATTTGTGGAGGAGAAAGGACGTTATACTAAACTTCTCCAGCCTCCGAGTCTCACTGCATCAATTACTTGACCTAAGTTGTCAGAACCTATGTGAATGAGTCAAATCAACACACAGTGACTTCATATATTGAGTCTCTGTTTTGATTCCACCACAATTAACAGCTTCGAGGAACTCGAACACACAATTTTTACCAAACATTTTACATAAAAATGAAACAACAAGAGGATTTCTGAAGTCACCGCACCTTTTGTGCTATCCGATTTCTAGAGAGAAAAATTATAGGCCTTGAAACATACAACCTAGATATAATGATATCTTTCAACATCACAGCGTTATATACCTCAATTGGACAGACATTACTAAATGAGACCATTCAGCAATCACTAAGCAACGACAAACTCCTCATACAACAATCAAAAGAGCGAGACGCAAGTTGGATGGACAGCATAAAGCTCTGCCTTAAAACATACTGGCAATTCAAAGGCCAAATATATGATCAAGTTAATGGAACGCCAATGGAACCGTCAATATCAGATTCGATTGCAGAGGCAGTGACGCAAGGAATGGAAGACGTAATCCCACCAAAGATCAAACCTAAAATTTGCAGAAGTTACCTAGATGACACATTTGTTATACTCAAAAGAAACGAGTTGGATAAAACCTACAACTTAATAAACAACGTCATCAATCCCATCAAAATCATAAGAATAGATGAATCTGAGAATGAAATCACATTTCAATTCATCCTAATCAGGCGAAAAACCACAAAGCAATTAGAAACTCAAGTCAATATAAAGTCAACTTACACGGAAACACAATTCCAAAACCAACAACCTAATTACATACAAAAAGCAATTGTGTACAAACAATACTCAAGAAGGCTAGGACTCATTGAGGCACTCCTACCTTAAAGAAAATTGAAGAAAGATATTCTATGGGTGTCTTCCGAAATTGGATATGCACGGAATTTCATCAAAAGACGTATGTCCACCAGAAAACTTAACAAATAAATACCCTCAAGGAAAACACACAAAAAAATGCCCCAGTATATATAAAGGATATCTCAGAAATCAATGTCAAATTCTCAATACTTGAGGAATCAACATCGCACACAAGCAAACCATTGGAAAACCAATGGTTCTCTAACCAATGTCAGCTCATGATGAAATCCTGTAACCAATCAACCAAATTCCTAAAAACCAATACTTGAAAATAAATTTGCTCAAATATATGTCAATCAAGAGACTCGAAATAAGATAAAACCAAAAAACCAAAATATAAATAATGAAATAGAAAATTCAAGAAAAACACAATGAGACCAATACTCTAAATGATGAATTCGACATTTCACGAAGTTGCTCGCTGGCTAGCAGATAGGGTAGAACCTGTCAGACAACGTCTAGCTAAACATACTTAATGCACATGACAAAATCATGGTTTCCCTAGGTGTGACTTCCCTATTCACGCAGATCTGTCTGCATGAGACTTGAGATATCATCTTTCAAGAATCTGATCTTCTTCGTCTACCAAAATTGGTATTTAACCTGCTTCTCTTGTTATGTACTAATGCTATACAATTCCAGTTTGACAACAAAATGTATCGCCAGGTTGATTGAGTGTCAATGGTGAGTCCACTGACTCCGATATTAGCTCATATTTTTATCGCCAGTCTGGAACAGACAATGCTCAAGTGTACAACTGGCGAAACATCAGCCACTATAAGTACATTGATGATACATTCATTGTGTGCAATCATTTAAGTCACAATTTGTTTCGATGAGACTTTGTCATCAATGTACACAAAAGCATCACCATCACGATGGAGCATGAAGATGATGGAAAATTCCATTATTTGAAAGTAAATTTGGAGAGAAAATACAAGGAACTTCCAACTGTGTATACAAATTCACATATATCTTATTATTCCTATCTGCTGGAGCAGTTACTTTGGAAGAACTGAGTGGAGGGCCTACGTCAGCTTCTGAAAACATGTACTTCTTTGTGCATCAACACAATACTGATGAATGAAGAAAAACATTCTCTCCACGTAGTTACAAAAATGGGTAGCCACATTTCATCTCTCCTTATACATTTCAGAGTTATAGGTAAAATCGTCCGATGTAGGTCCATGATTCAATCAATCATTGCATATGACTGCTAAACAATAGTGACATCATGAATTAAGACAATGTTCACCCTGTAAAATCACACCTTCGTATTTCGCCTCAACCTCACATATTTTTTTTGATAAAAGAGGAAGTTCAACTAAAATAGACTCACTGAAATAACAGATCGTATCAAAGTTTAAAAACAGCTGTTGAGATATTTTGTAGTAGATTTACAAATGCTATTCATCTTTCCTAATCACTGGTTCTGATTTATTGATAGTAACACGTGTCTAGCAATTAGTTATCTAGACTGGGTTATATCAGCGAGGTTCACACTAAAGTGGCTGATATTAATGACTTGCTAATACAGTCATAAAAATGTTTGACACTCAATTTTTATGGCGCTAATATACTCACATAGTGAAATCCGAAATAATTTTCTACTTTTGTTATCATATCTTTTCACTTACCCAATTCATTTTTCCGCATGACTCTCTGAAAGGATATTTTTTCTTGTACTTCTAAGATTTTCTATCACAATCACATCATCAATTTGCCATCTGACCTCATGTGCATCAAAGTTTTGATCTTCTCTTATCTATTCACGTATCTAATAATAATATTCTCTTGTTACCACCCAACAACACAACTTCTTTATCAATTTTTTTAACAAACTTCTCTCGAACAATATATATATATATATGTATATGTCGTAACACTTTAGACACCTTATAAATCAATACGCCACATAAGTCAGGCTTGAACAGTTGTATTACTGTAGCTTCAGCAAACCTGCGAAGACTTGAGGTAATTTGTACGTAAATAATTTCGAATGATTCCAGCACATCTACTCGATGTCCTGTGTCAAACAGATGTTTGGCGATTGAAGAGCCTTAAATACTCGGATCCTTCAACCTGAGGCTTCTTGGTACAGGATCACACAATCTGACGTAGGCTCTCCGTTCTGCACTTCCAATGTTACTGCTCCAGCAGATACATGTAAATTGGTATATACAGTTGGAAGAAACATGTATTTCCTCTCCAAATTTACGTTCAAATAATGGAATTTTTCATCATCATATTGTTCCATCGTGAGAGTGATTCTTTTGTGTACATTGTTGAAAGTGTATAATATAGACCAAGCGTGACTCAATTCATCGCATCCAATGAGTGTGCCATCAACGTATATTCAAAATATTCAAATGAATATTGTAGATTCATCATAATTGAAACAGAAATGTCAAGTGAAAAGTCGCAAATATTTCAATGTGTATATGACGGTATGCAATCTGAGTTGAACAAGAACAGCATTTGGATATAACCGTTTTATTTCACTTTGACTTTCGCCATGCCTTCAAACAAATTCATAAAGGAGAATGATGCTTCGAAAAATACACTTTACCCACTAAAGATTGTTTGTTTCTTCTTTATGGAATGGTTCATGAAATCTACCAATCTAAAAGACGTGTAGAAATAATAAAATTTGTACTCTTCCCTCATTACCTCTGAAGAGAGTAAAAGTTTGAAAGGTTTCCAGGCAGTAGGTGTTACGAACTTCCTGGAATAATTTGAGTGCCGACTCAGATTGAATCAATAATGAAAATCCGAATAAATCTGCTGAAGAAGCCACGGCTTACACAGCGAAATGTTCAGAAAAATCATTGTTTTGGTTTTCGTAATACGCTGAGATTCATTTCAATAATTTATAAAGAGTAACGGTTTGTTCGACCACTCCATCTGCGCTAAACTATTCTCATCCATATTCCTAATGTGGCTCTATCCAACTTTGTGTTTTTACATTCAGTTTGTGTATCCTTCTCGTATTATGTAGATTGACATTGATGATTTCACTCTGAACAACATCCCGCATTATTTCACTTGTCGCCTTTGTTTAATTCAGTACAAATTCTAGCAACCTTTGTTCCATCCGAATTGTCAGACTCCTTGTTGCATGAAGCACTAATAACCCGTAAATCTTATTACTTATAAATACCTGCATTTGTGATACATCTACTTCATGGAAAACTTTACAAATTGCACGACCAATTATTTATTGTCAAAATTCACATAATTATTATTATGAAAAATTTACTTTCATACCTATACTGTACTACTGATTATCAACAGCAAGTAGTATCATTCTACACTTTGAGTGAAATTTCATGCTAATCTAGCCATTATTATTGTTGACATTTTGCTTGATCTGCAGTAATTACTCTTTTATACTTCAGAGCTGTCTGCACATTATTATCTATTTCTGTTCCACCCTTTGTTGATCATTCTCTACTCTGATCCTGTAAGTAGATGTCAATGAGCGCTTTATTCATCTTACATTGAAAACAACAAAGAATAACAATCATTCAAAATACGTTTCATGAAAATAATCATATCAATCAATAGAAAACAATTGCAAATAATGATGAAGCGATGCTTACTGACGATCAATACAACTAAGTAAAGAATCTGAGAAGGTTATACCATGAAAAATGTCTCTTTCACAGTGAAAAGTGAGAACATTCATCAGAACGGCGCGGAATTCAAAAGTGCAGTAGTGTGGTTTTCTCGTTAGTATTGTTACCAACATTGACTAAACTGCCATCTTATTCATGCATTTGTTCGCTTTGATGAATTTGAATAAAGCAAGAACAACGAAGGTGTGCAGATTAATATGGTAACATCATTCATTTCATTGTATTCTCATCAGCTGCCCACATCTTAAATAAGCTATCAAGTTTGTGTACAGAATCGTTATTACACACCTGCAAATTTTACATGATATCAGTTTAAAAGAGGTGGGTGATTTAGTGAAAGATGCCCAAAAAATTATGCATATGTGGTTTTACACAAGCAGTTAAAGCGAAAATAAGTAAATATATGCCTTCACTAGTAATGGAGACACGTTATAAAGACGACAGATGCGTTAATTATGAGTATTCAACAAGAGACAAGCAAAATCACACCATATCAAAGGAGTAAGCTTAAAGTCAAAGCTTGCGTAGTCAAATGAAATAGAGAAGGAATATATCTTGTTACCGAGGCAATGGATAACCTCTTCTTTCTGATCACATAAATCTGACTACCAGCGTGAGATTAAAGTCAAATATGTAGCAGGTGACATTTTAAAACAACATTCTGACAGTTTGCTTAATGTGATGATGAAAGATTGCTTTGTTCTGTTCAAATCTGCTTTCTGTTGTAAACTGAAATTTTATTTGTTCCTTGACGCGAAAACAGCTATTTAAGGGATGACTTTGATCATTTCTCTCTCTGAGACGAAACATGCTTTCCACTCTTTTTTTTTGATTGCACACTAGTCAGTGACTAGTGTAATGTATCTAGTCCTATCTTCGGTGCAGACTGAATTCTATCAGTCATGTTTGCAATGTGGCCACCATGCTAGGTGGCTCGCCATTACGGTGCACTGTGAGTGGTTGGTATTAGATGGTTGGAGGCAATCGGCAGGAAGCCTTGGACCTAGGTTTCGTGCTAGTTGGCACTCATCAGCAAGGCGTATCTGCAACCTTGAAGGAACTGATGTCCCTTCTGAGATTCGAACCCGCGTCACCCAGTGCTGCAGTCAGAGACGTTACCACTGAGCTATTCAGGCTCGCGACTGACCTCCTGTAGGACCGTATTGGATATTTTTGATTGCACACTAGTCAGTGACTAGTGTAATGTATCTAGTCCTATCTTCGGTGCAGACTGAATTCTATCAGTCATGTTTGCAATGTGGCCACCATGCTAGGTGGCTCGCCATTACGGTGCACTGTGAGTGGTTGGTATTAGATGGTTGGAGGCAATCGGCAGGAAGCCTTGGACCTAGGTTTCGTGCTAGTTGGCACTCATTTGTTGGCTATTTCTATTTCCTTTCTCATTGCTGGTATGCTTGCTGACGGTGAGTATTACAATATTCTAAGTGCTTATATTCTTTTATTACTTTTCGCAAACTTTTACTTCTGAAGATGTTTCACCATTTCGCCAAACATCTGTTTGACACACGTAACCGAGTAAATATGCTGGCAGCACTCGAAATTATTCATGTACAAATTACCTCAAGTCTTCTCAGTTTTGGTGAAGCTGCAACCAAACGATTGAAGCCTGACTTATGTGTTCAAAAATGATCCGTTGTTGGACTTCAATTACTCCTGTGACTCTTTTCTTAGTGACTCTTTGCTTTCGAATTTTGTTATAATTTCTTTTCACTTAGCCAGTTATTTTTCCGCTTGACTCTCTGAAAGGATAAGGTTTCTTGAACTTCTAAATTTTGCTATCTCAATTACATCTTGAGTTTCTCATCTGACCTCATGTGCACCAAAGTTTTGATCTTCTTTTATATAAATACATTAGTATTACAACACAACAGTTCATTAATTTGTCGTAACAATTTAGACAACTTGTAAATTGTGACGCCCTATTTCACTATGACGAAATGAAATGGATCCAGATTATTCTATATTAATGTTTCTTCTTTCTTTGTTCAAATTTATAAAAGGGGATCATTGTATTGTAGCAACTGTGGAAAACACTACATTGTTCAGAGTGAACTACTACTTCTTCCTTGAATCCGTGAACATAAAGTAGCCGTCAAAATACATGACATCCACTCACTCATATCAATACATACAGACAACCACGGATATCAACTCGACTGAGACAACGTTCAAATATCAGACAGAGGAAACACCAAGAATGCTAGAGGATTTTTAGAAGCCCGACTGGTATTCCGGTGAATCGTCAGTGATCAGACACATCAACGCTGAAGATGTTGCTTAGTAGTGTGATGAATTCTTTGCAAACAAACTATCCAGTTCAGGGAAAACAACTACGTCAATCAAATGTTTCTCTAAGTGTTGTAGACAATTTGATGCCAATTGATGAACTATCACTAGAGGATTGTTGAGTTTCTTATTTTGATGCCATACGCTAACGTATCGTGCAGTATTTTAACTTGATGAATGACTTCTTCCGTTCTCTTTTTGATCATTATCAGTGTTTTATGTTGGTCTTTTCATACTTCTAGTTGTGAATATTGAATAAGGTTTGGATTCTGAGAATACCTGACAACTTGTTGCAAAGGGAAACGGGTTATCTAAAAATCGAACATAAACATTTAACTGACTGTCTCAAAATTATATGACTGCAAAGCATCGACTAACAGTACACCTTATCTGTTTCCTCATCTTGTACAGAGGTTTATCACCACAGTAGTTTCTGGAGGTTCATCGTGTTTTCAGTCAGTGTGATCCTAATAAACTACAATTAAATTTACTGATTTTTGTCTACAGAGTTACAGAGGAAATAGGTTTCAAATTATCTTGGTGAGTGTTGTAATCAAATTGAAGATTCAATATATGAAGACTGAAAGTACTTTATCTGTTTATTATTTTGAATGGTTGTCCTGTGTCAATCAGGTGTTTCGCGATTGGAGACCTTCAACAATTTGGTCCTTTTAAACGAAGGCTTCTTGGTAAATTTAAGAAGAGTCTGACGTAGGCTCTCTTCTCTGTTCTTCCAATATAACTGCTCCAGGGGATAATAATAGTATACATGTGAATGGATATACAGAAATGGAAGTAACATGTATTTTCTCTCCAAGTTTACTTTCAAATAATGGAATTTTTCATCATCATCTTCTTCCATCGTGAAAGTGATGCTTTTGTGTACATTGTTGAAAATGTCCAATAGAGACATATCGTGACTCAAACCAATTGCAAACTTAAGCTTCGTCTGTTTCAGACTGGCCATAAAAATATCAGCTAATATTGGAACAAGTGAACTCATCGTTGCCACTCCATCAACCTGACGATACATTTTTTAAATCAAACTGGAATTGTATTTCATTAGTACACAACACGAGAAGCTGATCTAAATGCAGGTTTGGTAGAGGAAGAACATCAGAATGTTGACAGATGATGTCTTATGTCTCATGCAGAAAGATCTGCGTGAAAAGAGAACTCACATCGAAGAAAACCATGATTTTGTCATGAACATTGATTACGTTTAGGTTGACGTTGTCTGACAGGTTCTGTCCTATCGGCTAGCCAGCGAGCATCTAGGTGAAACGATAAATTCACCATTGAGAATATAGGTCTCATTGAGCAATTATTTTTATTTCCTTATTCTTTAAAATGTTTTATGCGCTCATGATGTGGAGAATGAACGAGCTTACAATTCAAAGCAATAATTTATCGATGGTATACAACATTTTGATGTTTTGAGGTTTACAAACGTCACATGCATTTTGTACGCCCTATTTGCATAGAAAGTTCTATTTTGCGTAAGACGTCATTTTGTACTTACACGATACAAAATAGTATTGAAATGAATACATTACCATAATATCTTACTGCCTAACTTGTTTATGGTTTCTTGTTGACGTGAATCTTGTTTTCTTGTCACTGTGACAGAGATTGGTGTCAGACTGATTGTAAAAATATTAACTAAACGTGAGCAAGAATAAAGTCAAATATGTGGCAGATGACATTTCTAAACAACATTCTGAAAATTTGCTTTGTTTTATTGGTTGCTTAATTTGAGAAACAAAACTATTTAAGGGAGGATTTTGATCGTTTCTGTCTCTGAGACGAAATATGCTTTCCACTAATTTGTTGGCTATTAGTCTTTTTTTTTTCATTGCTCATATTCTTGTTCACGGTGAGTATAACAATATTCTAAATGTTTATATTGCTCGATTACTTACCACAAACGTTTGCTTGTGAAGACGTTTACCATTCTATAATTGATTAAAATCATAGTTGAAATCAAGAATTAGACAATCCCTAATTTATTGGAGTACATCTATGAATTGTGAATAGAAATGCGTGAAATATGAAAGGGCCAAAAAATGTATTTTCAAATACAATCAGTTCAAGTGTGTTCTGTGATCTCCTTCAATCATTTGTGTACGCCTCATTGTAGGAAGTGGTTTGGATCGTGAGTTAAACACTGTTTTGAATTATAATAATTATTCATTTGTCGCTACACATTACTCCTTGTTATCAGGTTGAGACTGAATTGGTTCTAGTTCAACTCACAAAAACTGAAACGAAGAAATTATTGATTCTAACAAATGAAACTGAATACATATATAACAGACAGGTTGAAGATAATAAACATATTCAGATAATTTCAGACCACTTGTGCCTAACAATGTTAGTCCAATTTATGCGCGTGTGCTTATTTTATAACAACAGAAGGCAAGACACAGAAGCGCAGGTGTATTTCCCACTGATCAAACCTGATTATATAAAAATTTATATAGTCCACATTCTTCAACTAATCCCTGAGCGCAAGATTTGAGTTTATATCAAATGACATAAAAATAAAACCTTTAAATATACATAGCATTCTTTTGTTAGTGCAGTATCTAAACGCTGGAACAACAAACAGATCGTTCAACTTGAAATAATGTATTGTGTTGCTAATACGCATGGAGTTGTTGTAATATGTGAGAATAATATTTCCTTCCCACGCATTGGCTATATCGCACCACCACAATATCACATTAAAAATGTATGTTATGCATACAACGGAGAAGAATACTTGCACGAATGACTGGAGTCCTTTGACAACTTCGTTCTCCTATGATATGTCATTCATGTAAACAATCAGATTAATTGTGACTCTATTGATTTTACAGTGTGCATTCAAATCAGAGACATTGAATCTGGATATATGATTTTAGGCAGGCTTTGAAAATATAATCAGTGAACTATATCAAACACTATTACACCACTTTACAGACTATTTATCATATAAATCTTCTTCAGCTGAAACTATGTTGAGGATAAGTGAGTGATGTTTATCGAATATTTCATCTAAGGCGTTCATGTGGTTATTACAGAAATGTATGTCAGCACTAATAATCATGGATAACCAAAGTTTGGAATATCATGTTTGGGATTCAGAAAAGGGATTTATCAGTCGTCGAAAATTGTCGTCATTGATAAAGAGACATCTTTTTTTCTCCTTATTATGCATTATGGCTAGCCGAATCCTATTGCGATAACACAAATCTGTGGGAGACACTGCGTCATTACAATCTCAGATGACAAGGCAACATTTAAAATAACTACTGTTGACAGCATATCTCATCAGAATTATGTGTAAGGCGATAACAACTTCGTTTTAGTTCTGAAAACACCGCCATTTTATGAGAATTAAGTGAGTGAATCACATCAATTGGACAACAAAAATTGACATGTTCTCTCTCTACACACGTTTACATAGAAGCGAAAACCTTTTTTGAATGTAAGTCCATACATCATCTGTAAAATGTTTTCAATTTGGCTTTTACACAATAAATTCATCAGTATTCTTTCTGACACTCATTTCATTACGTTCCTCGCATTTGCTAAAACAAATTTTTCGTGGCTAAAATTGCTAAATTTTCTGTTGTGTGCTTGAAAATTTCACTCTGTCGCCCTTATTTAAATCAATATGGCATGTTTAACCCCATAAGTTCAATGAGTTTTGTATGAAACAGGCGATTTCGCGAAGTCGAATTAAGCATAAAGAAACTGGTAGCAGATTATCAGTGTTTGTGAAACTCTAGTTCGCAAGATCTGCAAATAAACAACATGGGATTTAAATTTTAGTTTGAAAGAGATAATTGATTGAGCGGTTTACTTTATTTTGATACTGCAGGATCACGCGTGAAAAAATGTGTAGGCATCAAAACAAGATTCTCTTAAGACGCTTGGATTAATTAAAATAATTTATAATGAATCAATATGACCTGACACTCAAATTATTCCAGGAAGTTCATAACACCTACAGCCTTGAAACCTATAATAACATGATGTTGTCATTGTGTTATCTCTTCACTCTATAGTCACTCTGAGGGTATATTATTTACTGTCCGAACAAGTAGGCACAATTTGTAAGATGCAAATGGTGAATCATGGGTAACTGGTAGCTTGATATAAAATTGCTGTGTAATGAAGACGGATAAGGTGTCTTCTATAAATTATTGCGTAGCGATTAGACCATTTGAAAATTTTGTTCTTTTCAGGTCGAAAAGAAAGTGAGTTTATATGTCTGTCTTCTCCCTGTCAATGGTAGGCTGCAAAATGCAGTTCATCACAATAGAAAAGATGGTCCATATCGGATATAGGTAAATTACTACTACCAATCAAATCAAGAGACTGAAAATAATGGAATTATATAAACGAAGTTAAATAGTTGTGTGAGTACCTTGATATGATTATGAACAATAAATAGTGCTCGAAACGTCATCAGTAAATAGTATTGTATAACACTGTGTGACTTCATGAAAACAAATTCTAGCCCTAACGGAATTATGCTCCGCCACAGTGCACAAGTTTTATTCTTAAATCCAGGTTACGTCAATCCTGTCTTCACTCCAAATTCTTAGCTGAGACTCCATTCATGAATACATTTGTGGCCGCCTTCGCCTTACAGCTGTTGAATGAGAGATATAAATGTTTTCTTCGTATTTATGAAGCGCCCGTAAATATTCTTTACGCACAACTCTGTTATTAGCCTCTACAAAGTTTGAATTTCATGCGAACATGTGAATGATATTCGAGATTTTGTTCTACGATGATGATCCATGATATTAGATAGTTGGAGGCAATCAGCAGGGAACCTTAGACGTAGGTTTCGTACTAGTTGCCAATCGTCAGTAAGGCGTATCTGCAATCTTGAAGGAACTCATGTCTCTTCTGAGACTCCAAACCGCGTCACCCAGTGATGCACTCAGAGACGTTACGACGCAGTTTCGAATCTCAGAAAGGAACATGAGTTCCTTAAATATTGCACTCCACAGTGCCAAATAGCAGGAAACCTGGGTCCAGGGCTTCCCGCCAATTGCCTTAAACCAAGTTATATCTTCAAATAAATGTGCAAAGTGATAGCGCGCTTCCTAGAATGATGGCCACAATGCAAACCCGCCTGAAAGAATTCACTCTGCACCAAAAGAACGACTAGATACGTCACACTTGTTACTAGTGTACTTTGATATTAATCCACTCATGAACTTTCTTTCCTAAATCATTGATGCTGTAAGGTGAATCCAGAAAAATGATTCTTTGTTCCATTGCTGATGAAGCTAATGTCAGTAGAATCTTAATGAACAGCATGTTTTGCGATCCATGACATCTAATTCTTTGCAGAGTGTTATGAAAAACCATAAAATGATGATAAACGTGATGTCTCACTTACAGTAGCTGCTGCTTTAGGGACACATACAGCCCTTCAAACTAATTTATCCATTAAAGGCTGTTTCCTAAGCCATAATTTATTGACACGAATTTCGACGGAAAAATAATAAGATTGTCTGAAACGAGTAATAAATTTGCGTAACATATGTGGACATTCACAGCAAACACGTAATTATCATGCACATTTATCTAGAAGCCGACGGAGCGTGAATTATTACAATATATTTGAATAGCGGGAGAATGAAAAATGTACCAGTTTAATATAAACTTAATGTTTATTTTTTCTTTGACTCTTATCAAATGGTTACAAGATGGGTGATATAAAGACGAATATTAGATTGACAATTGTAAAATACATTTTCCATGATGACAAAGATAAATCAGTAGAAACTAAGGGTAACATTAGCCAGGAACGATGTAAGTTGTTAAATAGTTAGCACTGAAAAGGAATGACGACTTTACAGAAATTACATGACCATTGCAAAACAGGCAAGAGTGCCAAATGAGAGGTGAAAAAATGGCGTCAGGCTGTAGGGTAAGGGGAAGAAGGAAGTTGATGAAACTGTTTTTAGGTAAATTGTACCTTCCTGCCAAACTCAATCACTAAAGGAGGCTCAATATAATGACAAACAATACATGTAACTCTTTCTGAGGTCACTCTTATTTCCTACAATTTATCTTTGTCGTCATAAAAAAAATGCATTTTCAAATTCGTAGTGTAATTTATGTTTTTATATATTTCATCATGTAACCAGTTGAGAAAAATCATAGAAAAATAGAAAACTTAATTCATATTATGCTGACACATTTGTCGTTCTTGACTCATTCAAATGTGTTGTAATAATTCATGCTTTCTCACTTTCTATATAAATGTGTGTGATAATTACGTTTTTGATGAGAATATTCGAATATGTTGTGCAAATTTGTCACACTCTTAAGACAAGTCACACCTTCTAATGATGATGATGTTTCATCTAACTGAAGCGTAATGTTAACTGTTCTACTTGTCATTGACAAAACTGTTTCTATTGTATGTTTTCACATCAACTCAATGTAGTTCGTCAATCCTTATCTGACTACAAAACAGAAGACTGTCCAATAAATACTAAACTAAATGCTGAGTGACTATTTCAAGCAGGACATTTTCTAACTGCTATTGATTATTTTCAACATTTTTATCAGTAAACAGTAGTCGTACATGAACCACATTCCAGTTTTGTTATCAATCATTGAAATTACTTTTGCTGAAATATTGCAGTATATCCACGCAGTGTACCGAAAGGTAAATTTTTCTGAAATTTTTCCAGTACCGTCATTATATATCCAAACATATGATGTGAAAAATGCAAAACAGCGTTGTTGTGCTCAACTCTCTTTCGCTGTGAATTTTCGCAACTTGAAAGTATTCTTTGAAACACAATAATTTGAGGTTTGATGAGTTAAACTATGACACGTGCAGTAGTGCATTGTTAATTCATGTCAATCCGGTATTCCTATTAGCAACAGTAGTATATTTATCTTGAAAAGTTTCAATCAGCTCATATTCACTGGAATTCTCTTCAATATGATCACTTTAATCGTAAGCTGAGGAATATGTTTCGAATGTAATCATCGTTCTATAGATACAGTTGTTATAATCAACTGAGTGATGGCGAAACAAGAAATAATTGAGTCTGAATGGTTATGTTAGAAAAACATTGGAAACATCCTAAGCAGTCAGTATGCTCCACTTGGATGCCAATAAACAAGTAACAACAGTTATAAATAAAAAATGTATTCACAGATATTTTAGAAGTAAACATTAAATAAATAATGTGTGCAAAGTAAAAGCTATGAAGTGTTTAGTGATTACCCTTGAGAAGAATGATTACTAATTTAGAGGTGAACACAGTGATGAGAAATTTTTGAGCAGGATTTCTTCATACTTTCTTCCTTTAGTCGTTAACATTTTCACTTGCTGTGAATGGTTTCATATGGAGAGATTCAAAGCCGATCAACAATTGTCGAAGTGAATTATAATGAATCATTTTAATATCTACAGATTATGTTCAAATAAGTAAGATTTCTAGAATTTTTCTAGTGTCGTCAGTTAAGTTCTAAGTACATGAAGTGATGAAGATGAGTTAAAAGAATTGTGTTCGCCCATGCACTGTGCGAATACCAAATTTGTGAAGTGTATTACCAAAACTGCATTATTATCGAAATTTTTACGGTTCAACCGTGGATTATGCAGGAATTACTTAACATACTGTCTGTGCTCGATGACGTAAGTAATGCAAATTACAAAAACTTCGTATTTCCTGGAATTCTTCATACCATACTCGCTGAGGAATTTCTTTCATAATTACACAGATTCAGCTGTTCGGTGACATTTTATACATGACATAATGGTAACATATTAAAAGTAGTCAAGTCTTTGTGAATACATTTGAAAGTAATGGAAATGTGACGTGGAGAATAAAAATATGAATCGGAGATCAGGTAATAATTAATCATGGCGATAAATAGAAGATGATTTTCCTTCAGCTTTGTTAAACACACGCCATGCCATATAACGTTTCTCTATGATATCAACTTTCTGCCGTGTTTATCATTTTCAATTGAGAAGAATTATCATGGTTAAATAGAATAGTAGAATTCTGTGTAAATTTACCTGATGAAGAAACAGATCATGTATTTCAAAATAAACTTGATGTACTCACCTGGAGTCAATTTTGTAACAGATCTCTCACTGTGTGATGTAAACAGAGGATAGCGCTAGTAAAGTAAAGCGTTTTGAATTTGATTTCTGCATATTCTGAGTACACTCACTGTTAGAAATACTGCAACTAGCATAAGAATTTTTACCATATACATCGAATCTTATACTCAGACGTGGAAGGTAAATCATATATTTACTAAAATCATAAAATATTTATAAAAAATTTTCTGGAATACTTTAGAGAAGTGAATTATATCAAACTGGATAACTGAAGATGAAACTGAAACACACTTCACGAACAGTTTTGACGTGGTAAACATTTAAATGAGCAGTGAAACAGTTGATTTAAAGTTCGGATGAGATTTTTACTAGACGCTCGAATTTCCTCCACGCCCAAGGTCTTCTCAAATGTGATATGTGTTGCATCCTTAAGTTGGTTATGTTGCACAACAGTCTATAGTCAGATAGACATTTGCGATGGCGTCACATGAAACTGGATTATAATTCATTCTATAATCTAGGGTTAATTGACGAATAAAGATCAGAGAGATTTCTTGCCTGCAATGTCTTTAATAAATAGAACCTAAGCAATTTATGATGTTCAATCAAAAAAAGAAGATAGAACAACTGAGTTGCAGTTTATCAAAGCAAGTATGAAAAATGCTTCCAGTGAAATACTTGTGCAGAGTCATTCATCAATCTGTAGTTTATCCATACAGTTAATTCGATATAAGCTAATATTTTGTGGTCGAGATTCAATTATCTTCAGTCCGGCAAAAGCTACTCTGAGTGACAAATTATTTCTGAATTTTCAAATCTTCTATTCCAATGTAATAACATTTATCGAATCCGACCAATTCTACAAATTTATTTGGTGATTACAAATCATATCGTTAACATTTATGATGATATCTGAATGTTAGATCTCATGAGTAAGTGCCTTGTAATTGTTATTTACACTCAACAAAAATGAATTAACTGAAGATGCATGGATATAAGCTGTTATATGTTCATATATAAAAATGTTTCACATTTTATGTGAGTGCTGTTGATTGCAGCTTTGTGATGAAACCATACTGGATACGTATTATCAGAAAGCTTCCTCTAAGCACATGAACATAGTTATATTGGTCACACTTTTTTCGTCGTCATCAGATAATGCGAGCATCATATCAGAATTTTGATTCCACCGGTAATAAATGACTTTGCACCTAGAAATTTTGCCAGTATTGATGTGTATATAATGGGTCATTCACTGAATATGTTCTTTTTTCTCTCTAAAGAAGAGTATAGTGAGTCATAATATATTCCAACACATCGTCTGCATTGACTAAGTGGGTAAAAATCTATCTCTTGTTATTTTGCTTGAGTGTGTATGATCTCAGTCTTCGTCGATTCGTATTCTTGGATGCTTTCCAGAACAAAACGCTTCACAAATTATCAAATTTGAAATATTTTAGACTTGTATATAATTGTGAACTAAGAGCAGACATTTTCGAAATGTATTTCATCAACACACTCTTCCTGTGAAGTAGAACTGAATGCATTTTACTCTTGTTGTTGCATAGGAGATAATCGTAAGTTCGCCGTCGTATAGGTTCACACTATCTCAGATGCGTTCACAAAGTTCAAATATACACACATTTCTGATTTCACGATAGGTGTGGTGGTTGCAGATTTATGTCAAAGAAATCCCATTTCGAAGATTTCAGTCCTAATTTCACTAGACAATATTTTCGGTATAAGTATCTATGTGTTTTTGTATATGTGTAGAAACTTATCAAGTTTCGATAAAAAATGACTTCGTTCATATTCCATGCCAACTGCCGAAACATCAATACGGACATGTGTGCGTAGAGTTCAATATTCAAAATACATGCTTTAGTAAAGGGTTTCTTAAGATGCTTAGCGGATCAGAAATGCAAAAAAGGGTTCGTTCAAGTTAGCCACCCATAAATATGTTCACACTTCAAGGACATACCGCAAAAAGTAGAGGTGACTGTGCAGACGAGACAACGATGGAAGCTTATGAAAGTGAAGACTGACGTTGATGAATAATAAAAATCAAATCTGAATATCGTGTAATGCTGATAAATTTGATCATCATCAAACAATCAAAAGTTTTGCAATTCCTCTAGAGTAATATTATAAATTACCCACATACAAGATGAGTTAAATTATTCGCAGACCCAATTCTCACATAAACAGTGCCTTATGAATCTCAGTTCAATAAGTGGTTAGTAAGAATTGAATTAAATGTATTCTATTTGATCCAAAATTCAGAAATGGCAGTTATTCTTTTCTAGCCCAAAGTAAGTAGATACTTGTTTGCTTTGAAAATACCCCTCAGCAGTATTCTCGAGTCATTGGTGTCCATACCTTTCCCATTTGGTGTAGTAAAACAGTCTATTACCTGAGTCTCTCGATCCTCCATAGTTACTGTCGTGATGAAACATGTAGGTTTAAAAAGTTTATGAGAAATCAATAAATAATACGGTGAATACATATTATGTCACTACCACTGAAATGTCACATAAAAACGGAGTAACATTAAGCCATATTTCCCTGGGAGAATAAATAGTTCAAATCAATGCTGTAATTCCTCAAGATCCATTAACTATAAATTCTGATAGGATCAAAATTCAGAAAAGATAAGGAAAAAAGATTTTTGATGACTTTTTAGAAATTTGTTTAGTAGACATTTTCTGATAGATCAAACTTTCCTGCTGAGTATTTTTCTATTCATTGATTCTCTACTCTGAGTTCTCTCAAGTTGTATTCATCAATTTTCATAATTTCATATGTTGAATGACATAAGTCAAATAACAGAGGAGTTACTGAAATATGATTTTGGTTCTCTGAATACTAGTGACAGACACATTTTTACCTACATAGCTTAATATAATTACAGTGGAACTGATGTCACTAGATCGCTAATCAGAAGGAGGATTTTTCTGCATCAAAATTTCTCACTGCGTTTCCGCAAACACATATTTTGAAACAACATGAATTTGATTAAAAGATGATTCCATCTATCTGCTTATGGGTTAATTGGTTTACTTTCAACTTGCAGAAAGAGACGGTGAGTAAATGAATAAACTGTTTTATGAATTAGATACAATGATAGTTCTTAATTTCGTTGCATTAGAGATTGCATGGTCACCTGTAGTGTGGACAGAAGTTTCTTTATGGCTTCATGCTGTAAATAATAAGACACTAAATGTTACCTTCAAAAGTATTGCATTACCAGTTTAGGTCCATTTACGCTGATACGATTTTCTCATTGAATAGGTGACATTATCGTATTGAACATGTACCGGTATTTATTACAAACTGTTTTCAAACTGAAGCTATATTTACATCTTCACTGTTGCTCAGAAATCATTCGTGAGTTCTTACAACCATCAACTTGCTTATTTCAACTAATTCACTTTTATTAAAAGCCCATGATATACAGAGGTTGAACAAAATCTTTATGAGATATGTAACTGGACGGTGAGTTTTTAATAGGCGTGAATAGAAAGTTATCAAGATGGATGACACGCAGCTGGCTGAACTGGGATGTATGATCTTGTGGAAGCATTTATTCAATCAAATTTAGGCAGCATCTACTTCACATACTCTGGGTAAAACACATCTGAAACACATTTGTGCTGAAATTTTTAGGACTTTATAAGTATTACATCTTTTATTTCATCAAATAGAAAACATCAGTGAGTAATTTACTACAAGTTTTGAATTTTTCATGCTTAAGTTACGTGATGATTTCTTGGTGTGTAACGCAGGTTGCAGTGTGGCATGTAAACGTTCTACAATTCACTTGTATTTGCTTCTAATCTCAACATGGTCTTTGGTTCTGTCTCTAATTCATGCAGTATTTGTCTCTCTGAATTCCAGCTCAAGAGCCCTATTTGTTGCTGTTTTGCTAAATTATGTATCACTTATCATCCACTTGGCTCGCGAAACACAGTTTAGTGCTGATCTTTTGTAGTCATTTGAAGACATTATAAATGCCAGTAACTTCCCTCCTCGTCGTCCATCGCAATTACAAAGAAAGTTGGTTACACTAATTAATCTTGTATCAGTCCTATCTTCACTTCAAGTGCTTTACTGAGAATCTCGTTGAGAATTACTCTGTTTCCTTCATCATAAGGTAATCATTGAGTAGGTTGTTTAATGGTTTCTGGCACTGCGCTCCATGTTGCTGAATCATTATTTAGATTACTTTTTAATTGACGACATCAAACGGATGAATTCGAAGCAGGTAGGTGATAGTTATTCTGGTCTGTTTCTTACAACGATACACGATACTTTATCCATTTCGTGATAAATCTATACGAAAAAATGTAGTTTTCTCTGTGCTCTCAAGAGACCAAATAATTTCGAATACACCATGAAAATTCCGAATCATCAGGGTTGTCTTGGTGCTCATGTGAAGAGAAATTGTTGATAGTCTTGCGTCATCGCCTAACTTTGTAGAAAAGTTAAGCTTATAATATTCTTTGAAGTTTCTGTTTTTATAGGATGACTGTTGTAAAGATCATCGCCTCTACACTGGTCATACGACATGACAGATTCGGTACACAAAAATAAAATAGGCTTTCATTTTGCAATACAGATGCAGGTGAGTCTTCGAAACGAAAGCATGAAAATGAAAGTTGTTTTGAGTGCTCTGATCACATTTGAATACATATAATTTTATTCATTTCACAGGAAACTGCTAAAATCACATATCTGTATAATAAATTGTTGATGGCATCAACTAAATCAGGAAAGCGAAAACACGCTGTCTGTTTGGCTCTTAAGTTTTTTGGCTGCAATCATAATATATATTCAAAAAAACAGGTTGTAGTATTATTTTGCCACATCGCATTTAACTCTAAAGTATGAATATTCTGGTGACGAAATGTGTGACGAATCCAAAGTGAAGTTAGGATGGAGACTGATATCTTAGTGGTATTATAAAAACGTATATATATATACTCCATTCAACTCCTTGTTATTACTCAAGACAGTATAACTAGCTCTCAGAACTAAATTATCTAATGATCTCTGTATTTTAAATTGAAGACCTCGGTGAGTGACCTACTGCAAAATATCCGGACAGCTTATGCGGTTATTTTCCCCAGTACAATATAAAATAAAAGCATGTTTGAATGCATCAACATTCAAGTCCATGAAAACTGATCATTTATCTGTATTACTGACCTTCATATTACAAAATGAAGAAATTTTACATGATGACTCCATTTTTACTTTCAAAACTTTTATATACATTTTGCTTACTTTTCACTTTCCACCAACAACTGATTATGTAAATAGAACAATGTCAACGTAAGTCACGAGGGCACATAAAGCTAATTTACAAACCAATAATGATAAAATGATTTCAGACTTCACTATGTAAACATTCTAGCGCCATAAAAATTGAGTGTCATACATTTTGATGACTGTATTAGCAACTTTCTTACTTCAGTCACTTCAGTGTGAACCTCGCTGATATAACGAAGTCAAGATAACTAATTGCTAGTCACGTTTTAATATCAATATATCTGAACCAGTGATTGGAAAAGATGAATAGCATTTGTAGATCTATTTCGAATTTTCTCAACAGGTATCATTTTCCAAGGTGAACATGGTGTCACCCTATTAGCAATCACATGGAATGATTGACTGGGTCATGCATATACATCGAGAGATACTTCTCATAAAAGTGAAATCTGTAGAGAGAGATGAAATGAGGCTATCCATTTTTGTAACTACGTGAAAAGAACGTTTTTCTTCATTCATCAATGTTGTGTGGATGCACGAAGAGCTAAGTTCGAATTAGAGTTGGCCATTGTCAAAGCGTATAGTCAGCGTCTGTCAAAATTCCTTCTTTCCCTTTAAATATATTGGAAAATACACTAACTCCTCAGTTGCTTGAATGCGAAAGTCAAGTTTATGACCCACTTATAAGAATTAGAGTCTAACTGAAGATGACAGAAGAGGATGAATAGTACTTAATATATTTCTCTCAAATGGTTGATAGGGGAAGTAAGTTTCCACCTCATTATTACTGTACGGACTTCAAGATGTTACCCTACTGCAGACATTTGAGTAATTCCAGAACCAACACAAATGTAAAACGTATATCCACATTATTATCATATATGTCACAGATGGCAAGAATAAGAATTAATGTCGGATAAATAATAATACAGATGATTTATAGCTCAGGTGTATATTATTATATCGTTATGTTCTTCGATTGCATCAGTTTAATCGCGATTACATTGTCTAGAAGGGAATTGAAAGCTTACAAATTAAGTCAATCAAATCACAGAACACAAACAAAGAAAAACAAATCACGTTTACAGTGAACCTTCCAGTATTGTAGCCTGTAAACTACTCGCCTCGAGAAATAAATTAATCAAAACTGCATACATCGATGCAGTAATATAAATTCACATATATTCACTCATCCCTCGTGCAGCAGGAATCAGTTGATATTTTGAGTTTGCCTAACAAAAACAATCATCGAAATCTGATCCAAAGTGACTTGATTACAATACACACTGAACATCGACACATAATTTGTGAGGAGGTCTTCATTACTGAAAAGTAAATAGTGATACTTCATGGTCAATAATGTCGTACGGTTACCAAATGACTTTCCACATTTCGAAATATTTTCAGTTCTTTATATAAATGAGGTGCTCTTTATTGTTCAAACATTTTGCGGAGACCACGTCCGCTTGAGAAAAAATGTGCCTTTGTGCAGTAGATTTCTACAGTTGTATCTAACATAATGTTTTGAGCGAGTTATGTTACCTCCGCTGTGAAGTAGACGACTTTTCATGTATCAGTTTCGATGTATCACATACGAGTTCCCTTTAGGGTGTTTGTAAGAATTACAATTCAAAACAGGCTACATTAAATAGAAATATTTGTTGTTGATATTTTTAATAAATTGCTTATGTATCAAACTTTTGTTAAGAGACATTTGTATATACATTTATCGAGGGATACAAATATTTGTAATTTTGATTTACAGAAGGCCAGCAGAACAGCCAAAGAGGGGATCAGAGTTTTACAACCTTCAACATGAAATATTTGTGATAGAACTGTCACTTTTTACAAGTGAAATTAACTGTCTTCTAAAATGTCTACTGCATACATCAAACAACATCTCGAATTATTCCATGTATGTATTTCATTTGTTTCTTAAATAATGTTTAAGCAAATAACACTCAATAAAATAAATAATTCATAAAGGAAATTTATGTACACAAAACGGATGTTTCTACCTAAACTGTAGGAAGAAGTACAGTATTTATGGCTTAATAGCATGCCACTTTTGGGCATCGTGATTGTTTAAAGTGAACTACTTTGTTTTCTGCTGTTCATACTATTCTATATGCGGAAGGGTTTCACAAAAATACCTACACATTGGTATAATTCTTGTGCCAATGTTAACATTTGACACTGTTTTATGGAAGAATGTGATGTACTGTTTGCAGAAACAATAGAAATAAGTAATGTCATATCAAAACATAATTAAAGAATATATCAGATTCATCGTTAATCAGAGAATAACCAGAATCCTCAGGTAATTTAGAGTAAAATATAGTCCACTTGACAAAAACAACAAGATACTCCATAGAAGTATGTGACTTATATGCCGGTGATGCTCCCTCTCTGCTTTAAAGCATGCTGAACTCAGGATATAGCTTCTTCATCCTTAGGAACCTAACGGAAAATTATTATTTTATAATGCATGAAATAGATCTATCACTAAGTCAATATATTTATCACACCAAGGGGATATAGATTCACAAACGTGGAATCTTCTTACACTGTTTATCTCATGCAGAGATATCACTCATAAATGTCCTTTTGTCGGAGAATATACCCGCAGTATACATTAAACGAACACAACTGAAAGATTACAAATATTAATAATGAAATCCTGATCGGCAAGGAACAGCGATTATTTGTAGCTCAAGAGAGTAATATGTTGGTCCATTCGAGTTCTTCAAGCTGTACTGCTTAGTTGTGAAGCCTTCATTGGCTCATCAGGCAATATTTACAGTGCATACTTCAACTTGAAGAAAGCATTACGAACTTTCAAACGGTTTGATAATCACTTCACCTAGCAAACTTGGTCAGAATTGATGTTTTGTGTGTGTACAAACTATGAACTCATGTTAGTCAAATACTCAGTTACACCACCTACAACCGAATAGCAAAAAGACGAAAACGTGTTAACATTATACATGATGACATGGAACTATTTTATCACCCTTACATTGGTAAAAATTAAAGAAATATTTCTTACGGCTGTCTTCTACTGTAGATATCAACCTTCAAGTCAGCTAAGTGAATCAAACCCAGGAACTTCCGGCTACAAGGCTAGCTCGAATACCATACAACCATTTGGACTAGTTTTAATGACTTATAATTCATGGAACTCCAGGAAACTCCACCCTGCAGGAAGTATCTGGCGAGCATCAGAATAATTTTCAATGGTTGGTTTTCAGGTATTAGATTTGTTTTTACGAATTGAACACAGATTTATATCAGTAAGAGAATTATTGAAAACTGCAGAGAACTGGACAGTTGCTTTTTCATCCTTATATGAGAATCATCGGTAGTAGGCAGAATAAAGCAGCTGTCCAGTACTCCCTGGTTTTCAATGATTATACATTTGATATCAATCAATGATCAGCTCGTAAAAGCAAAACGAACCAGATATTGAAAACATAAATTAAACATAAAGTGGCACAATATCCACACCCTAATTTTTTAGGCTTATTTCATGTACAGTTATGCTCTGCAGACGGTATCCAGTGAGACAATGAAATCTCCACAACTTAACTATTCAGCTCAAAGAACACATTTAAACCGAAACATTCTCTGCAATCTGATGCAGATTAATGGGTTGAAATAATTAGAAACCTTTTATCTCTTACAATGAAGAAAACTTTCAACGCTGTTGAATTTCAACATGTTTTCTATAGAAAACCTACGATTTGCATGAAAGTAAAGCACAAATCACCACATCAGCATGCATCTATCAACCCTTCTGCCCCTGTGGAGCTTAGTAGTACGGTCGAACTCATCGTTTGCTACCCAATAATTGATCTTCATCACTTTCCCTCTGCCTTGATATACCAAACAAGAGCTTAAGTTCAACTCAGTAATATTTTAATAATATTTTCATCGCGTTCATTCCTCTTCACACAAGTGAAATGGATTGTAGTAATTCATGCAATTTTGACTTCTATATTACTGTGTATGATAAGAACGTGTGTTATAAGAATATTCGGAACGTGTAATAAGAATACAATTTCCGTGTAAGATTAACCACGTCTTCTTAATTTTTCCCCGAAATTCATAAACGGAAATGATTATTTTGAAAAAAACAATATGTTCAAAAAAGTTAATGTTTGAATCGAAGTTGATTTCAATACTGATTAATACGAAATTTGAATGTTTTATCACCACATTTCGCCAGTAAGTAGTTGTCGATTCTGTCACTGGAAACCATAGGAATTCAAACAAGTGCTTTTAAGGAAGACTGCGAAACAGGATTAGAACAATGAACAGGGCATAATAAAAGCTTACCTTAAGTCACCTCGGTGAATACATGCACAGGAACTGGTCTAACTTAGAAACTGATACTCCTTACTAAACCTGGGACGTGTTTTTCAGTTATTTCAGGAAAAGATACTCTGTTTAATGTGTTTTCATCAATTTTTTTGTGTGCAAATGTCATTTATTTCTATGGTGGATCGACTCAGGGTCACATCGCATCCCTTGAGACGCTATTGTTTAACTTTGTCTAATTACTTACTGTATTTGAGCTGAGATTTTACATATTTTGGTTTAATGTTACTCTGATAAAACTATTAGCAATAAACAGCAAAAGGTTAAGAAAAGTCATAAAGTTTAGTGCTGCATACATTGTGAAATACAAATACTGTATTTTAAGTTCCTCAGCGACTAATTTCTTGCTTATTTCGGCTAATTGTTTTTTCAAGCAAATGCAATTTTAACTGCTTCCTTCAGGTATGACAGTTGGAGGGATTATTAATTTACTATTAATAACTAAAATGGACAGCTTTTCATGTCGCATTGAGTTTCTCAATTAAAACTAAAATCTTCAAATTAAATAACTACAGTAGTTTCTGGATTTATGTAAGTTGGTCAGATTACAGATCACTCAATCAGGCATTCCGAGACGTTCTTCAGATTACATTTACAAATGTCTGACAAAAACAGCTTCAGGCATAAATCTTGTTGTGGTTTACTTAATTGACATCAGATATGTCCAGTTAATCGGTTATATTCAAATGTATAACCAGTTCTTCAGCATGCAAAAATTCCTGTTTGCATTTCGCAACGCACATAAGATAGCTTTCTGAGAATAATTTAGCAATTTATTTGAAGTTAGTGGAATAATGTGCATGACGATTTTATTTTGACATTTGCTGCATAATCAAGGTTGTATTGGATTAGGACTTAGCACGATATGGCGGGAAATTGTGTATTTCACTTCCCAAATATTTGACAGTAACTGTAGGATTTTTTAACACTGTATCTGCAAAGTATTAGAAGTTATCGCCGACATTATTTAGTGTATACACTATGCAGATTAAGTGAAGTCATTAGGAGTACACGAGATTCACTCATCACTAGCCATTTGGAAAACCTAAGCTAATCAACGCTTCACCTGATGCTATTTGACGTGAAAATGACGTCCAAAACAACAACAAAAATTAAAAGCAACCAGTTCGTTTCACAATTTATCTCCATCTGAGTCATCTTGAAACCCAGGTGGTTAATATTTATTAAATACAAGATAGTCTAAAATTTTGCATCACTCAGCTTGACCATATTCACTATCGGATACCGGGTTGCATAGTATTATGAGAAATTCATGGGATGAATATAGGCAGGACGTTTGACAGTAGAGATTTCCATCATTCCCGACAGTCTACAGGAAACGCAAAAGCACATATCAACTTAAGCACCTCTGACAGACTGTAGTCTATTATGAACAGCTGCCTATGTCTGATACTGAAGATCAGATAGCAGGAATGAATGAAAGGAAGGTGGCTTTCAGAGTGAAGCCGACGAGGCAATAATTTATCAACCAATAAATATGTAGCAGGAAATTAGAGAAAGGTCGGTACATACATTGGAGCGACATTTAAGTAAGATTAAACGACGATCCGCATTTCGCCGATCATATATAGGCGTATATACGACTGATTTCCCTTCCACAAACTGGAAAATATGCAAATGAAAAGCAACAATTTGGCGATAGAAGAAGAAGCAACAAAGATAGGAGAAAAATAGGTGAACATAGAGAAGACACAGGTGATGTAGATTATTGGCCAACAGCCAAATACTTATCTGCCTCCCTGGGAAGCATCGTTTCAACTACATGCGGGCAGAATTGATGATGGGAGGAGGTTATGAAAGAAAAGACGGTTCACAAAAGCAAGGCAAGCTATTATTTCTCTCAAATCTGTGTGGAGATGAACAACACTGAGCGCTCAGCATGAAAATATGATCCGGATTTTTGACTCCAATATGAACCGACTGCACACCTTCGTCATCTACAACAACTGCAAATTTTTGCTCAATGCTACTAAACCATCTGGATGTGATGGAAGGGAACCCCATCCAATGAAGATGTGCCGCTCAGCATATGCAATCAATAATAATAATAAAATTAATTTCCAAGGCATCTACCGAAAACACATGAGCATTGGATAGAATGCTTATTCATTCCTAATCTATAACCGTAGTACATGAAACATGTATCTACTTATCATTATTATTATTACTATTGAATAAATAGATTTCATATGAACACAACATCTCACTGATCTGCGTATTTGAATTATACAATCAAATGCAATGCGGTAGTTTTTACACTGCTCAAAGCATTCGATGATACTTTTTATGATGAGTTACAGAATATAGAGGAAGTTGAAAGTGCTGCCTGATATTTGCAGACTTATTAAATGCTCACCATTAAAACTGAAATGATTTTGGAAACGTCTACTCTCAATGAGAAGATTCCTAAACTAATTAATCTGATGAGAAAACAGGTTGAACAGTTTGGATTACACGGACAGTGGAGATATATGCTTATCCAAAATTTATTCTGCAAACATTTGAGCTACTTACTTAGAGTTAGTAGAATGATGTGAACAACAGAATTTATTCCAACATTCAGCATACAATCGAAATTATATTCAATCAATCAACGAAGGTCTATGAAGCAGAATTTAAAGAGCAGGCCAACTTTTGGTCGAACGCCTCAGCTGAATACTTTACATACAGGGATATATATATGTCATCAGAATAACATCGGAAAATATGAGGCTGATGGGCAAATAAACTATTTTGAATCAATCATGCATAACGAGAGGTGTGGATGCTTTCCAACTCATGTTCAAACAGATAGGTGGAAGGGAGTATGAGTGAATTAAATTAAGAAAAAATGAAATAAGGCCCAATTCAGCCAACTTAATAAACAACCAATTATCAGAGAGAGAATCGAGAACGGAATATTATAGGTATTAATAGTGTTAAAAACAGTTGAGATAATGGAACTGATGAAGGATCGATTTAAATCAATCACGAATAATGATAAGGAGTGGAATAGAAGTAAAATAGCTATAATAATAATAATAACCGTCAATAAGAAAGACAAATTACCATGGTAGGTTGAGAGTGACCGCTATTGCCTTATATACACAGAGATCGGGTTTGCAAACTCCAGTTGCAGTGGCAAACGTCTTCTTGTTTGTTTATCTGCTGACAGCAGTGAATGTCTTTATAGCGTCAATATCATGCCCATAGCCTACAAGTCCTGAAGGCAATCAAGATGCTGAAAGCTGGAAAACCAGCAGGACCAGATGGAATCCCAGCAGAAGCATTGAAAGTGGACCCAGAGACAACAGCAAACTTGATGACACCACTACTGAAGAAGGTGTGGAAAGAAGGCAAAGTACCTGAGGATTGGAAGAAAGGATACCTATTCAAACTACCAAAGAAAGGAGACCTAAGTCAATGCAAAAACTGGCGCGGAATTATGCTCCTGTCCATCCCAAGCAAAATACTAAGCCGCATCATTCTGGAAAGGATCAAACAAGCCCTGGATGAAAAACTTCGACCAGAACAAGCTGGATTCAGGAGAAACAAGTCATGTATTGATCAAATCGCCACACCACGGATCATCACTGAACAAAGTTTGGAATGGCAGTCACCTCTCTATCTCAACATCATCGACTTTGAAAGGGCCTTCGACAGCGTCGATCGAGAGGTGATTTGGCAACTACTTCGCTACTACGGGGTGCCACCGACAATTATACATCTCATCCAACAGCTGTATGACAATGCTGCATGCCAAGTAATCCACATCGGGAAACTCAAGGAATCCTTCGAAGTGAGGACAGGAGTAAGACAAGCTGGGTGACTGCCTACTATCGCCAATGATTTTCCTGATTGCAGTAGATTGGATAATGCGACAAACAGCGGGCAATGAGGAAACAGGCATAAGATGGACTCACACAAAGAACTTGGAGGATCTGGACTTCGCCGATGATATATGCCTGATTTCCCACAAACTGGAAGATATGCAAGTGAAAGGCAACACGTTGGCAGAAGAAGCATCAAAGATAGGACTCCAGGTGAACATAGAGAAAACGGAGGTGATGAAGATCCCTGGCCAACACCAACAACAACAGACAGCAATCAGCATAAATGGAAAGAACCTGAAAGAAACAACCTCCTTTACCTACTTGGGAAACATTGTTTCAACTACAGGCGGAACTGACGAGGATATCAAAGCAAGGATCGAGAAAGCAAGGCAAGCTTTCATTAATCTCAAGTCTGTGTGGAGGTCAACATCATTCAGCGTCAAAAATAAAATCAGGATTTTCAACTCCAACGTGAAGTCAGTACTACTATACGGATCAGAGACTTGGCGCGTCACAAAGAGCACCTCAAACAAACTACATACCTTCATTAACAGTTGTCTTCGTTCAATCCTCAAGATCAGATGGCCGGAAAGGATCAGCAACAAAGATCTCTGGGAGCGAACCAACCAGGAACCGATTGTGAAACAAATAGGCAGGAAGAAATGGAGATGGATTGGCCACACACTGAGGTAACCAGCAAGTGACATCACTAGACAAGCCATTGCTCGAGTGGAACTCGAAAGGGAAGCGACGAGTTGGTCGTCCAAGGGTGACCTGGAGGAGATCATGTGAAGAGGAGATGAAAGCATGTGGGCAGACCTGGAGCCAGGTGAAAATTCTAGCAGAGAACCGAACGCAATGGAGACGCATGGCTGAAGCCCTATGTTCCTCTAGGAACTAAAGGAAATAATAATATAATAATAATAGTCTACAAGATACCTTGTTATTGAACAGTTTAGCACTATGACTTCAGCTGTTTCCAGATACTTTGGCAAATGCTCCATCATGCTATTGGACAATCGCCTTTCCATATGACCTGTGTATCTGTTTCCAAAAACACACTCAAACTGGTATACGCAGTTTGAATGGGCAAAGTTTGGTGACCGGTCTTTCTTACATGGTTGAAGAACCCACTTGGTGGTCTTTAGAAGTATGAATTTTCCAGCTTAATAACTTTTGCCTGACGGCTTTATAATTTTTTTGCTTGACCACCTCTTGAAAATTACAAGCTTAAAATGGAGCTTGCTTTGAAAGTGTTTGGATAGTTTTGTTGAGCCTTCTTCCTTTGGATTATTTGTTGATGAAGCTTTCGGGATATGCATTCTATGACGAGAAAGCCTTCAGCGACCTTATTTCATATTCATCTGTACTTCAGGAAAACATTTTGGAATGATCTACAGAACAATGTTCTGACTAAGTCCTCTTTATGTTGAGTTGGAGAAAAGCTTAGAAAATGTATGTATTTTACCGTCCATGAAGATTTTCCAAGCACAGATCTTTCCTATGTCCCTTGAGTTGTTTTCATCAGAGAAACATCTAGGAATCCAATACTATAATTTCCTACATGTTGTCTTATGAAGTGAAGCTTCGGATGGTATGCACTGAATTTTAGCAACAAGTTTTCAGGTGTACATTGACTTTCACAGGCAATTAAAATGTCGTCCACATATCTAAGACATAACTCCGTATGGCGTTTATGCCTTTTCAACTTGTGGGCGTCTAGGCCCAACACGAATAATTCTGCAAATAGCAATCTCAGGTAACACCATTAACTCGGTGGACTAGACGTCCATCGAATTGAAATAGGATAATTTTTAGTGCGGTGCTGAAGACTTGTGAGTTGTCATCATATGTTCTAAGGCTCGCAAAATATCTCACGGTACTAAGAGTCTGAAGTTTCTTCGTCTACTGACATTAACAAACACGAATGTATGTGCATTTCGTATTTCGTCATTTAAAACGGTTAAAATAATTAGTCCCTTTGATAAATTCCAATGAGGCATTAAGAAGACAAATTTCGCGAGATGATATCATTTCGTAATTTCTTTACAACCGCTTTACAACTAAGATGGTTGACAGTAATAAAATAAAGATCATGACGATTACTCAGTTAAATAAAAAAAACAAAAGCACATACTAATGACCAATCATATTTAGATAGGTCATGTTGTCCATGGTAGGCGAAGATTGAAGTCTATTGTATTTTGTACACACAGTTTAGGCTGTATGTGATTAATCCAAAGTGCTTCCATCACCTTCAATAACCTTGAATTATTAGTATTATTATTGATGTCAGGTCACAAAATCAATATCAATGACTGTTTCACAATTATTTCACAAAACTCTAATCCAAGGTTATTGAAGGTGATGGAAGCAATTTGGATTAATCACATACAACCTAAACTGTGTGTACAAAAATCAATAGACTTCAATCTTCGCCTACCATGGACAACATAACCTATTTAAATATGATTGGTCATTAGTATGTACTTTTGTTTTTATTTAACTGAGTAATTGTCGTGATTTTTATTTGATTATTGTTAACCATTTTAGTTGTAAAGCGGTTGTAAAGAAACTATGAAATGATATCATCTCGCGAAATTCGTCTACTTAATGCCTTATTCAAATATAAAACGGTGTTAAATTTCCATCTTCCATTTATTCATTTTCTGAATTAGAGGTATACTACTGATCAGTAGCTCGACAGTCATTCCCATAGTTTAATGGATTCTCCCTGTGACTCTTATTTGAATTGTAGCAGCTTGAAAGCCTAGTAAAATATCAAATGTACAGTCTCAATGCAGAACAAAATGTCAGGGAATTACTTGGTCACATACAGGATTGATTTTCTCAATAATACTAATTCCTTGGTTAGACGTTAGGTACGTGATGGTTGACAAGTTCAAAATAGAAGGTGATTGTCACAATCGTGTAAACACTTCACACAGATTTATTTATGTGCAACTGAAGGGAATGAGAAACTGTGAAGGGGAATTGAAAGCCGGTTGACAATTGTGCAGTCATATGAATGTGACGGAATGGAACTAGATCCAATGCAGATATGCCACATAGCGTATGTAATCAATAATAATAATAACAATTTCCATAGAATCTTCCGAAAAGACATGAGCAGTGAATATAATGTTTATTCATTCCTAGTCTATAATAGTTGTTTATGTAAAATGTATCTACTTATCATTATTATTACTACTATTGAAGAAATTGATTTCATTTGATCACAACGTCTTACTGGTCTGCATATTTGAATCACACATTCATAAGTGATGCAGGAGTTTGTACACTGTTTAAAGCATTCGATACTACTTATTATGATGAGTCACACAACAAAACGAAAATTGAAAGCGCTATCTAACATCTACAGACTCGTGAAGTTGACATTGTTAAAACTGAAAGGATTTCGGAAACATCTGCTCTCCATCAGGAGATTCTCAACAGGACTGCTGAAAATAATAAGAAATACCATATTAAACTGATGAAATTATGTTGAATAGGTTGAATACACAGACAGCATGGGTATAAGCATATTCCTAGTTCAATCCGGCAAACACTTGAACTACTTACTTCGATTTAGTAGAATAATGCGAACAATAACGTTGATTTCAACATTCCGTATAAAATTGAAATAAGTTGCTAACAATCAACGAAGGTTAATGAAACAGCATTTAAAGAATTCGTCAAATTTTGGTAGAACTACTGAACTGAACACTCTATATACGGGGATATAAATGTATTCTAATAAAATTACATTGGAAGATAAAAGGCTGATGAGCGAATAAGCTACATTGAATCAATCATGCATAGTGGCGTGTTTAGAGGCTTTTCAGGGCATTTTAACACAGAAAAGTGGAAGAGATTATGAGTGAATTAAGGTTCAGTTGAGCAAAATTAACAAAGAATTAATTATCAGAGAGAGAATCGCCCTCAGAACAACAATAATGTTAAAACCAGTTAAGATAATGGTAGTGATAAAGGATAAATTTAAATGAATCCAGAAGAATCTGTTAAAATATTGAAATGACTGAAGAACTACTGATAAGTAGTGTACCTTATTCAGAAACTGAATACCTGCTTGGTGTACTTTTAAATGTCCAATCCGTGATTGCGTATGACTTCCAATTCCAGCATCATTATCTTGACGGCATACACACACATCTAATTGAAATTGGATATTTCTACGACATACCTGAATGCTGAATATTCAACTGAATTTTTCTTTATTCCTTCAAATTCCCAGTGGAACATAGGGCTTCAAGCTCGAGGCTTGAAGTTTCTGTAGCAGTGTTTATTTTTACAGGATGAGGTTGCTAGCTACATGCCCAACCATTCCTCTATACTAGCGTAATTTCTGGCTTAGCGAGGTAAAGGAGTGCGCTCGGCGAGCGTCCTAACCACTATGCCACCAAGGCACATTCAGCTGAATAGTTTAACCGAAATTAGATGTATGCATTAAATCCTGCTTTATTAACCTGTGTTACTTGCTTTAAGTTTGATTCCGGAAATAAATGTTATCAAAATCATTTTAGCTTGTGACGAAAAACGAAATCACCTTAATTAATGTGTTTCACCTAATAAATAATTCCGACGACTCATACGATTTACAGGGATTGTGTTTTTTATGCAAGCTCACAAGTTATTGCAAGGTCACCAAAGATACTATGGAAAGTAAATGAGATTCCCTTATAGATTGAAAAGCCTTAAGGCGAAAGTGAACATATACTTCAATCGATGCATTTCAACGTGGGAATAACCGTCGAAGCAAGGCAGTTAAACGCATCTGCTCTGTGTTATACTTTTTGCAAAATGAAACGCATTGACGTATTAGTACACAGATGCGCTTCATATGCACCTATTCTTACTTTAATGAAGTCCTAACGACGGGAATATAAGCCGAACGACGAGTTGAGATAGATTCCTGAGGATGTCTTACTGTAACAACAGAAGATAAGGGCCAAGCAACAGATCGTTTATTAAGAAAATCAGCAGGTATTTATAGATTTTTATTTGCATTATAATTCGTTTTTGTTAGCGGAGAAGCAACCTCTTCTGGTTGGTTGTTTTCTTGCTCAAGCCTATTCTTTCATCTCTTTGTGGCCGTTTCTTAGACAGTCCCGTCATATATCTGCGAATAGTATCTGCACATGTTAAGTCTGCTGTGATTGGTTGGTGAGTTCATCAACATTAGGCTTTTTTATTGTTTTTTCTCATGATCATAATTCTGGATGTAAACATTAACACAAATTGTTGTTTGCAATTTTGGCTTGCAGACAGCTCTCATCACATTACTAAGAAAATAATACATTGTTTAGCTTCATAGTAAATAATGTAGCCTCGGTGGTAACATCATCACTCACTGCGAAATGCAGGTATATCCAGATGACGATACCAAAATAGGACGAAATGTGCATCCTGGATTCCACTGCTAGTCACCATCCACAAATTAAATTCTAAAAAATGAAGCCCAATTTTCTGATGTTTATGAGTCAAATTGTTTTCCGTTGTTTTCTATTTGCAGTGCATTATGATTCGTATCATTAAACCATGAGATCTATGGAAAAGTTCCACGTGAATCATTACTGCTTTCATAAGTCTTATAAGGAGTGTTTCAAACAGACCATACTCACCTTACTTCACTTAGTGATTTTATTAATTTGACTTTTGACCGGAAATTATTTTGCAACCTTCTCATACATTTAACATGAATACACGAATGTACAGCTTAATTGATGACTTCACCATAAAGGAAATTTTCTTCGCTGAATTGTCTTTTATTTTCTTCATGAAGTGGTATTGGTGGAAGATGGATCAAACAACTATTTTATAATCACTTGAGCTACTTGTCTATAGATAGTAGTGTAAGCATTTGACAAAAAGATTTCTTTTCATGTGGCTTCATGTGAATATTTCACTGACTTGAGACCCAGGATGACAATGTCGTCATCACCAGATTACAGTTAACGGATAATCTCAAAGCCTTCTCGATTTTGTTGCGTGCGAATCAGATAATCTGAAGATGCTGTGTGCTGTTGTGGTGGTGTGACGCCGACAATGTGTACCAACGGAATATAATTTTCACATATTCCCACAGTTCATTTCGGAATTTGCAACAGAATACGACATATCAATCTGAACATTCCATTTGATGTTAGAGACAGAATACTTTCCCACAGTTCAAAACTACTGCATTGGTAACAGAATACTATGTATATCTGAACATTAAATTTCATGTTGTTTGATTTAAACCGAGCGTCGGTGGCATAGTGGTTAGGACGCTCGCCGACCATGCACATGGTCCGGGGTTATATCCCCGGCCGACGCACTCCTTTACCTCGCTAAGCCAGAAATTACGCAGGTATAGAGGAAAGGTTGGGCATGTAGCTAGCAACCTCATCCTGTAAAAATAAACACTGCCACAGAAACTTCAAGCCTCTGGCTTGAAGCCCTATATTCAACTGGGGAATGTGGAGGTTACAAAAATATATATATATTAGAGGTGAAAAAATAGTCTTGGTTGACCCAAGTTAAAAGAACATATTGAAAGTCAAAATAACAATGTCGTTTTGTTTTTCATTCATTGGGAAATACAAAAACATTTATTATAATGAACAATGAAGATCACTAAACCAAATAACAAAGGTAATAGTACATCTGTTATGGTGTCAAAATAAAGTTTACTAACTTGATCACCGTTCGCCAGTCCAGGGTCATTTTTTGTTGTCGAGTTAGCCAATTGGTGAAGATAACAAAACCACGTGTAGGTTGTTGGATTTGATCAGTGTGTAAAATTATAAAAGTAGTGTGTGTTAACACAGTGAACTTGCTTATCACATTCGTGTTGATTTTGTCACTTCATGGGGGAAGGAAGTGTTGTAACCGGATCAGATTCTGTTTTAGTCCATCATTCCTATTCAGACAATTTGGATTCCACTTGATAAAAAGTGCTTTCGATATAAGAGGTCCTTTGTGACTTCTGAAATGCTTTTTCTGGATTATTTCAATATTGTCAAAATCAATTTTGTGGCCTGATTCTATAGGTGATGATTTTTCAAGTTTTTCTAGTTCAACCGGATTTCTCGGTGGTCGAAGACATGCTCTACGATGTTCATTTCTTCTGATTTTGATTTATTGAGATGTTTGTTCGATGTATATTGCATCACATTCCAAGCATTCCATTTTATAGACACAACTAGATAGAAAATCTTTAGGGATTTGATCTTTTATATGGACAAGGTTGTTTCGTAATGTGTCTGATGTTTTGAAGAAAACTCTAATGTCGAGCGGATTGAGCACTCCTCTGATATCGTCTGACGTCTCTGCTCTATGTGAAATGACGACTAATGAGGTCCATGTTTGCGGAATACGTTTTCGGTCATACTTAATGTCTGTGTTGATTTTGTTGATGAAGTTCCTTGGGTGGTTGTTTTGCTTGAGAGTTTCAGTAATGTTTGATATTTCTTCTTTTTCTTTCTCATCCATCATCAGAGAGTGTGCTCGTCTAAGAAGGCTTGAAACAACTGAAATCTTTGCTCTGATGGTGTGTGATTATCTGAAGTCTAAACATTTATTGGAGTGGGTTTTCTTCCTGAATATGGATATATTAAATTGTCTGCTTTCCGTCCTCTTAACTACGCAGTCTAGAAATGGTAGTTCACTGACGTCTGATTCTGGTTCCAAAGTTAACTGGATTCTGGGAAATACACAGTTTATCTTCTCCAAGAATGATCTGTTTAGATCTCGTTTCAGCACTACAAAATTATCATCTACACATCTTAACCATATTTTAGGAGTGAGTATGCTTGAAAAGATGTTACTTTCGAATATATTCATGGAAAGGTCAGTGACTATTGGGGAGACTGGTGAACCCATAGCAACACCATTTGTCTGTCTATATAAACTCTCTTTAAATGTAAAATAATTGCTTTCTAGATAGATTTTCAATGTCTGAATTTTTTTACTTATGTCCAGTGGACATCCTTGTGATAGTGTTTTATCTGCTTCTAGTATACTGGAAATGATATCAAGACTTCCGGTAGTAGGAATGCTAGAATGTAATGAGTTAATATCATAGCTTACCATAATGTCTTCTTTATCAATTTCTCGGTGTTCAATTTGGAATTTGAAATTATATGAATCTCTTGCAATATTTTGAGTGTCCTTTTGTGGTGGTTGTAGTACTGAGAGTAAGTATTTAGAGAGGTTGTATGTCGGTGAAATCTATTGCGGTTCTTAATGGAACTTTGGGTTTATGTATATTTGGTTGACCGTAGAATGTTGAAGGTACATAAGACTTTGGTTTTAGTTTAAAACAGAGAGAATTTCCAATTTTTGGTTTCATTTCTGAAGGAGTCTGTTTGTTTTTAGTTTCATTTTGTTGAATTCGGCGGATTTCTTCTTCTCTTCAGTGAGTAAGTATGGTCCTTCATATAGGTGTTTAGTCGCCTTCTTTTCATAATCCGTTCTGTTCATTATCACAGTGACGTTTCCCTTGTCAGCTTTCGTTATAACGATGCTTTTCTCTTTCTTCAAATTTCTTAAGGCTTAATATTCTCGTTCGGTGAGACTAGAGGGTATGCTTCATTGTGTCATTAACATGTGTGATATTTTTGACTAACAGATTGTGATTCTTCATTGGTGAATTGTTGTAGAGCAGGTTCGATCATAGGTGCTAATTGCTGAACCGATAATGGCTTTCTGGTGATATTGAAATTCAGACCTTTCTTTAGTAATGAGATTTCATTTTCGGTTTGTATCTTGTTTGACATGATATGTATGGCTCTAATATTCTTTATATCATTTGCTGAGGCTTTCTTGGATGTTTCTTTTCTTCGAGTTTCAAGAATTTTTGTATTTGTCTTCTTTTAGTGACATTATGAAAATGAGATTCTGGTTCATTAAACAGTTTTGAAAGGATTCATAGATATGGCTTGTTACAAGTAATGTTAAACAGTCGTCTATATTTTTGATTCTGGTTCGATAAGATTCAAGTTTGATGTCGCAGTTATGTATTTTTTCTAGTAAAAATACTTTGGAGGTATGATTTGCAGCAAGTATGGATCTGTGCGAATATTCAAGAGGTTTAACTCGTAGTGACTTTGGAATAATTCCACTTTGTAGACAGCGAACGTTGAAAATAATATGAGTATAGAAGTCACATTTATGCTTCTATAGAGTAATCTGGTTTTTAATTAAGTTATATACGTCCAAACCAAGTTCACTTTTAACAGTTTGAAAAAATTTGAGGGTGATAAAGTTACTATTATCATTTCTATTATTATTATTATTAGGATGCAGTAATTTCAATTAAGATGCAATTTCAAAAGGTCTAACACTCAGCTCTGTGTGCGAACTGACAACTCAATCAACCACTGCATTCGTATCTATAGACTATGTATATTAACCACTCACTGAGCGTGTGATTTCGGTTTAAATATTTTTCTTTTTATTCCTTCACGTTCCCAGTGGAACATAGGGCTTCAAGCTCGAGGCTTGAAGTTTCTGTGGCAGTGTTTATTTTTACAGGATGAGGTTGCTAGCTACATGCCCAACCTTTCCTCTATACCTGCGTAATTTCTGGCTTAGCGAGGTAAAGGAGTGCGTCGGCCGGGGATATAACCCCGGACCATGTGCATGGTCGGCGAGCGTCCTAACCACTATGCCACCGACGCTCGGTTTAAATCAAACAACATGAAATTTAATGTTCAGATATACATAGTATTCTGTTACCAATGCAGTAGTTTTGAACTGTGGGAAAGTATTCTGTCTCTAACATCAAATGGAATGTTCAGATTGATATGTCGTATTCTGTTGCAAATTCCGAAATGAACTGTGGGAATATGTGAAAATAATATTCCTTTGGTACACATTGTCGGCATCACACCACCACAACAGCACACAGCATCTTCAGATTATCTGATTCGCACGCAACAAAATCGAGAAGGCTTTGAGATTATCCGTTAACTGTAATCTGGTGATGACGACATTGTCATCCTGGGTCTCAAGTCAGTGAAATATTCACATGAAGCCACATGAAAAGAAATCTTTTTGTCAAATGCTTACACTACTATCTATAGACAAGTAGCTCAAGTGATTATAAAATAGTTGTTTGATCCATCTTCCACCAATACCACTTCATGAAGAAAATAAAAGACAATTCAGCGAAGAAAATTTCCTTTATGGTGAAGTCATCAATTAAGCTGTACATTCGTGTATTCATGTTAAATGTATGAGAAGGTTGCAAAATAATTTCCGGTCAAAAGTCAAATTAATAAAATCACTAAGTGAAGTAAGGTGAGTATGGTCTGTTTGAAACACTCCTTATAAGACTTATGAAAGCAGTAATGATTCACGTGGAACTTTTCCATAGATCTCATGGTTTAATGATACGAATCATAATGCACTGCAAATAGAAAACAACGGAAAACAATTTGACTCATAAACATCAGAAAATTGGGCTTCATTTTTTAGAATTTAATTTGTGGATGGTGACTAGCAGTGGAATCCAGGATGCACATTTCGTCCTATTTTGGTATCGTCATCTGGATATACCTGCATTTCGCAGTGAGTGATGATGTTACCACCGAGGCTACATTATTTACTATGAAGCTAAACAATGTATTATTTTCTTAGTAATGTGATGAGAGCTGTCTGCAAGCCAAAATTGCAAACAACAATTTGTGTTAATGTTTACATCCAGAATTATGATCATGAGAAAAAACAATAAAAAAGCCTAATGTTGATGAACTCACCAACCAATCACAGCAGACTTAACATGTGCAGATACTATTCGCAGATATATGACGGGACTGTCTAAGAAACGGCCACAAAGAGATGAAAGAATAGGCTTGAGCAAGAAAACAACCAACCAGAAGAGGTTGCTTCTCCGCTAACAAAAACGAATTATAATG
Source organism: Trichobilharzia szidati (assembly GCA_944472155.2). Taxonomy (NCBI): domain Eukaryota; kingdom Metazoa; phylum Platyhelminthes; class Trematoda; order Strigeidida; family Schistosomatidae; genus Trichobilharzia; species Trichobilharzia szidati. The sequence goes on from OX235277.1 coordinate 15,857,899, forward strand.
CAAATAAAAATCTATAAATACCTGCTGATTTTCTCAATAAACGATCTGTTGCTTGGCCCTTATCTTCTGTTGTTACAGTAAGACATCCTCAGGAATCTATCTCAACTCGTCGTTCGGCTTATATTCCCGTCGTTAGGACTTCATTAAAGTAAGAATAGGTGCATATGAAGCGCATCTGTGTACTAATACGTCAATGCGTTTCATTTTGCAAAAAGTATAACACAGAGCAGATGCGTTTAACTGCCTTGCTTCGACGGTTATTCCCACGTTGAAATGCATCGATTGAAGTATATGTTCACTTTCGCCTTAAAGCTTTTCAATCTATAAGAGAATCTCATTTACTTTCCATAGTATCTTTGGTGATCTAGCAATAACTTGTTAGCTTGCATAAAAAAACACAATCCCAGTAAATCGTATGAGTCGTCGGAATTATTTATTAGGTGAAACACATTAATCAAGGTGATTTCGTTTTTCGTCACAAGCTAAAATGATTTTGATAACATTTATTTCCGGAATCAAACTTAAAGCAAGTAACACAGGTTAATAAAGCAGGATTTAATGCATACATCTAATTTCGGTTAAACTATTCAGCTGAATGTGCCTTGGTGGCATAGTGGTCAGGACGCTCGCCGACCATGCACGTGGTCCGGGGTTATATATCCCCGGCCCACGCACTCAAAAAGTTACTCTGGTATAGAGGAAAGGTTGGGCATGTAGCTAGCAACCTCATCCTGTAAAAATAAACACTGCTACAGAAACTTCAAGCCTCGAGCTTGAAGCCCTATGTTCCACTGGGAATTTGAAGGAATAAAGAAAAATTCAGTTGAATATTCAGCATTCAGGTATGTCGTAGAAATATCCAATTTCAATTAGATGTGTGTGTATGCCGTCAAGATAATGATGCTGGAATTGGAAGTCATACGCAATCACGGATTGGACATTTAAAAGTACACCAAGCAGGTATTCAGTTTCTGAATAAGGTACACTACTTATCAGTAGTTCTTCAGTCATTTCAATATTTTAACAGATTCTTCTGGATTCATTTAAATTTATCCTTTATCACTACCATTATCTTAACTGGTTTTAACATTATTGTTGTTCTGAGGGCGATTCTCTCTCTGATAATTAATTCTTTGTTAATTTTGCTCAACTGAACCTTAATTCACTCATAATCTCTTCCACTTTTCTGTGTTAAAATGCCCTGAAAAGCCTCTAAACACGCCACTATGCATGATTGATTCAATGTAGCTTATTCGCTCATCAGCCTTTTATCTTCCAATGTAATTTTATTAGAATACATTTATATCCCCGTATATAGAGTGTTCAGTTCAGTAGTTCTACCAAAATTTGACGAATTCTTTAAATGCTGTTTCATTAACCTTCGTTGATTGTTAGCAACTTATTTCAATTTTATACGGAATGTTGAAATCAACGTTATTGTTCGCATTATTCTACTAAATCGAAGTAAGTAGTTCAAGTGTTTGCCGGATTGAACTAGGAATATGCTTATACCCATGCTGTCTGTGTATTCAACCTATTCAACATAATTTCATCAGTTTAATATGGTATTTCTTATTATTTTCAGCAGTCCTGTTGAGAATCTCCTGATGGAGAGCAGATGTTTCCGAAATCCTTTCAGTTTTACCAGTGTTAACTTCACGAGTCTGTAGATGTTAGATAGCGCTTTCAACTTTCTTTTTGTTGTGTGACTCATCATAATAAGTAGTATCGAATGCTTTAAGCAGTGTACAAACTCCTGCATCTTTTATGGATGTGTGATTCAAATATGCAAATCAGTAAGACGTTGTGATCAAATGAAATCAATTTCTTCAATAGTAGTAATAATAATGATAAGTAGATACATTTTACATAAACAACTATTATAGACTAGGAATGAATAAACATTATATTCACTGCTCACGTCTTTTCGGAAGATTCTATGGAAATTGTTATTTTACTATTATTGATTACATACGCTCAGTGGCACATCTGCAATGGATCTAGTTCCATTCCGTCACATTCAAATGACTGCACAATAGTCAACCGGCTTTCAATTCCCCTTCACAGTTTCTCATTCCCGTCAGATGCACATAAATAAATCTGTGTGAAGTGTTTACACAATTGTGACAATCACCTTCTATTTTGAGCTTGTCAACCATCACGTGCCTAACGTCTAACCAAGGAATTAGTATTATTGAGAAAATCAATCCTGTATGTTACCAAGTAATTCCCAGACATTTTGTTCTGCATTGAGACTGTACATTTGATATTTTACTAGGCTTTCAAGCTGCTACAATTCAAATAAGAGTCACAGGGAGAATCCATTAAACTATGGGAATGACTGTCGAGCTACTGATCAGTAGTATACCTCTAATTCAGAAAATGAATAAATGGTAGATGGAAATTTAACACCGTTTTATATTTGAATAAGGCATTAAGAAGACGAATTTCACGAGATGATATCATTTCATAGTTTCTTTACAACCGCTTTACAACTAACATGGTTAACAATAATAAAATAAAGTTCATGACAATTACTCAGTTAAATAAAAACAAAAGTACATACTAATGACCAATCATATTTAAATAGGTTATGTTGTCCATGGTAGGCGAAGATTGAAGTCTATTGATTTTTGTACACACAGTTTAGGCTGTATGTGATTAATCCAAATTGCTTCCATCACCTTCAATAACCTTGGATTAGAGTTTTGTGAAATAATTGTGAAACAGTCATTGATATTGATTTTGTGACCTGACATCAATAATAATACTAATAATTCAAGGTTATTGAAGGTGATGGAAGCACTTTGGATTAATCACATACAACCTAAACTGTGTGTACAAAATGCAATAGACTTCAATCTTCGCCTACCATGGACAACATGACCTATCTAAATATGATTGGTCATTAGTATGTACTTTTGTTTTTATTTAACTGAGTAATTGTCGTGATCTTTATTTTATTATTGTTAACAATGTTAGTTGTAAAGCGGTTGTAAAGAAACTACGAAATGATATCATCTCGCGAAATTTGTCTTCTTAATGCCTCATTGGAATTTATCAAAGGGACTAATTATTTTAACCGTTTTAAATGACGAAATACGAAATGCACATACATTCGTGTTTGTTAATGTCAGTAGACAAAGAAACTTCAGATGCCTAGTACCGTGAGATATTTTGCTAGCTTCAGAACATTTGATGACAACTCACAAGTCTTCAGCGCCGCACTAAAAATTATCCTATTTCAATTCGATGGACGTCTAATCCACCGAGTTAATGGTGTTACCTGAGATTGCTATTTGCAGAATTATTCGTGTTGGGCCTAGACGCCCACAAGTTGAAAAGGCATAAACGCCATACGGAGTTATGTCTTAGATATGTGGACGACATTTTAATTGCCTGTGAAAGTCAATGTACACCTGAAAACTTGTTGCTAAAATTCAGCGCATACCATCCGAAGCTTCACTTCATAAGACAACATGTAGGAAATTATAGTATTGGATTCCTAGATGTTTCTCTGATGAAAACAACTCAAGGGACATAGGAAAGATCTGTGCTTGGAAAATCTTCATGGACGGTAAAATACATACATTTTCAAAGCTTTTCTCCAACTCAACATAAAGAGGACTTAGTCAGAACATTGTTCTGTAGATCATTCCAAAATGTTTTCCTGAAGTACAGATGAATATGAAATAAGGTCGCTGAAGGCTTTCTCGTCATAGAATGCATATCCCGAAAGCTTCATCAACAAATAATCCAAAGGAAGAAGGCTCAACAAAACTATCCAAACACTTTCAAAGCAAGCTCCATTTTAAGCTTGTAATTTTCAAGAGGTGGTCAAGCAAAAAAATTATAAAGCCGTCAGGCAAAAGTTATTAAGCTGGAAAATTCATACTTCTAAAGACCACCAAGTGGGTTCTTCAACCATGTAAGAAAGACCGGTCACCAAACTTTGCCCATTCAAACTGCGTATACCAGTTTGAGTGTGTTTTTGGAAACAGATACACAGGTCATATGGAAAGGCGATTGTCCAATAGCATGGTGGAGCATTTGCCAAAGTATCTGGAAACAGCTGAAGTCCTAGTGCTAAAATGTTCAATAACAAGGTATCTTGTAGACTATGGGCATGATATTGACGCTATAAATACATTCACTGCTGTCAGCAGATAAACAAACAAGAAGACGTTTGCCACTGCAACTGGAGTTTGCAAACCCGATCTCTGTGTATATAAGGCAATAGCGGTCACTCTCAACCTACCATGGTAATTTGTCTTTCTTATTGACGGTTATTATTATTATTATAGCTATTTTACTTCTATTCCACTCCTTATCATTATTCGTGATTGATTTAAATCGATCCTTCATCAGTTCCATTATCTCAACTGTTTTTAACACTATTAATACCTATAATATTCCGTTCTCGATTCTCTCTCTGATAATTGGTTGTTTATTAAGTTGGCTGAATTGGGCCTTATTTCATTTTTTCTTAATTTAATTCACTCATACTCCCTTCCACTTATCTGTTTGAACATGAGTTGAAAAGCATCCACACCTCTCGTTATGCATGATTCATTCAAAATAGTTTATTTGCCCATCAGCCTCATATCTTCCGATGTTATTCTGATGATATATATATATCCCTGTATGTAAAGTATTCAGCTGAGGCGTTCGACCAAAAGTTGACCAGCTCTTTAAATTCTGCTTCATAGACCTTCGTTGATTGATTGAATATAATTTCGATTGTATGCTGAATGTTAGAATAAATTTTGTCGTTCACATCATTCTACTAACTCTAAGTAAGTAGCTCAAATGTTTGCAGAATAAATTTTGGATAAGCATATATCTCCACTGTCCGTGTAATCCAAACTGTCCAACCTGTTTTCTCATCAGATTAATTAGTTTAGGAATCTTCTCATTGAGAGTAGACGTTTCCAAAATCATTTCAGTTTTAATGGTGCGCATTTAATAATTCTGCAAATATCAGACAGCATTTTCAACTTCCTTTATATTCTGTAACTCATCATAAAAAGTATCATCGAATGCTTTGAGCAGTGTAAAAACTATAGCATTGCATTTGACTGTATAATTCAAATACGCAGATCAGTGAGATGTTGTGTTCATATGAAATCTATTTATTCAATAGTAATAATAATAATGATAAGTAGATACATCTTTCATGTACAATGGTTATAGATTATGAATAAATAAACATTCTATTCAATGCTCATGTTTTTTTTTCGGTAGATGCCTTGGAAATTAATTTTATTATTATTATTGATTGCATACGCTAAGCGTCACATCTACATTGGATCGAGTTCCCTTCCGTCACATTCAGATGGTCGAGTAGTACTGAGCAAAAATTTGCAGTTGTTGTTGATGACGAAGGTGTACAGTCGGTTCACATTGGAGTCAAAAATCCGGATCATATTTTCATGCTGAGCGCTCAGTGTTGTTCATCTCCACACAGATTTGAGAGAAATAAAAGCTAGCCTTGCTTTCCGGAACCGCCCTTTCTTTCATATCCTCCTCCCGTCATCAATGCCCTCCGCTTGTAGTTGAAACGATGCTTCCCAGGTAGGTAGATATTTAGGTATTGAAGAAGGTTGCTTCATTCACATTTCTCCCATTGATGCTGATTGTCTGCCGTTTGTTGTAGTTGATTTTGTTCTTGTGGTTGTTGTGGTTGTTTCTGTTGCTGTTGGCCAATAATCTACATCACCTATGTCTTCTCTATGTTCACCTATTTTTTGTCCTATCTTTGTTGCTTCTTCTTCTATCGCCAACTTGTTGCTTTTCATTTGCATATTTTCCAGTTTGTGGAAGGGAAATCAGTCGTATATACGCCTATATATGATCGGCGAAATGCGGATCGTCGTTTGATCTTACTTAAATGTCGCCCCAATGTATGTACCGACCTTTCTCTAATTTCCTGCTACATATTTATTGGTTGATAAATTATTGTCTCGTCGGCTTCACTCTGAAAGCCACCTTCCTTTCATTCATTCCTGCTATCTGATCTTCGGTATAAGACATAGGCAGCTGTTCATAATAGACTACAGTCTGTCAGAGATGCTTAAGTTGATATGTGCTTTTGCGTTTCCTGTAGACTTTCGGGAATGATGGAAATCTCTACTGTCAAACGTCCTGCCTATATTCATCCCATGAATTTCTCATAATACTATGCAACCCGGTATCCGATAGTGAATATGGTCAAGCTGAGTGATGCAAATGTTAGACTATCTTGTATTTAATAAATATTAACCACCTGGGTTTCAAGATGACTCAGATGGAGATAAATTGTGAAACGAACTGGTTGCTTTTAATTTTTGTTGTTGTTTTGGACGTCATTTTCACGTCAAATAGCATCAGGTGAAGCGTTGATTAGCTTACGTTTTCCAATCGGCTAGTGATGAGTGAATCCCGTGTACTCCTAATGACTTCACTTAATCTGCATAGTGTATACACTAAATAATGTCGGTGATAACTTCTGATACTTTGCAGATACAGTGTTAAAAAATCCTACAGTTACTGTCAAATATTTAGGAAGTGAAATACACAATTTTCTGCCATATCGTGCTAAGTCCTAATCCAATACAACCTTGATTATGCACCAAATGTCAAAATAAAATCGTCATGCACATTATTCCACTAACTTTAAATAAGTAGCTAAATTATTCTCAGAAAGCTATCTTATGTGCGTTACGAAATGCAAACAGGAATTTTTGCATGCTGAAGAACTGGTTATACATTTGAATATAACCGATTAACTGGACATATCTGATGTCAATTAAGTAAACTACAACAAGATTTATGCCTGAAGCTGTTTTTGTCAGACATTTGTAAATGCAATCTGAAGAACGTCTCGGAATGCCTGATTAAATGATCTGTAATCTGACCAACTTACATAAATCCAGAAACTACTGTAGTTATTTAATTTGAAGATTTTAGTTTTAATTGAGAAACTCAATGCGACATGAAAAGCTGTCCATTTTAGTTATTAATAGTAAATTAATAATCCCTCCAACTATCATACCTGAAGGAAGCAGTTAAAATTGCATTTGCTTGAAAAAACAAATAGCCGAAATAAGCAAGAAATTAGTCGCTGAGGAACTTGAAATACAGTATTTGTATTTCACAATGTATGCAGCACTAAACTTTATGACTTTTCTTAACCTTTTGCTGTTTATTGCTAATAGTTTTATCAGAGTAATATTAAACCAAAATATGTAAAATCTCAGCTCATATACAGTAAGTTAATTAGACAAAGTTAAACAATAGCGTCCCAAGGGATGCGATGTGATCCTGAGTCGACCCACCATAGAAACAAATGACATTTGCATACAAAAAATAATTTTTATTCACAAGAAAATTGATGAAAATACATTAAATAGAGTATCTTTTCCTGAAATAACTTAAAAACACGTCCCCTTTTTAGTAAGGAGTATCAGTTTCTAAGTTAGACCAGTTCCTGTGCATGCATTCACCGAGGTGACTTAAGGTAAGCTTTTATTCTGCCCTGTTCATTGTTCTTATCCTGTTTCGCAGTCTTCCCCAAAAGCACTTGTTTGAATTCCTATGGTTTCCAGCGACAGAATCGATGACTACTTACTAGCAAAATGTGGGTGATAAAACATATTCAAATAAATTATACTTACTCTAAATCCTGACTCTAACCATAACCCTAATTGTAACCCTGATCCTAACCTTAATACTTACCTGAACCCTAATTCTAACCCGTACGAGATATTAACACATTTTCCATACAGTAATTAAAAAGGTGATCTGGTTGAAACTTGCTCCTTAATTGGCGAACAGATTTCATATTTTCTCTATAGTAATGACAGGTGTCCTTAGCACGACTAGCAAGTGTTCAAGATCATTGAAGAGTTCGCACCCATGGGACGATATTGTTTAACTTTGCCCTAAAATACAGTTTTTCGAAATGAGGCAATGTTTACTTTGTCGAGTGGGTGATATGCTAAAGATAGTAAAAACATCTGCAAATTGTTGAATTTGACAGGTGAATCGATTATCAAATCAGTATGAGTTTACTTAATGACAAGGTCTTATCACTTTTGCGTTGATTACATCTGTAAATGAATGTGAACATTGAACGTTGGTTCATTGACCTTGGTCACCATTGGCGGGCAACTCGAAGGCGTGAATGATTCAGTCGTGTACAAGTTGGAAGAAGACGAAAGAATACGAATAAAAGTACAAATGCATTCCTTGTAAAACATTTGTTTATAAACTTTGTATCAATATCGAATTTAACTGCCGAAAAATATAATTTCTGATAGCAAGTCCTGGCGTTTTGGAGTTAAAGTCGATAATCGGTCATAGTAATTATCGATTCGGAGCGTCTTCGCAAATAATAGGAACTTTGGGGATTAAGTTCCTTGACAACATCAGTTCTCTGTATGCCGAATTTCATTAGAATCCGCCTTTTCTTATTAACAATCTGAATTCGATTTTTCGTGAGCGCCTTTGGAACATTCCTTGAACTTTTCGAAGTATCTCTTTGAATGATTGAGAAAATTTGAGAATAATTATTGTGGAATGATTCAGTAAGGTGTAAGATTATGCAGTTCACCTGGTTTTCTCAGTAATTTAATACAAGATCTACGATGCTCATTTCATCTAATATGTTATCATTGTTTCCCATTGTAAATATACTGTAGCTTTCCATCTTGTCTGTTATCTGATTTCACTTCACCAGTGGGCTGAGAAATCGGTTTGCTGTTGTGTACTTTGTTTGCCTAGACAAGCGGTGTTCATGGTTGTGTCCTGTGTCCAACTAAGCGTGCTTATTTCAAATGAACGTTTTACAAAATATAATAATAATTTCCTCATATGAATAATTCAGCATACTGCATGATGGAAATAGATATTTGGGTTTTGCTAAAAGAAAATTAATCGTGTGAAATGAAATGGAAACATGAACTATTATTAATTAATAGTTCATAAATATAAAAACAGTCGAAATAGGCTTGTGTTAACAATCTACATAATAAAGGCAAAAAGCAGTTCAACCTTCCGTACCTGGTGTCTTTAGTCACAGCCACAGTCTGCAGTAAGTAGTACATTATTCTTATCTCATACAGTATATTTGTTTCAATATGTATTATGAGGTCAACGCATTATAACGAATAGCTCGGGCGGAATTTTCATTATTTTTAACTACTGACCTAAATAATGTATCAGATAAAAGCCTACAACTTCTGAATAAACCTCTCTCTACTTTAATGAATGCATTATCTCACCTATCTGTTTCCAGGAAAATTCATATAAAAAGGGGTTGTAATTTTTCACATACACATCAGTAACAATTCAGTATGAGTCTAATGTTGAACAAAACGGAGTTCTACACTCCTCTGGATACATTAATAGACTGTATGATGGTCGAGAAAGGATATCGGAATGCCAGTCAATTTCTTTGTGACGTTTCAAAAACTATGGGAATATTTTTAGCTTACATTTTACCATTCGTTGGGTTATTTGATTTATTCATGAATATGATTTTAGCCGTTGTATTCCTTTATTTAATGGATAAAAATAACCGAAAATTCACACTTTTTGGATTACTGGCTTTATCAGATATTGGAATAGTAGTCAGCGTTGGTTGGTTGTGGTTGTTCCCAGCCTTTGGACTGCCATATGCATCCTCAGGAAGTATTTATTATTTCACTGCGTAGTGACATTAACCATATTCCATGTAATACATGAAAGACAAAGCACACTCTAAAGCAGAATGGCAGATATAAAGGATGGAGTTGAAATTGTTCAACAGCTGAACGAGTAAAAAGGGTAGGTTGGAACCATTTTGCAGATTGTGGATGAATACCGGTGAGTATTTCTGAGAGCCTTGTTCACCACTACTATTAGTAATACTACTACTAATAATAACGCCATTAATACTTCCACAACATCCGAGTGTAGGTACGCATTATTAAGTAAAGAGGGTGCAAGATGTGAGCACCTAATATTAAATCCGGAGCATAAATGCTGAACTAAGCACTTTCTAGAATGTATGCACACAATAAGTGTCAAAAATCATGAAAAAATGCTCTGAATGCATTGTTGGAAATCTCCTTAGCGTGTATGTCACCGAAAAATGTGAATATGATCGGTCCAAATGACTAGATTCTTGACTCATTTTCTTTTCTATCGTTGTTCTTATTTATCACTTTTCTGTGTAGATTTGCGGAGACAGCTGTACGATGTTCTCAGGAAGAATGAATAAGTTGACAGCAACATGAAAGATAAGCAGTCTAAACTGGTCACCGACTCAGTTCCAAAGAAAACCTTGTTCATGAACTTGGAATTCAAAGGTGATCAAGCCTCAGATATGCTCAAAATCGTCTCTCTAAATCAGTCAGTAAGACGTTCTATGGAGCAAAATTACATATGACGCTCACTAGTCACAAGTTGTTCTCTAACCCTGTAAAAGATAAGCTTCTCCCTCTGACCGCCTCCATGTACATCTATCAGTTCACTTGCTCTTGTGGAGCAAGGTACATTGGCCGTAGTCATACGATGCTTTCCACACGGATTCGGGAACTTATTCCAGCATGGTTTTACAAGGGAGAAAGGAAGTGTGTGAGAAGCTCTATTTTGGAACACCTGATCGACTTCTGTTACTCTGTCAACCCTGACCATGATTTTAAGCTCATATATGGAATCCACGCTAACTTCCCGCGTTATCTTCGCTACAGACTTCTAAAGACAGCTGAGGCCCTGGCAATTCATGACTTTTAGCCAGACCTTTGTGTACGAAAGAAGTGTGTACAATCCCTACTTCTGCCTTGGCCGTAGAGGGATAGGCACTCATTTATTTTGTTTATTCAGTTATTCTATGTACTTTTCCCTTATTACTGCGATTATTATTAATATTCTCACTCTGAATCTTTTCCACTTGACCCATTTGACATTTTAAACCCCAGATTATTAATTTTTATATTTTTATTTTTACAATAATGAATGCTATCTTATCAAATATCACACCATGTTATGTAACATTTTATATTCGTCTACTAATCTTATAATTATGTACCCCTTTCCAATATTCTATACACCTTATGTATTATTCTATATGTGACATTAATAGCTGTGCCACTTGACATTAAACTATGATTATAATCACAAATATTGTAATTGCATTTCATTCTATTATTATTTCATGTATTCACACATTTGACCTAATTCCCTCACCGGATATAATTTTTATATAAAAAAATCCCATATATATATACGATTGTACAGCTTGATAATAAATTCGTTGGAAGGAGTCTCTTCGCTGAATATTGTGTTCTTAAAGAATAAGTTCCCTGTTGTATGATTATTGTATTAGCTTAGTGATTTATGCTTAACATAAGCCTTTGGACAATAATGACGGGTGGTGTGTTTTATGTGCATAAATCTCATGTATTAACACAACTCGTTCTCATCATATCATTCATGAAATAATCCTTAGTATTCTCGAGTTGAATCATTATCTCAAAGCACACCCAAAGTGAAATCGTCAAGTGAAAAAATTCCCAAATATCTATGGAATGATATGATCAACGTCATCATTGTCATCATCACAGATTAAGTAGTTGTCGAGCTGAACGTTACTTTTTTTCGAAAGTATACAAATGAAATTTCTATTCAAGGAATAATAATGGTGAGCTTGCAGGGTATGTCGGAAAAATATTACGGAATAATAAATTACTTTGGATTCATTTGTGTATGATGAGTCATGGTTACATAGAATTAGGAGAATCAATTCCGTCAAACGACCTAGAAGTGACGAGTAGATTTACACTCCTTCTCATCACCTCTATATGAAGTCTTTGCAAGATTCTGTCAATCTTGTTTGAATTTTTACATTCGTGTTCCCAAAGTCGAATGTGTTTCATTCTGAAAATAGTTTGGTTGTTCCGATCCTTCCTCCTTTAATTCGTCGAGTACCCTGGTTTATGGATATTCAGGATTGTATTTTCTCTATGGCATAATCTGTGTGATTGTTAACATCCATTCATCACCTATACATGCCTTGACACTAACTTAATTTTTCATGTGAAAATTGTTTCTCTCAATTTCATGTCAAGGAGGGCCAAGCAAATTTCTGTAGGTTTTCGACTCACCCAACAGGTTTATATACTTATTTTTCCACTACCATCATCCCCGAAGTTATATTCACTAAACCAGTTTCACACCAAGCACGAAGTCCATGCAATAAGTTTGGGATTTTTCTGCCTTCGTCGCTTAACCTACTTCAATTATCAGGTCAGATTTTATCAAGTTTCCACCGTAACTTTACTGTAAAGACTAATTTGACAACACTAGTGAAATGACTGCCTACTTTTTCCACATCAGATTCTGTCAATAATACACTGTTTGTAGTTTATATTGATAAAAATGGACTGTTTTTTTGAGCTTGTAGAATTCTTAGTATTTTTGACAATTGAGTCACTGAAACCACTTTGGACTCTCATAATGGCATTGGCATCGCTATGATCAGTGGTGAAATTTAAACCACTTTCCGGAACTTCTTTATCATTATAGGATATTTGTTTTTCGGTGGTAAGACGTAAGCGTGGTTGGTTATTTTATGCTCTGAGAAGCAACATGCTACTCATGCGACAACCGAAATAAAATACCTCAGTATGAACTCAAGAAAATAAGCCAATATTTATGAAAACTTCATAACTGATACTTGGCCGTTGGTGTTCCATATACCAGATATAACTAACCAGACATATTGTGGTGGTGTGATACCGACAGTGTGTTTCAAAGGAATGTTATTCTCCTGTATTCCTACAGTTCAATACTTCATCAACAAGCGAATAGGATATATCTATTTGAACATTATGTTTGTTGCTAGAGTAAGAATATCTTTCCCACAGTTCAGTAATACGTTAGCAAAAGCAAACTTTGCATATTTGAACATTCTATTTCATATCGTTTAATGCAACCCAATATCACATTCTGAGTGATTGGTTATATAATATAAACTACGTATATATAAACGGCGATTTGACTGATGAAAAACATACCTTGGTTTCCGTGTCTTGCCTTCAATTGTTACATTATCAGTAAATTACTTAAAACATCAACATAGGGACATGAAATTACATTTTGCAAGAATCAGGTAAACTAAATACATTTTTCAGCTGACAAATGAAGAGTACGCTACACTGCATGAAGTATCCTCAATAAGAAGCAATAAACTACACCATATACTCCAGCATCTTATGTTCAAATAGAGCATTAAGACTAGGAATCGACCAGGAAAGATAATCAAGATCAAGCTGAAATAATGGTTGTCGATGTTATTATTATGATAAGCAGGTCAGAAATGAAGGAAAGTGGTCGCGAAATTAGTTTTAACACACCAATTTACATCTGTGATGTAACGGATTGCTATATATATATATATATATATATATATATTTATATATACATTATGCTGTCAGCGTGACAAAGCGTCTGCAACTTTATTGTCGCCACCCTTCACTTGGTGAATGTCTGAGGTAAATTTGTTTTTATTATTATCATATTTGCTATTTGTTTATCAAACATACAACACAGTGAAAAAGTATTATTTACCGGATAAAAGGTTTTTTATGCAATATGTCTAATAAATAAGCCAATATGAAATTAAAAACGTGAAAGTTCTACACACTGGGTTTCGTTTACTGATGCAGTATATAGTAGAGTCGTAGAAGTAAGATCACATTTCCACATAACAATTCGTTTCCCTTGCAGTGTCTGCTTAAGGTTTATCTGATACTCATGGTGATTTTTCATAAGGTTGGAAGGTGAATTTCAAAACAGCAATTCATTTGTCATCACTGTTGTCAGTTATCAGCAAATCTTAGGGGTTTATCCACACACCATGAAAATATTGTATCCGCCAGATCTACCTATTCCATTCAAAAATGCTACAAGGTATTATGGACAGTGTGAAATTTCGTCCGAAGTGGACTCTATTATGGTAACCCGAGGTAGGACTACTTCTTTATTTTCAGGACATTCTTTCTGCATACAATACATCCATTCGTGAATAACGTAAAGACCTTAATAAACTTGAACTTCTTGGAAGGGCTTATCATTTTCTTCTGGTCCACCGGGTGATTGATTGTTATTTTGGTTTGAGATAATTACGCAAAATAGGCTTTAATGAATGTTCAATCCAAAACCTCAACATGCAGTGACTTTTATTACACTGGGATTTATTGAGTGTATATACATCATGTTAAGCTACAAGTATCACCTAATCGTCTCCACTTGAAGTTAACAGGACTAAGTTATCTTCAAGATATTCGTGAATAGTCAAAAATTAAGAGGTTGAAAAACTATTGAATTACATTCTTTTAACTTGTACGACAAACAAAAATAATTTCGTGACAACTTGAAATTAGACAAGTATCAAGGTGCTTGTACAAGTAAAACTGACAAGATTTAGTGTAAGAGATTACGATGATTATGGAAATACGATGTTAGATCATTAGTCGAAGCAATTCCAAGTGACAAAGAATATAGAAGAGACAAAACGTATATATATAGACAGAAACAATTTGGAAAAGAAAGATTTTGAGTGAAAGAGTAGTGAACATATTCACAGCAAAATAAGGGCCTATCCTTCGCTCGTACTGAGTGACCATTTTGTTTTTCTGCACACATCCGCTTCTTGATTTTGAATCATAAAGAATCATAAATATTTCAATGTCATACAGTGTTCTAATAAGCGTAACGGCTTACATGGTGTTATTATCGTATCGTTCTTCCTCTCACTACTTCTGAATTATGTAGGTTAATGTATTTTAATAGTGAACACCTTTTGATGAGATTCTTTGAGTACATTCTGACTAATGTATAGTGTATGTTTTGTTGCGGATTGGTGTCACATATTTCCGTAATTGTTTTGTAACATCAGCTGTTTTCATGTGAATGCCTCAACTCCATTTAACTATTTCTACAGAGTCACACTTATTTGAGGACATTAATCAGAATAAAAAACTCTTCAATGCATGTTTTACCTCTCATTAGTTTGCTCATCAAATATGCACACATATATGTACATGCATTAGTGTATGCAGTATTTTTGAAAAGTGGCTCTATTTTGCTTGAAGACTGATCAGTGAACATGAGGGAGGATCACAAGTTTTGACTGTTTCTCAATGTCTGTTTCTATTTTGTCTAACCGTACTGACAGCTATTTCGATCTATCAGCTAGTTCTGCACGTCTAGGCGAGATCACCTCTTTTCAGTGAAGAGGTAATGACAAGATCTACAACTCAGATGCATCATTTGCATTTTTTAACTACATTGTAAGTTATATCCTGTGTGTGATGACGTCTTATGCAACAAAGCTTTCCAAATCGAGATACTTGAACTCGTATTTTACTGGTTGGGAGACATAGACACGTATGCATGGTGCATACTTCTAAACATGCATGGGAACAGTAATATTGGAGAACTTTATTATTTGTATTTACCAGTGTAACTGCCTGAATCACTGACCAGGAGTTTCCAATTTGGTGATGTACCAACGCCAAGACCTTACATGATGAACGCAGAAAATGTTTTGAGGCATGCCAAATTATATAACTTCTTTTCAAGTTTGTGGAAGAGGAATGATGATCCGATGAATAATATAGTACTGTGGATTTCCTAGAGAAAACTTCGATCTGAGGATTAAACTAAAAAGCTTACTGAGGTGCTGTGGAAAAGTGAAAATTCCATAAGCACTTCCCGTTTTTATAGATGGAATCTAGTGAACCTCATTCATCTCACTATTATTAAGGGCATCCGTGGTTTATTTTTGCTCATTATAACCTTTTGAAGAAAATACCGAAAATCACATCTTTCCATATTTTATGTGGTTGACAACTGCCAAATTTGATGATAGAATACGTATTCATGCATTGGTTCAACGTTGAGCAACGTTTTATCGAAGCAGAAATATTCCTCTTGGCATTCATTCCTTTATATAATTAGTGTCTATCATTTAACTGCGAAAATACAAGTACTTTATTTAGGCTGACTTCGAGTATGGTGCAGCAACAGTTACGAGAACAGGTGCATGACACTGCAAGTGAACGAGTCATGTTTGTTAAACCTTTACTTGCAAATTCCTCTTCAACCCTCTGAACAGTGTACAGCATTCAAATTTACATGATACATCACAACTGGGCTTACTAAAACTGTACGTCGATCTACAGTGTGTCGGTGGCACAGTGGTTAGGACTCTCGCCGACCATGCACATGGTCCGGGGTTCGATCCCCTGCCGGCGCACACCCGATATCTATGGTATGCCTGAATTTGGGCAACCGATATCCATGCTGAAAATTCCATACTTGTACTGAAAATACGGTGTGGAATCAAGCTGTAAATCAAATAAAAAAAATAAAAATAAAAATTTCGTCATTATACAATTGACTACTTACAATAACAGAAGTAGTGCAGGAATTATCTGAAATTTGACTCCACGAAACAGCTTTTAAGTTATGCCTACATTATCATTCATGAAGTTATCTACACGAATCGATTAATTCTGCCAGGGTGATCGATTCCAGTCAATAATGGAGATAAGTTCAACTCAGTCGAGGATGAGTGCAATGACTTTAGTAAGTCAGCTGCAGAAATTGAGATCTTATTCACCATGGTATCCAAAGGTTTCATAATCACCTGATATGCTATCATAATAATGTGTTGACAATCTTAAAATTATTTTGTCGATGCATTTTACTACCACTGAATTGCTACTAGTTTTTGAATATCTGTAGATCAGCATACTGTGTGTAATTGATGGAATACTCACGATAATCATGATGATGATCAGGTAATGGACAGAAGCTACGCAATTCTAATAGAACATATTTATATTAAGAAGAATGTAGGGAAGGTGAATACAAATCACCCGAACATATCGCATCATTCATTTACTGTAATCATTGAAGAAATACATGAAGTTTGAAACAGTTAAATATTGACTCTTACACTATGTGGTTTGCAAGGATGTGGATCAATTTCAAAGTAGATTTCCTCACAAACCAACATGATTCAGATATCATGGAAGCCCTGCGGTGTTCAGGTGTCAACGTGAGGTGAAAAACATATTAAGAAATCGGTGTGGTTGGCATTATTTCACAAGTTGAAGAAGTAAGAATCAATGGGTCAGTGAGTTTTTGGTCTAGGGGCTGAGTTGTCAACTAGCTTTGTGAGAATGTTCACAAAATGCTAATTAGGTATTCCTGTTTTGCTACAGAAATTCCAAACTTATAAATGTAGGACACAATGATATCAGTGGTTAATTCTTTAAAAAGTAGAAAGATATGCATCTGATTGTCGTGAGAAAATTGTAGTGAGCTGTTATCATTCTTGCCTCTTCACACTTCTTTAGACCAGTTTACTGCTATGAGGCTTTCAGAGTTTTGCAGTGTTCTATCACGTAGGACACTCCTCAAACGATGCCTGATGTCGTCAGATTCTTCGTAGTTTTCAAGTTGATTGTGAATGTTGCTTGCGCTATGTGTTGATATGTGTTTACATTTTCTCCTCCTAATAATCATTTTCCAGTAAGCTGAGTCTCCACTTTCTTGACATTGAAATGAATTTTGAATAATTCACAGCGTATACATGTGGTGAAGTTCACGTCACCATGACCATGTACTTGTGATTATACATGGCTGCTTAAATCATCAAATCTCTAGATTCGCACACACCTGTTAGTTCTCCATTATCGCTCATTTCACGGCTTCACCACGAATGATACTTTCTATTCCCGTATTTTCTTGTTTCATTCTTACATTTATAACGACCGTTCAAAGTATGATGTTGCCTTCAATCTGAGGTCTTGCACACTACTGTATGCATTCATTTGGCCGTACACGCACTTCTTTTCACCACCACATTTTCTGTAGGTGCATTCAGCAGTGTAGTCGTAACTGCCTTTCTTTCTGATACAATCGTGCTGTCATCACCTCCAAAAACATCATAGCAATAACTTCGTTGATTTGATCATCGTTATTATCCAAGTGATCTGAATGTTTACTACCCAGATAACAATTTGAAGATTTCACCTACATTCCATCTACTGTCACTTATTTCTGAAAAATTCTGTACCACACTATGTAACTTCTTCTGCAGTCAAGGCATCCTTGTAGGTCTCAAACATGATGTGTATGTTCCATGTTCCTATGCTCAACTTTTTTCATCAAAAAATTGGCATCGACTAAGAATGTTCCCAGTGTCATTCACCTACTGATGTCATCCATCCTGGAGTCTTCCTTACACCGTTGTAAGAGAAATTTATTTCTCTTATCATCTGAAATTTCAGCAGTTATCAGCTTTCATATTAGCTATGTTCCCAAATCCATTTAAGTAAATTTCTGTCATTTACTTATTATTTCAGTGGTCTTAGACGTAGAATTGTGTTTGTATTCATCGCGAAAAATAAATTATCATATCATTTTATGTACAAATATATGCAAAAGAGTTTTACACTTCTTTTCAAGTGACTGTATTTTAGTTGTCATGTTAAGTGATGTGACAGCTCCGAGTCCAAGGTTTCCTGCCGATTGTCTCCAACCATCTAATAGCTCCGAAGATAGATGTATATTTGCATGTAAACGAGTCATCTGTGTTGAATCCATACATAGAGATTCATCATCGAGTGCATCAATGAACCGCTGTATGAGAACCCATGATATGGAGTAATGTTAGACTCGCTTGAGTTCGATGTTTACTTATTATCTTGAAATTAGGTATATTTATTCATAATAGATTTAACTACTTACGGTAATTAAAGTAGTACATAATCGACTCTGCTTTCTTATTTATTGTTTAAACCGTAATCATCAATTACTGAGGTTCGCTAAGATGAATACTTTAACTTAGTGAGGTAAATCACATTGACTCGCCTGAAGTGTACCTTTTCAGCTGCAGACATTTTGATCGTACATTATCATGCATTAATAGCATACCTTTTGTCGTCCAATGAAGTTATTTGAATATAATCATTGATTTTTAAACGTTATCTGACTTGTTTATAGCTGCTGTTATAATAATGTTATTCTGTGAAAAACTGTTTTATCGATGATTATCCTGCATAATATTCGCATACTCAACGAAAAGAGCAAAATATTTCCAGAACATAATTCTATGCTTAGAGATGTGAAGTGGCTGGATGAAAATAATTCGAATATTTCAGCTATTTCACCTCTGAAATCACTATTGAAATGTGCAAGTATTCAGGTGGGTGAATACTGAATTTTTTTGTGAAGACGTTGCGTATCCTAGAATTTTAGGATAAGCTTTTTCCTGAATACTTCGGTTAAAGCGATAAGTAACATTTACGCGCACAGCAGAAACACTTTGCTTTATTCTGTGGAAGATTACCAGTTCAATGGAAAAGTGTTCTTTACTTTATTCATGAAATTCCATAATTCATGATTGTGATCGAACGAATTAGGAACAATTATTGTTGAAGTTTAAAAACAAGAGTGTTGATATTATTTCTTGATCCCAGCTTGTGAATATGCTAAATGTCACGTAAAAATGTGATGCAATGATGGAATGCTGAACATAAGTTTCAACATCACTGACTTCGTTGTAATTCGAGGGGATGGAAGGCGAGCAAACTAACAAACCAGTCCATGTTTGCGTTCTACGTGAAAAGAAACCAGAGGGTAACTTTGTACACTTATTTCAAATTGTCATACAGTAAAAAAGTTCCCATTTATTTTATAACGGATTAACAAATAAGAGTTGAGGATTTCTTGCACAATTTTTCAAAGTCTATATTTCCTGGTTTTAGGACAGTGAATTAGAGTGTTTTAATTTGGAATTTCTCAGAAAACACCAGTCAGTTATTTCATTTTCTGTTAATCAGATTCCAATATTGTCACAAAAGAACATTTATTTGATATGCCCGGTTTCTCTCGTGAATAAAATCTTGTGCTTTTCTATCAGGCTGCTCAAATTTCAACTCTACAGCATTCAGTTGTTTATTCAGTTTGGCTTAGTTTTTCCTGTAGTAGGATGAGTTTTCAGTTGAATCATATGCCCGTATATATTAATGCAGTCGGTTTCCTTTGAAATGTACTTATCATACGCTTTAATGCATTTGTATCCATGACAAAGGGTAATGAATGTGACTAGTAACCTGGAACATAAATCATTTTAAAATATTTGGATGTTTCACGCAAATGAAAGGCATTTCACTCCTAAATATACTTGCAATCTGTTAAATTTGTAAATGTTGTGCTTGCATAATGTCCACTACTCGTTCAATACTCATTCAGATATTTTCTGTAGAATAAAAATGTACTTTGATTTACTGCTCTTGAGTATGAGACGTCAGTGAGAATTCTTTTATAGTAAATCAAGTATAATTGAAAGGAATTCCATTTAATGGAGCTGTATCTACATGGATTATTCATACAATCGAAATGAATCTGATACTACTTTTTTCGTCGTTAGTAGTTTCCACAGAAATAAATATTCGCCAACAGATTCATCAGATTATTCTTCAGCATGATGTGGCATCCTTGGATTGGCAGCAAAATATTCATGGAATAGGAAGTAACTGAGTGTTGAATGAAAGCTTAATTCAACTCGTGATTTGATCTGGAAGTCTTTAATCAACTAGCCAACAGCCCTACCAACGTAAATATGCGAACCCGGTTGTCTTTGTCAATAGTGTAACGATAACTGTTTAAATACTATGTGCATACTATTCAGCGAACAGATTATTTTCAAAGGATTTATTATCGAGATGTACAATCCTGTATATCCATATATGACTGTATACATATGTATGGTTTTAAAATTCATTTACTATTTGGAAATTTAAACGAAAGTGAGTAAATATAAAACGATATAATGAAATACAATCAAAAATATCCATGATTATAATCATAGCTGAATTTAAGGTGGTTGAGCAAAAACAGGTTCATATATAAAATAGTTCAAGAGATGTGTAGATGTTGAAAGGGGTTATAAATTATAAGATTACTAGACAAATAAGAAACGTAACTTAACACAATAAGAAATTTGATGGCAAAGAATTCAACGTTGGAAAGAATCTTCCGACAATCGTTCCATTGAAAAATGGACTGAGTGAAATATTACTGGGAATAGTTCATTGAGAATAATAATATTAACAATAATAACAATCATAACCATAGTGATGAGGGAAAGGTTAACAGACTAACACCATACTTAGATGTGCACTTCCTACAGCCACAGTGCAATAACAGATTGAACATACATCTTTCATAAAAATCTATCTGGCTGAAATTCAAGCAAGGCTACGACCTCTACTGTCTGTGGAATTTGAAAAAACTCTGAAAACGCATCAGGCTGGGATGAATTGCATAGATAATAAAAAATGCATGATCAGGCGTGGTAGAAATACATAATTCAATAATATGTTCACAGATAGAGCATTGCACACCCTGCCTTCCTCACTTATAATTCATTGCTGGAATTTGTTCTTGTATCAGAGTGGAAATCAGACTTTGGTTATGGCTAGTTCACTCCTGCATCATAGGAGCGCATGAACTAAAAGATGCTCATGGAAGTGGCCAGATAATGCTTATATTTTTCAGAGATGGAGGACAACTGTGAAGGTAATTTGTTGTTGTCAACTCGTTGTCTCTACTACGTGCATCATACAGTAGGCTATAAAACAGACGTTTTCTATGAGAGGTGGATTAGTAAATAACAAGGTAACATCTAGTGACGACATGATTTTGCCGAGCATATGAGCGCTCAATAAATTTGAACATATAATTGTAGGTAGACTGCTACCAGTTTTTATGCCAGCCGCTGAGCAATGGGTTTTATGATATCATTGTTAGAACAATCACAACTTCATTTAAATTTCATCATAGGAAAGAATTTCTTCGAACCATAAATACATATATATATATACGATTTCAGAGTTTGATGATAAATTCGTTGGAAGGTGTCAGTTCCCTGAACATTGTGTTCTCAGCAATATTCTCAATCAACCCACAGAGGAATGTAAATGATAGTTTCAAAAAGTCAGCAACCTGCTCTTCTCCTTCTTATTCAAGCGAGGACTCAAACGACAGAACACAAGTGGGAAGCTAGTGTGTTGGCAAGGACTGACTGTTGAGCATAATTCATTCACATAACAGCAGAAAATAAAATTATGTTAATTTCAGCAAGGTGATGACATGAGCGGAAACTGCATTTAATAACGGATCGTATCGAAGTTTCAAAACAGCTGTTGAGATACTTTGAAATAAATTTACAAACGTTATTTATCTTTTCTAATCACTGGTTCTGATTTATGGATAGTAAAACGTATCCAGCACTTAGTTATTTTCACTGGGTTATATCAGCGAGGTTCACACTGAAGTGACTGGTACAAGGGACTTGATAATACAGTCATCAAAATGTTTGACACTCAATTTTTATGGCGCTAATAAATTCACATATTGAAATCCGAAATCATTTTAGTATTATTGGTTTGTAAATTAGCATCATGGGACCTCGTGACTTACTTAGACATCGATTTATTTACATGATCAGTTGTTGGTGGAAAGTGAGAAGTAAGCAAAATGTAAATACAAGTTTTGAAAGTAAAAATGGAGTCATCATGTAAAATTTCTCCATTTTGTACTTCGAAGGTAAATATTACAGAAAAGTGATCAGTTTTCTTGAGCTTGAATCTTGATTCAGAAACCGTAGTATATAACAATCACAATAAATTGAAGTAACCTGCTTGTGCTTTATGAATCACATACTGGTAGTTTACAGTTTGCAATAAACAAATTTTGAAAAACTTTGTATATTGCGGTAATCGGTTCAGTTTTGTCAGTTTTCTTATCACGAATCATGCAAGTATCCTAAATATATCGAAAAAAATATTCGAGTTTTCTCTGGCAATGATTTGATGAGGTAATCTTCGACACAACATTAGGCACGTTTTGTGAATTATGTTAATGCTATGAAATTAAGTAAATCAGTCGCCATGGCTACGCAAAACAATGATATGAATATAGGTCTAGTGGTAGACTTTCATATTCCATTTTGACATTGCCAACATTTACCTTAACACGAGTAAGCAAAACATCTTCATTGATATCCAAAACATTTATCGATAATACAAAGACTTACATGTTACTTGGTTATCTTCTGTTTTAATTACGCTGATTGACATTAGTCCAATAAACAAAAGTTAAGATACATACTGCGTTTGCACGCCAAACAGTTCTCTCAAGTGACTTTCAGTAACATAAATAAGAAAGGAGAAGTCTTCACAACTTTTCTTGCTCAAGTGATTTGAAGATTGGGATCTAAGTATGCGAAATTAACTAATTTCACAGGAAGAGATAAATTTCAACAGACAGACGCAATAGAAATAAGGTAGAATTCATCTCAATCTGAAGAGAGCTGATATGGAGTCTGCTGAACCCAATATCCAGGATAGGAGCAGATATTGGCTCAGAGTATTATTTAGTGTAACAAGTGTTCAAGGTTAACGTGAATTTTTGAAAGCATTAGGAGTGGACCAAAACTTAAATTGAACACTCAGAAAGTGATGGACAAATCGCTTTGAATGTGAAGTTCATCAAATTATAAATAGTCATTTTAAGACGTAAGAAGACGCTCGGTTGTTGTGCATTGACACTTAGGGTTTAAAATAAAAGAAGAGGTGTTGAAACGTGGGAAAAAATACTAAGATGCGCTACACAGTGGACTTCAATGGACTTCTCAATGAAAACAGAAGTGTGTAAAAGAGCAAGACACGATTAAACGCAATTAAACGACACTCAGAAAACTGAAGCAGAACAGGTTGCAGGAGAAGAGGACTTTAGAAAGATTTATCAGATAACCAGGTGGCGTTTCGGCGAACATTCATGTCGCATATACTACCAGAAAACATTTATATCCCAATATGAGTGAAATTCTGGATGCTAGAAAGCTAGCTGAATTAGGATAGGCAGCATGTCAGGACATACGCTTTTCAGAAGCATATAAAGTCGTTATGAAGACGATGAGATATACGCCGAAGCAAGTGTATAGAAGGGATGGTGAACAGAAAATGCACCCGCTCATTCCAAGGAAACTACCTTGTGAAAGTGCCATGGAATGGCAATCTGAGCTTTCGGATGAACTAGTGCAGAATCATACTGTTGTTTACTTAGAATGAAAAATAATTTATGTTATTCTGGGAAGACTAAATGATGGTCTGGATGCAAATCTTCCCTTATTACAATCTGGATTCAAGAAAACAATTCGTATGCTGATCATCTGACAGATTAAGGAATGTCAGTCAAATCTGTACCTACTCGTCGTAGACAACAAAATGCATTCAAAAGCTTTGTTTCTGAAAACAAACTGAAATAATGAATTGAATGAAGCCTTCAACAGTTGTATTCCACGGGTTTACGATAGTGCCACATACCGACTGATTACGAATGTGAAATACAGAGATGCCTTTGGCGTTATGTCAGGGTCAGAAGAAGGCTGCTCACTGTCACAGTAAACATTCATGATTGTGGTGGATTCCATTATGCTTCAAGATATAGGAATCAAGAAGAAATGAAGACTCTGAGCTGACAGTAAAACTCCCCTCTCACCAGAATGAACTACGCATAAAGACAAAGATAAAGATTTCCATACCAGGATCAAGTCAATATGTTCGTGTGGCTGGTAGGTGGCGCGGATATTCAAAAGAGACAGTAAATCCCTCAACAGTTGATATTCAAACACAGAGGAGATGAGAAATCAAACAGCAGGCATACATAACAAGGACGGCAGAAAATGAACAGGATAATTCGATACTGCGCGCAAGGAAGGTGAAAGGCGGATAGTGTTGAAAGACTTAATGTTGGAGTGGAGTATCACACGAAGATTTCTTTGAAAAGACTGAGAGTGGACTGAATGAAAAAAAAGATTAACATTCATAGAAGAAAACATGAGAATACAAAAATAGGTTTCTTACTTCAGTGTTGAAAATGTTGAAAACAATAAATATATTCACGCATCATGTGTGCATTATCTTCAGAAATGATCGTCATGTCTCCACTGTGTTCTATTTTGTTTTCAAATGTCATTATGTTTATTTGATAAACACGTAGATGTTCTTATTTTTCTTTGAAAAAAGGCGACATGTCGCTTGATCACTTTTATTCAATCCTTGACTTTGTGTAACTCGTGAGAATTATTGAGTAATTTTCAGGATGATACCTGCCCTGCCATCAAATATCTCGTAGATAATATAAACATTTTCAGCTTTCTGTTAGGAATCATTTTCCATTTTTCTTACACCATCGAATAATCCGCTGACTAGGCATTGATTAGCTGTGCGTTTGTTACCGTGAGACATATATTTGATGCTGTGTGTGGTTAAATTAGAATCTTATTGGTAAATTGTGGCAGGAATACCTTATCGGTTTGTTTGAATATTTTCGGCTACCATATTTCAAGTACATTTCGGACCTATTTATTCATATTTTATTGGTGTTTACATATCAAGTTATGTATTCTAATCCCGGAATTCTCTGAAATGTTTAAAACACAAAGCTTTCACATCTATTCCCTTGCATATTATCAGGTAGGACGAGAAGTCAATACAAGGAATTATATGCTCGCTCCACTAAGTACAAAATTCTACAATACCTTATTTAGTTCGTATTTTATTTGATGGAGACACTGTTAGACATGAAACATATAAGTGACTATGTTATTAGCAAAGTGAATCGACCTCTTCAGCGTTCATCTTTCTGTTATTTTATGGTGTCAGCCTTTCCTTCGTTCAATTATAAGTTAGCTATTTTATTTTAGTTGTTGTTACTATTATTACTGCATAGCTTCTATAACAACGTTTTGCTATTCTTATTTTTATGTACTGTTTATTTTTGTCGTTTTGAGTAAATTAGATGCTATATTGAACTGAATGCTGAAAACTACTTGCTGTATCATTAGTAATGTTTTTGGAATAAAGCGAAAATTATTATAATTATAATAAGTTACTGAAAGTAAACCACTTAAATTTATAAACATATATACATAATTGGAAGCTTATATTCCGCCTGGAACTAAAGCGATCAAATCTCAAAAACTATGATGACAGTGTTCTGATTTTTCGTGTGATTCATGCGGCTCGGTATCTCACTTTCCTCAAGCCTTGTCTGTGTGATTTCGCTTTACAGGCCTCTTTTCCGCTGTATTCTCGCATTTTTTGTTCACAAACATATCACGTCATTGTTATCAAAGTATTTTTACTAAATCTCCAACAAGACAATATATCTCAGATTCTGAATTAAAAAAGAATGCTTTTGTTCGTAATATCTGGAATTCTGTTCAGCTCCTTGTCAAAATCTACTCCATATTCCCTACAGAAATTCGTTAGACATCCTACAGGTCAGCTTGTCCTATGAGTTCTAATCTTACTTATATATGAATTCCATCCTCTCTGAATTAACTCTTATGCATTTCGTGATAATCATTTTATTTGCTCACAATTATGCTTCATCTTGTGTCACCTACCTAGGCCATTATCGGTGATAAAACGTGCTCTTTATATATCTGCGTGGCTTGCCTGAAGTTTGCTTGATTTCATAAAGAGCACAACTACACCAGTGTATCCGCAAAGCAATGTATACTTCAAAAATGTCGTAGTTTCCATGGTCACACCAATATTGTTACCTTATACATTCCAAGTGTATAATATAATTCCAAGGAGTCTCCAGCTGCTTCTTGCATATATCTTGTAAATGTTCTATCAATGATGCATTTATGCCATTCTCCAGTTTCGCAGAAATTTCTCCTCTCCCTGAAATAGATTTTAATCACGTAGGTGCATAGAACTTATCAGCATTCACTGGTTGAGCATGAACAAGAAACGGAACGAAGTTTGGGTTGGTGCCCAACCTTCGTTGTGATCTCACTGATGCGTGTTTGCATTACACAACTTCAACGAACCAGTTCTGATTGCTTGCACAATAATACACCGATTCAACATTTTGAAAAGTGCTAATCGATGATATTTCATGATTGGAAGTCATAACGTAGTTGATCGCGTCTGCAGAAATATCATGCATTTCTTGTAAACTCACCCATGTTTACGAAACGTGGATTACTATAAATGTTTACTCACTATGTCTCATGTCACACAATTCTCCACGGTTGCACAGGAACAATGCAAAGTAGTCAAGAAAACTCATGTCACATACTCATGTGGAGGCTGAGGCAATACATCAGATAAGTAAACTCTGACAACAAATGCATTCCAGTACAAAGACGCTGCGTAATATTTCAAAGTGAGGTAGTGACTGGTAGTTCTGATATGTGGCTCATCATATCATGAGAGATACTGGATGAAAATTGACAGTGGCCTTTGGTATTTGTTACTTTCCTTGTAGTCTGTAGTTATTAAACGGCATGCAATAAAATTTATCTTGCAATTGTTTCCTAACCACAGTAAAAGTCTGAAGATTATCTGTCCTAATCTAAGCGTTAGTAGCATTCAAATTTGTTAGGAATCTGCGGCATAAAATCGTGGATTGATAATAATTTTATACATCCACCCGATAAGTATTTATCTTGTAAAATGTACTTAATACAACCTGCTCCTTGATCAAATTTTGTTTGCATTCGGAAGAATGAATGTCCACCGCAGTTCCAAAAGTTACCTAGTGCAGTTGTACACAAGCGTTGTAGTTTGGATTATGAACAGAAAAGATGATATAAACCTAATCTTGTTCACAGAGGACATTGTAACCATAAGAGCTACACTAAGACCGCCTGAAGCAGAAGATTATGGGTTGCGGCTTTTCATTCTTAGGTAGAACCGTTAAAGAAGGGCAATTGAGGAGAATTTCAAAAGTGACTTGATATTCAAGCATATTTTTTGGTGGAAGTAAGGTTGACATCGTAAAAAAGGTGCAATGAAGGATTTTTGAAGAAATGAACTATCGTTGTCATGGAAAGTGGCTGACTGACTGGATGTCATTCGGCATTATGAGGTGATTTAGTTCGCCACCACAGGAATGCAGTTAGCATTCACAACTGGCAGCAAGTACAGCAATTTCGTTATTATTTTAAAAACCAAGATGGGAATGTTTCGCTAGTAGCAGAATAGCCGTTGATTATACGGTGAAGTAGTATCTTGGTTGGGCGTGAAGCTGCAATATGAAGCAAGTGTAGGCAAAACAAAGCATTTAGATGACTTGAATCGTAGGCGAATTCACCCATTCAAACGATTTACATGCAGTCCGTAATAGTGTGCAGTTCGAATGACTCCAGCTTGTTTAGTTTCAGTCCATGAGATGTCAGGTAACGCAAACGTCTTTGCCTATCCTATTGGCGGCCTGCTTAAAACTTGGGCTACCAAAATTTTCCGTCACTTATATTGCATCTGATTTCTTGGATTTATTTTGTTTTTAATTATTCAATTATGTGTCCAAAACGTGTTACTTACTCTCGCGAATATTTAAAATGTTTTCAACCGGATAATTTACGAGTATATAATAACCTTAAGAAAAAGCATCATGGTGGGTGGCAAAGATCCTTAAAGTGTACTCCAATGCATCAGATGACTGTTCCTGTGATTATGAGCACTAATTGCAGGTCAGTATCGAACAAGATTAATCACTTGGATTCTCTATTATATTCAAATATTTATCGTAATACAGGTGTAATAACACTTCAGGAAACTTGGCTACACGACTCATATGATGATAATTTAATCTTACTAAATGGTTTCAATACGTACAGACAAGACCGAAGTAGTTCAAGGAAGAAGCGAGGCGGCGGTGTTGCTACTTTCATCAATTCTCAGTGGTCTGTTGCCAACAACGTCTGTTTTAAATTCTCAAATGATAATATTGACTGTGTAACTGTCAAATGTCGACCTAAACACCTACCTAAATACAAATTCATTTATATCACGTATATTTATATCACACCTTGTTGTAGCACTTCAGAATTATCTATGCTTGCTGATGAATTCACTATTTTCGCTGCCGCCTCTTTTGGTAACTCCCTGTCCATAGTGACAGGTGATTTTAATTCATGTGACTGCAGCTTTCTCACAGTGATAGGTCATGAAAATGTTGTTAACTTTCCCACCAGACTGCATAATTCCCTTGATCTTGTATTTATCAATGACTCCGGAATATACGAAGCTCGTAAAAGAGCTCCACTGTTTAATTCAGATCATTGTATTGTACGGGTTTTACCTAAATTTTATGGAAAATTACACAAGAGAACTTTTTCACACCTTTCCAAGAAAACTGTACATGGATGTTACTCTATGGAGAATGTTCAGAACCTCAGAAGCATGCTCAAAGATACAAGGTGGGACCTGTTTAAAGAAGACTCTCTTAATGACACAATCTCTAATATTACAAGTTATCTCAAATTTTGTCTTGACACCTGTTGTCCCAAAGAAACGCTCTTTATCAGATTTGACCGTTTCTCCTCTCCTCAACATAAAAAGCTTCGCAGACAGAAAGGAAAATTATATAAAATGAAGGATAATGTTGGTTTGAAAAGAATTAACATCCTGATAATGTCCGAAATGCACAGATTGAATTCAATTTACAACCAAAAGTTCATATCCTGTAAAAATGCGTCTAACATATGGAAACTTTTCAAAGAAATTACTGGTGGTAAGCAGATGAACAGTATTCCTTTTCCCTTTGATGTTTCCAAACTAAACAAGTCCTTCATACATTCTCCCACGAATGCCAAACTTTCTAGTGTTACAAGTATTAATGAAACCTGCTTTCCTGGATTTACTACAAATGACGTTCTAAAATGTCTCCAGTCTATCAACCCTTCTTGTAGCCTGGGTCCAGATGGTTTGCCTAGTGTTATTCTTAAAAATTGTGCAGATATCCTGTATTAAATAAAGTATAATTATATTTCAATAGTTTACACACAATGATAAGTTTTGTTATTGGTAATATTTCGAGCAAAATTACTGCCCGTGTTCACACCAATGTTGGAATTGTTTGATTCACACATTTATGATTTGTACTCATATATATAGTTCATTATTTTTGTTCATTCATGTTTTTTTTTTGTTTTGTATTTGAGTTATATTCCACGTTCATTCATGTGTTTGTATTCAGAATTATATTCCAAGTTATTGATAGTTGTACTGAGTCACCCTTGTTACATGTATCCGGTGTGACTTTAATGAATATGATGGATAAAAACAACTTGATTTACAAAATATCTTGTGCTGACTGTCCAACTAAATATGTGGGGCAAACGTCCAGATCACTCAAAATAAGAGTGAATGAACATAAACGCCTAACCAAAGGTCAACCAACAGGAACACAAGCCTACAAGAATCTTGAAAATAATTCATCGATAGCTGCACATGCATGGGACAAAAACCACTATATCGATTGGGACAATGTGTGTATTCTAAAATTTAACATGAACAAATGGAAAGAAAGACTTATAACAGAATCGATATTCATTAAAGTCACACCGGATACATGTAACAAGGGTGACTCAGTACAACTATCAACAACTTGGAATATAATTCTGAATACAAACATATGAATGAACGTGGAATATAACTCAAACACAAAAAAAACATGAATGAACAAAAATAATGAACTATATATATGAGTACAAATCATAAATGTGTGAATCAAACAATTCCAACATTGGTGTGAACACGGGCAGTAATTTTGCTCGAAATATTACCAATAACAAAACTTATCATTGTGTGTAAACTATTGAAATATAATTATACTTTATTTGATCTAATCCACAATGTTCAAACTTTTTACTGATATTAATATCCTGTATTATCCTCTCATGGACATATTTAATGATTCTTTTTCCAAAAATGTCGTGCCAGCCGCTTGGAAGGACAATAAAAATTGCACCTATTCCTAAGTCGTCTACTGCGACATGTTTTAAATTCAGACCCATTGCTATTACTTCCCCTTTTCTAAAAGCTATGGAAAAGTTGCTCTTACTTAATCTTCAGCCTTCACTTAAAGCCTTTAAGGATCCCAAACAATTCGCCTAAAAACATAGTAGAAGTACTTTGGACGCAGCTGCAGTCCTGTATCGTAACATTGTCTCCAGCTTAGACAAGGGGGCTAAATTTGTTCACTGCACCTTTCTAGATTATACATCTGCTTTCGACTCAATACCTAGGGACATTTTACTAAACAAGCTTGCTGAAACTCAAACTGACTGTTGGGTTGTCAAATGGCTCCATTCTTATTTCTCAGAAAGAAAGCAATACATTGTATGTCAGGGAAAGTCGTCCACTTCATTGCTTACTGAGGCTGGTGTCCCTCAAGGCGCTGTCCTTTCTCCTTTTCTGTTTTCTTTCTCCTTGCATGACTTGCCTCACTCCGATGAAATGAACTTTATTAAGTATGCCGATGATCTAACTATTTTAAGGTCTGTTAAGTCTCAACTTGACTGTATTAAGATTAACAACTTTCTATCAGAAATTAGCAAATGGTCTTCGTCTAACGGCCTTAAACTTAATCCTTCCAAATGTCAGACTGTTAATTTCAGTTTCCGAAGTAAATGAAAGTTAAAGAAGCCGTTGGTTCCTATGACCCTTGCAAAATCGATGATACCGATATAGAAAGCAAGTCTGAAGTTAAGTATCTTGGATTAGTTCTCTCTTCTTAGCGATTTCTCAAAGAATATTTCGTCTGACTTTTTACATTAGGAAGTTGAGGCACTCAGGCATAACCCAATCACTCCTCCTCTTACAGTTTGTCAACTCGTGTATTTTACCTATTCTTCTTTACTGTTCACCATTATTCTTTCCTGGATTGCTTAAAAAATACTATGTCATACTTCGTAGAACTCTGAAGACTGTCAGTAGGACGAGTGGTATCCCATTGGGCCATATATCGTTGGCATTGTCACTGATAGGCATTTGATGTCATGCAACAGATTTGCTAGAGGAATTTTGTCAGACTCTGAGCACCCACTCTACCCGCAGCTCCAACCATGTGTCTCCTCAGGTAAAACAAGAAGTCGTTTCAGCAGACTTTATGCACGTACGTCTAAGTATAAAAATTCCACTATACCGTATTTAGCACGTACTCTATGCGATGAAAATAGTGTCAGAAATGAACTAACTAACCTTCTTAGCACCACTAAATAGACCATTTCCTTCAACCTTAAAGCATCATACTTTATTGTTATTGTATTTCTTATATTTATAATCCTCTCAATTTTTTCGTTTTGTTTATTTTATTTTTCATAAGTGTGGACATAATTTTAAGCTGCATTATGACTGTGAACTTTGTATTTCACCTCACTATACCATATCAACAGAACATTAGACCCAATTATCCATAACATGCTAAAGTTTCCAAACTGAATCGACAATACCGTTTGAAACAAACTCACTGTTATTAGTATTTATTGTTATTATTATTATATCTAATAATTATGTCGTTAATGTGGACAAATTCCTCCGATTAATTTTTGTTTTAATTTTTAATTTTACAAACACTTTGAGTAAATCAGATGCAATATTGTGACAAATGCTGAGAATTCCATTCTGTATTATAAGTACTGTTTTTGGAATAAAGTAGATCATTATTATTATTATTAGCCACTACTGTATTTATAACATAATGGCTATATTAGCTAAATGTTGACGAAACTGATAAATTTCGGAAACTCGTATTTATGATGGACATCAAAGGAATATGAATGGTGATTAGAAATTTTAAAATCTTTGAGAAATAATTCAATCACTAAAAACAGACGAAAACCTCTCTTCATGCGACTTCGATAATTTACCGCAAATGATTCAACTACTTACAAACTTTGAAAGTACTATAAGATGTTTATAAAAAATGTGGATTGTACATCCAGAGAACATCGCTATTCTCACTGCAAGTATTTTCACAATTTATTCCGTCAAACCGAAACTGAATACCCATCATCAATTGAGAATATGAAGATACGAATTCATGATATGTGAGGTAGGGTTGAGCGTTGTAAATTGTGCTCTTCGTAGTATAATCATGGTAGAACGGGTTTTCAATATGTAATTCCTATTCGACGACAAATAGGACTTCTACGTGAATTTCCATTTCTTCAGTGACAATCACGTTTGCTATCTTCAGTATTACTTCCGTTAATTACAACAATAATAACAATGTTGTGATGTAACAGTAGGCAGTTGTTGCCGGTAAAGATAATCATGGAGGAACAGAAAATATTGGAACATCAGAAAGCTAAATTAGGTTAACATTTTGCGTGGTGACATTAACCGTATTCCATGGAATACATGAAACACAAAGCAAACTCCTAAGCAGAATGGCAGATTTAAAGGAGGAGTTGAAATTCTTCAACACCTGAACGAGTAAAGAGGGTGGGTTGAAATCATTTAGCAGATTGTAGATGAATGCAGGTGAGTATTTCTGAGAGCCTTGTTCACCACTACTATTAGTATTACTACAACTGATAATAAAACCACCATTGTTACTGCAAGAAGATCATAGTTTAGGTACGCATTATAAAGTAAAGAGCTTCGTCAAACAACTGAGGGGTGCAATATGTATGCACTAATATTAAATCCGGAGCAAAAATGCTGAACTAATCACTTTCTAGTATGTATGCACACAATAAGCGTCACAAATCATGAAAAAATGCTCTGTATGTATTGTTGGAAATCTTCTTAGTGTATATGTCACCGAAAAATGTGAATATGATCTGTCTGAATGAATAGATTCTTGAATAATTTTCTTTTCTATAGTTTCACTTATAAATCAGTTGTCGATGTAGATTTGCACAGACAAATGTACGGTGTTCTCAGCATGAATGAAAAAGTTCTTCTTTGTATAAATATTGTATTAGCTAAGTGATTTATGCTAATTATAATCCCTCAAACAAGAATAACGGGTGGTGTGATTTATGTGTATGAGTCTCATGTATAAACACAACTCATTCTCATCATATCATTTATATTAAGTTGATGAAATAATCCTTAGTATTCTCGAGTTGAATCATTATCGCAAAGCACACCATAAGTGAAATTGCTAACTGAGAAAAATCCCAAATATCCATGGGATGATATCATCAACGTCATCATTGTCATCAGGACCAACAGCAGCGCAATCATCATCACAGATGAGGTAATTCTCCAGTTGCACATAACCTCGTTACGAAAATATGCAAGGTATGTCGGAAAATTATTACAGTATAATAAATTACTTTGAAGTAATCTGTATATAATGAGTCATGTTTGCATAGAATTTGAGGACTAAAATCCAACAAATGGCCTGGAAGTGACAAGGAGATTTATCAGTACTTCTCATCACCTCTATATCACGTCTTCGCAAAATTCTTTCAATCTTGTTTGCATTTTTTAATTCGAATTCCCGAAGTCAAATGTGTTTCTTTTTGACAATCGTTTTTTTTGTTCCGATTTTTCCTCTTTTCATTTGTTGAGTACACTGGTTTGCTGCGTCGGTGGCACAGTGGTTAGGACTCTCGCCGACCATGCACATGGTCCGGGGTTCCATCCCCTGCCGGCGCACACCCGATATCTATGGTCGGCCTGTGAAATTTGGGCTACCGATATCCATGTTGAAAGCTCCATACTTGTACTGAAAATACGGTGTGGAATCAAGCTGTAAATCAAAATAAAAAAAATAAATATTCAGGATTGCAATTCTCTACGAAATAATCTTTGTGATTGTTAACATCCATTCATCACCTATACATACCTTGACACTAACCTAATTTTTCCTGTGAAAACCATTTCTCTCAATTTGATGTCACGCAGGGCATTCTTTCCTGTGTATGTTCAGAATATTGCCAACAAAATCAAGTCTCCCAACAGGCTTGCACAATTTTTTTCTGCTACCATCATCCTCGAAGTTATATTTACTAAACCAGTTTCGTACTGAGCACGAAGTCGGCGCATTTGTTTTGCGGTTTTCCTACCTTCGTTGCTCAACCTACTTCAGGTATCATGTCAGTTTCTATCAAGTTGCCACCGTAACTCTCCTTTAAAGACTAATTTGACCTCATTAGTAGAATGACTGCCTACTTTGTCCACATCAGATACTGTCAGTAAGACCCTGTTTGTAGTTTATATAGATGAATATTGACTGCATTTCTTGGGCTTATAGAATTTTTTTCGACAATTAGGTCACTGAAACCACTTGGTATGGTCTTTCACAATGGCATTGGCATTGCTATGATCGGTGGTGAAATTAACAGCATCTTCCTGAACCTCTCTATCATTACAGGTTATTTGCTTTCCAATGGTAAGATCTAAGCGTAGTTAGTTATTTTATGCTCTGAAAAGTAACATGCTACTCATGTGTCAACCGAAATACAAGTACTTCAGAAAAAACTCAAGAAAATAAGTCAATAATTATGAAACCTTCATAACTGCTACTTGGCCATTGGCGTTCCATATACCAGATATGATAAACCAGACATATTGTGATGGTGTGATACGGACTATGTGTTCTAAAGGAATATTGTTCTCCCATATAACCACAATTCAATACTACATTAGCAAGCGAATACAGATAAAATCTCATTCTTTTTATCAGGCTTTTTTAGATGTCAACTGTACATAATTCAGTGGCTTCTTCAGTTTCGTTCAGTCTTCAGTTTAATCGTATTTCTCTATATATCAATACAATCAGTATACCTTGAAGGATTCCTCTCATCTACTGTTATTTATATTTACCCAGTACATAGCGTAAAATGTGTGACTAGTAACCTGAAACATGGAATAATTCCAGATGTTTGGATGCTTCATGCAGATAGACATCACTTCTCTCTCAGTAGACGGGCAATCTGTTAAATTTTTAAGTGTTGCGCTTCTACAATCTTCACTACCTGTTCACTACTCATAAAGATATTTAAACTTCAGAATTACCAGGAACTTTGCTTAGCTGTTCTCGACTATAGAACGTTAATGAGATTGCTTATACAGTAAATCAAATGTAACTGAAACGCATGCCATTTGGTGCAGCTGTCTCTACATGAATTCATGAATTCTAAATCATTCTGATACTACTCTATTCGTTGTTAGTAGTTCATTTTCACAAAAATAAATATTCGCCAACAGATTCATCAGCTAATACTTCCAGATGATATGGCATCCTTGGAATAGCAGGAAAATATTTTCACGGAATAGGAAGTAACTGAGTGTTGAATGAAAGCTTAATTCAACTCGTCATTTGATCTGAGAGTCTTTAATCAACTACCGAACGTAAATATACGAACCTGGATATCTTTGTCAATAGTGTAATGATTACTGTTTTAATACTATGTGCATACTATTCAGCGAATAGATTATTTTCAAAGGATTTATTATCAAGATTTACAATCCTGTATATCCATATATGACTGTATACATATATGTGGATTTAAAAAATTGTATACTTTTAGGAAATTTAAATGAAAGTGAGTATATATAAAACAATATAATGAAATACAATCAAAAATATCCATGATTGTAATCATAGTTAAATTTCAAGTGGTTGAACAACAACAAGTTCAGATATAAATTACTTCATGAGATGTATAGATGTTGAAAGGTGTTGTAAATTATAAGATTACTAGACAAATAAGAAACGTAACCCAACCCGATAAGAAATTTGATGGCGAAGAATTCAACGTTGGAAAGAATCTTTGGACAATCTTTCCATTGAAAATAGGCTAAGTGAAATATAACAGGGAATAGTTCAGGGAGAAGAATATTATTAGCAATAATAACAATCCTGCTCATAGTGATGACGGAAAGGTTAACAGACTAACATAATACTTAGATGTGCATTTCCTACAGCCACAGTGTAATTAAAGATTGAACATACCTCTTTCATACGCATCGGTCTGGCTTGACTTCAAGCAACGCTAAGTCCTCTACAGTCTGTGGAATTTGAAAAACTCTGAAAACGCATCAGGTTAGGATGAATTGGATAGATAATAAAAAATGCATGATCAGGCGTGGTAGAATTACAACAGTCAATAACTTGTTCACGAAAAGAGCATCACACACTCTACTTTCCTCCCATATAAGTCATTGCTGGGATTTGTTCTTGTATTAGAGTGGAAATTAGACTTTGGTTACGGCTAGTCCACCTTGCATCATAAGAGCACGTGAACTGAAAGATGCTCATGGAAGTGGTTAGATAAGGCTTATATTTTACAGAGATGGAGGACAACTGTGAATGGAAGCGCTTGGCCTCAGATTGACATGTCGGCTTCTAATGCATATGCGTCGAAGATGTCTTGGCATTATATTAGGATTTAAATGCTGAGTGGTGACTACAAGTGGAATCCGAGGTGTGCATTTCGTCCTATTTGCGACTCCTCATCTAAGAACATCATCACTCACTGAGAAATGCAAGTACATCTAGATGACGAATCCCAAACAGGACGAACTGCGCATCCTGGATTACACTCCTATTCACCATCCACCAATTAAATGTATATGATAATCTCAAAAAATTATTAACCTGCTCTTCTCCTTCTTATTCAAGAGAGGACTCAAAAGACAGTACACAAATGGGAAGCTGGCAAGGACTGACAGTTGAGCATAAATCATTCACATAACAGTAGAAAATAAAATTATGATGATTTCAGCAAGGTGATGACATGAGCGTAAACTTCATTTTATAACTTATCTGACGAAGAACCAACTAAGTTACCTTCAGGTTACTCGATCTTCCAATTACCTCAGCCAAAAAATTAACGCTATTTCATCAGAATAAATCTGTTAATCCGAAGAGGACTGGTGAGCTTATAGCTGTAATCAGAAGTCCTCTAACTGCAACCATCTATCATAGCTGCTAAGTATTTTTTAGTGTTCCATGATTCCCTTATTTCATGCAACCAGTGAAGATTCAGCGTCTCAGTTTATTAAAAACAATTTCCTTTTGATTGTTGATTCAAATCATTAAATGAAGTAAGATTCGCATCGAATGTCTGTGATCACTGATTTTTAAATTGTATTTGTTAAGCTTTGTGAGAAATTCTCGAAAATACAAAATGGCTTCAGCTGTATCGACTCCACAGCATATTTCAAAATAAAAAAGAAGCTATAAACTGCTTCATATGCACCAATAGTTTCAGTGTCGTCTGTTGACAATCGAAGAATTCCTCGAACAGATCTAACACGTTGGCCATCTTGACTCTAAATGTATCCTGCGTCACCTAGCAACCGCTAAAATGTCTTTGCTATATCGAAAAAGTCATCAACTAATTGGCTCACTCAATGTTTCACTTTGCACAACTAGGTCATTTACATGTACTTATACTTCTTTCATTTTTATCAGTATTAAATTCAATGATCGTGGAAAAGTAAACGGAATGACTGACAATCAGGATGTCGTTTATTCAGAATCCTGTAAAGCTTTACCGTTTTAGTTAACAGCAAACTTATGACATCATCATACTAAGCAGTAAACAGCTGCATTATCATTTTGCAACAACAGGACTTGATTCAGTGTTTGACATCCTGTTGTCGTTCAATGTTACAGCACCTTTTACTGAATGCGCATATAACATACTGGTCTTCACGCTTTCTGTGTATTTATTTGTCTGCACTCAAACTAGTTGATCTTAGAACTCACATTATGAACAGATAATAAGTTGAGTTTTGATAAATTCTAAATGTCTCAAGAAAGTTTGTCTATTTTTCACTTCCTATTTCTGCATAATGCAAACATACTTTTGAGAGTATGCATTTATGTTTGTCACAAGTTTTTTCGAAAACATACGATAAATAGTGTTAATTATTTTTTTCATATTGAAAGGAAAATGTAAAGGTAACATAAACGTGAGGCACAAGAAACCACAGTGGTTCTATTCGGAAGTAAGATAGTTTGATATAAAACGTTCAATATGGGGAAAGCAGTCTCTTAAATCTGTTACTGAGGTTTCCCTTTCGGAACATTCAAAGAGTGGTTCACTGGAAAGTTAATTACTTGAACACTTTTTGAGAAAGCCTTCTTAGTCATCAGGAATGCTGAATGACGTAATCAGTAAGCGGAAGACTAAATTAAATTTGATAAGCAAAATAATTTTCATGGCAGTTTTGCATATGTTAAAATTTATTCACTGAAAGAAATAGTGAAGAATAACGCCCCTTCTTTTATCCGTTCACTTATAATTAGGAAATATCAATATACAGTTGTGTCGAAGAAACATTTCTATTCGACGAAGTCATCAACTAGATTGTACGCCCGTGCATTAACAGTTATTGGGTGAGAAAGTCCGATAGCTAATCTCCGTCAAGAGTCAAGTTATTAGGATCACAAACAAGGATTAAAACTGTGAAAACAACACCAATGAACAGGAAGTTTGACATGGAAAACTTATAATAAAATAACTATTGAGAGAGCTGACTGCTTCTGATGGCCGTTATAGAGAGAAGGAGTGGACGCGTTTCTCTTAAATACACAGCCTGGTCTTGAACATTTGGATAGCTAGTGCCTCCTTTATACCCTGAATATGGCACTGAAGGAATTCGCAAGTGGAGCTGAATATCATGATTTCATCAGATGATCACTTATCAATGTACTCTCTCTAAATATAAAGCTTTTATCAATAACTTATACTTCTAAATAGAAGAAATGTGTTACAAATTGTAGATATGCTCAAATTTGAAAAAAAAATTATACGAGATCAAAATTTGTCAGTCACTTTTGTGATCACTTGATGACTGGAGACGAATATCCACAAATTATATGTGATATTTTGTGATTATGGATGCTGTTTACATTTGTTAGACAGATAATTTCTGGTTAAACTACACTGACTACTTCAAAATTAGCTTTCAGAACCTTGAATAGTCACATAAATAACATGAAGAGTCAATGAATTGACAATTTACAAAATTTATCTTAAATTCGATTAGTCAGGGGAAGGCTTGTATGAGAACATTTATGGCCCTGATGAAAAATATCTGGAAGTTCATATTTATGTCACGATCATGTATGGCATTTACACTTAACAGATATCAAAAATTTAAAATGCACCTCATAAATACGAATAGCATACGTAGAGCTGAATAATAAATTT
Source organism: Trichobilharzia szidati (assembly GCA_944472155.2). Lineage (NCBI taxonomy): Eukaryota > Metazoa > Platyhelminthes > Trematoda > Strigeidida > Schistosomatidae > Trichobilharzia > Trichobilharzia szidati. The sequence continues at coordinate 15,897,941 of OX235277.1, forward strand.
TCTTAATGTTTAATGTAGCACTCACCCAGGGATTTTCAAAAAACGAGGAGTATGAATGGTAAGGTACCTTATTATTCTGCACACCATCGTTTTTCTTGCTTTATTCAATTTCATCAAGATAAATAAATGCATGCAGAAAATTTCAGTATTTTCAGTGACAAAGAGAGAGTGTTCATGGTATAACCTTCTCCGATTCTTCACTTGGTTATATTAATCGTCAGTAAGCATCACTTAATCATTATTTGCAATTGTTTTTGATTGATTCATATTATTATTTACATGAATCGTTTTTTGAATTATTGTTATTCTTTGTTGTTTTCAATCTAAGATGAAGAAAGCGCTCATTGACATCTACTTACAGGATCAGAATAGAGAATGGTCAACAAAAGTGGAATAGAAATAGATAATAATGTGCAGACAGCGCTGAAGTATAAAAGAGTAATTACTGCGGATCAAGCAAAATATGAAAAATCATAATGGGAAGTTTGTTATGAAATTTCACTCAAAGTGTAAAATGATACTACTTGCTGTTGATAACAAGTAGTACAGTGTAGATATGAAAGTACTGTTTTCATAATGATGATTATGTGAATTTTGACAATTAATAATTGGTCGTGCAAATTTGTGAAGTTTACAGGTTGTTAGTGCCTCATGCAACACTCTGACAATTCCGATGGGACAAGACTGCTAGAAATCGTACTGAATTAAACAAAGATGACAAGTGAAATAATGCAGGATGTTGTTCAGAGTGAAATTATCAATGTCAATCTACATATTACGAGAAGCATACACGAACTGAATGCGAAAACTTGAAATTGGATAGAGCCAAATTAGGAGTATGGCTGAGTATAGTTTAACACAGATGGGAGTGGTCAAAGAAACCTTTTCTCTCTTCAGAAGTAATCAGCAAAAAGAGTACAAATTTTATTATTATTTCTACGCGTTTTTTGAATGGTAGATTTCATGAACAATTCCATATAGAAGAAACCAACAATCTTTAGTCGGCAAAGTGTATATTTCGAAGCATTATTCTCCATGCTGAATTTGTTTGAAGCCATGACGAAAGTTGAAGAGAAATAAAACGATTACATCCAAATGTTGTTCTTGCTCAACTCAAATTTCATGCAGTCATACACGCAGCTATGTAAAATCAGATCAACTCCTCAAGAGCAGCACGAAAGAGTGTTTGCTAAAGGAAATGCCTGTCTTTCAAATCACATTATGACTGCGATTTTTAAGCAAGGAGTGTTAGAGGAAATTTAAATATTTGTTTAGGCTGGAACTTTATATAAAACTGCCACTGTAACAATCAGAAAATAGCAACGAGTTATTCAGAGAAGCGACTTATTTCGTCAGATTATTTATCAATGTGCACAATCGTAAATATATATAGCTTTATAAATGGTGAGGGAAATGAATCATAGATGTGAATCCAAATGTGCAAGTATGAAATGCAATTAAAATATTTCTTATTATAAACATATTTAGCTGTCAATGTGTAAAACAATTAATGTCATATACAGAATAATCCATAGGACCTATATAAATTCGGAGGCGTGTGCAGTTATATGATCAGAAGGCGAATCGAATTAACAACAAACGTAAAGTAACCTTGCGTGGAATTTGAAAACATAGAATTCAACGTTGCCAAACAGTACTGATATAGAATGACAAATGGAAACAGTGAAATAATATTGAGGTCAGTTGAAAGTGAGAGTAGAGACAATAGAAATTGATGTAATGTAGGAGGGTATACGAATTGAATACTACTATTGATATACTTCTATTATTATTTCATGCATTCACATTATGCATTCGATTCCTTCACCGGATATAATTCCTCAATACGAAAAGCTATAAATGGGAAATGGCCAGCAGAAATGAACATTTATTCATACTGCCCACTGAAAAACATCATCAATAATGGCGATGTCTTTTAACAGAAACATTTAGAAATGCATATATTTCAGCAGATTTCATGACTAATGAATAATCATTTCATCCACGATGCTATTTTTATTTAATCTATAAATTGTGTTCATTCTAAAAGCATTATTTATTTCAAGCCTTCACGTCCAGTTAATGACAATATTTTCAATAATACTCTTCCAAGAATAGTTGAGTGTTTCTTCCTGAATATTTCTTCTCACATATTCAAGAACCAATGGCAAACAGCCACAGAAAGCGTCCTAATATGCATGTGCGTCACGTGATGCTGTTCAATACAATCCTGTAAACTCTGTACACTGTTTCCAAAAGGTTTAATTATTGGTTAAAGAATGCGCAAATGTTTAAATACGCCTGCTTTTCACGTTATCAATAACGTTTATTTGCACACTTGTATCCTCTTTGATTACAATTTGTTTCTTCAAGTACGATGGAGGTAATACAGATAAATCAACTTTTCAGATGAAAATCAATGCTGTTCATGGTACTCAAAAGTAATTTGTTCTGAAATGAACGTAAATCGTACCCAAAATCCACATCTCTAAATACTAATTCTTAACCGACATCCATCCGAAGAATTCTGATATGCTTATAGAAATTGATCTTCCTGAGATATTTTAAAATAAAGAAACACTTTCAACTTTCTAACGTAACTCAAAAACATTTTCTTCCGTGAATATTCTGTTTCCCTAATATATAAGGCTGATATTTCCCTAATAATCGATCACTTCATTCCCATTCACCAGTCGTTCACAAGCACCACCACTTTCTAATTTCATTGTTAATGTTTCGCATCGAAATAATTTTTCATGGTTCAAAAGATTCTAGTCATCGTCACCATCATTTATTCTCTGACAAACAACTCCATCCATAAAATGTAATTATGTTGAATGTTTTGGTGAATCAGCTTAGATTCAGTTAATATGGGTGAGAAATTTTGAAATGTTTGGCAAGAAAAGGCTTATTGCCTTCGAATTCCGTATCACTCAGTATTGAAATCAACTTCGATTCAAACAGTAACTTTGTTAAACAAACTTTTGTTTCCAAATAATCATTTTCTTTTATGAATTTCGACGAAAAATTATGAAGATGTGGTTAATCTTACACGTGGACTGTATTTGCGTTACACGTTCCGAACATTCTTATAACACACATTCTTATCGTACACAGTAATATAGAAGTCAAGATAACATGAATTATTACAATACATGTCAGTCGAATGAAGACGAAAGAACGCGGTGAAAATAATATTAAAATATTGTTATTGAACTTATGCCCTTAATTAATATATCAAAGCAGAGGAAAAGTAATAACGATTAATTATTGGGAAGCAAACGATGAGCTCGGCCAAAATACTTAGCTCCTCACGAGTGGAAGTGTTGATAGATGCTCGTTGATGTGGCCAACAGTAGTGACTTGTGCTTTAGTTTCATGCAATTCACAGCTTTTCAATAGAAATAAAAGTTGAAATTCAACAGAGATGAAAGTTTTCTTCAACGTGAGAGAGAAGAGGTTTCTTATTATTTCTACACATTAATCTGCATTAGATTGCAAACAATTTTTCAGTCTCAATGCGTACTTTGAGCTGGAAAGTTTAGTAGCGGAAATTTCATTGTCTCACTGGATACCATCTGCATAGCATACTTCTACATGAAATAAGCCTGAAAAAATGAGTGTGTGAATATTATGTCTATTTGTGGTTGGTTTATGTTTTCAATATCTGGTTTGTAAGGATTAGATTTGTTTTTACGAGCTGATCGTAGATTGATCTCAGCTGTAGAACCATTGAAAACCAGGGACTGCTGGAGAGCTGTTTTATTATGACTACTGCCAATGATCCTCATACTCGGATGAAACAGCTGTCCAGTTCTCTGCAGTTCTCAATAATTCTCTTACTGATATCAATCTGTGATCAACTCCTAAAAACAACAAATCTCATACTTAAAAACCAGCCACTGAAAATTAATCTGATGCTCAACAGTGACTTGTTGCAAGATGGAGTTTCCTGGAGTTCCATTGAGAACCATTCAGATGTCACGTGTAAGGATGGATGTCCCGCTGATGATGATGGTTGGGGTCGCGCCTAATCGCGACTTGGTGAAAGTTAGAATTCATGAGCCATTGAAACTGGTCGCAGTGGCCGAATGGTATGCGAGCTTGCCTTGTTATCAACAGGTCCTGGGTTTGAGCCCCAGTAGGTGCGTATTGCTGATGATTCGCAAACATGGATGAAACAGCTGTCCATGTTTTCAGGGTTAATTTATGCTCATTGATGCAAAGTCAAAGACGGAGGATCCACTTTGGCCGATAGAATAACTTTCAAAGGCGTCGAAATCTATCTTGTAGATGATGTTGGCCCAGTCTTCTTTTGCTGTCAAGTCTTTCGATCCACATAAAAATAAGTGAAGTAGATTGTTGGCTTGTGGGGGAGAGAGACTTCACTCACACAAGCATTGAATGGTCTTGCGGCGACATTGAATATGTTCTTTAAATCTGGTGTGACAGTTTTCCTTGTGCTTTCATTGAAGACTTCTGATTCAATTAGTTGAATTGAAGGTTAACATCTTCAGTAACAGGCAGACTTAAGAAATTATTCTTTCATTTTTGACAATGTTTGGGTGATGAAATAGATCTATGGTATCATGAGTAATGTTAACATGGTTTCGTCGTTTCGCTATTCGGTTGTAGCTGGTGTAACTGAGTATCTGACCAACATAATGTCATAGTTTGTACACGCACAAAACACCACTTCTGCCCAAGTTTGCCAGGTTAAGTGATTAACAAACCATTTGAGTATTTTTAATGCTTTCTTCAAGTGTGATTAGCCAATGAAGGCCTCACAACTAAGCAAAACGGCTCAGAGAACTTGGATATACCAACATATTACTCTCTTGAGCTAAATACTAGCCGTTTTATGCCTATCGAGATTTCATTATTATTATTTGTAGTAGTCTTTCAGTTGCATTCGTTTGCTGTATACTTCGGGTTTATTCTTGGATAGAAAGATGTTTATGAGTGATATTTCTGCGTGAGATAAACAGCGTAAGTAGATTCCACGTTTGCGAATGTATATATCCTCGGTTTGATAAATATATTGACTTAGTGATAGATCTATCTCATGCATTATAAAATAATAATTTTCCGGTGAGTTCTAGAGGATTATAAAGCTATTTCCTGAGTTCACAATGCTTTGAAACAGGAGAGGACCATCACTGACATGAATGTTATATGGTTCTATTGACTATCTTGTTGTTTTTGTCAAGTGGACTACATTTCACTCCTAATTAACTGAGTATTCTGGTAATTCTTTGATTAACGATGATTCTGATATATTGTTTAATTATGGTTTGATATGACATTACTTATTATTGGTGTTTCTGTAAACAATACATCACATTCTTGCATTGAACAGTGTTAAATGTTAATATTAGCGCAGTAACTATGGCCATGTTGAAGAATATCTGCGCAATGCTTCTGCATAGAATACTATGAACAGTAGAAAACAAAACAGTACACTTTAAACAGTCAGGAACCTCAACGTGGCTTGTTATTAACCTATTAGGTATGTAAAAACCTCTATTTCATATACATAAATTTCCTTTATGAATTATTTATTTAAAATGAGTGGAAATTGATTATAGGTTACTTCAAAATCAGAAGAAATACATTCATGGAATAGTTCCAGATGTGGTTTGTTATATGAAGAAGTTGTTTAAGAAGAGAATGAATTTCACTTGTTAAATCAACAATTTGACCACATAATTTTTCATGTTGAGGCTTTTGATCCAGTCATGCTCTCTTTGGCAAGTTTTTCGGCCTTCTGTAAATCAAAAGTACAAATATTTGTATCCCTTGATAAATGTATGTAGAAATGTCCCTTTACAAATGTTGGATACATAAGCTATTTAGTATAATATAAACAACAAGTATTTCTAGTTAATGTAGCCTGTTGTAATTCACACAAACACCCTAGATGGAACTCGTTTTTGATACATCGAAACTAATATATGAAAAGTCGTCTACTTCAGAGCGGAGGTAACATAACTCGTTCAAAACAATCTGTTAGATAAAGCTGTAGAAATATACCGCACAATAGCCTACATATTTTTGCAAGAGGATTTGGTCTCCGCAAAATGTGTGAACAATAAGGAGCACCACATTTATATAAACAACTGAAAATATTTCGAAATGTGGAGAATCGTTTAGTAACCGTACGACATAATTGACCATGAGGTATCACCATCAACTTTTTAATAATTAATACCTCCTCACAAATTATGTATCGATCCTCAATGTGTATTGTGATCAAGTCATTTTGGATCAGATTTCGATGATTGTTTTTCGTAGCTAAACTCAAAATATCAACTGATTCTAACTGCACATTGGATGAGAGAATATATATGGATTTATATTACTGTATCGATGTTTTATGCTTCGATTAATTTATTACTCGAAGCTAGTCGTGTGCAAGCTGCAATCTTGTAAAGTTCAGTACAGTTGTGATGCTTTTTCTTCGTTTGTGTTCTCTGATTTGATTGACTTAATTTGTAAGCTTTCAGTTTTCTTCAAGACATTTACATCGTTATCTAACTGACGAGATCACAGAACACAACCGTATAAGAAAACATACACCTGAGCTACAAATCATCTGTATTATTATTTCTGCAATATAAAGTCTTATTTTTATCATCCCTGACACATATGATAATGACGTGAATATATGTAATATAGTTGTGTTAGTTCTAGGAGGCATTCAAATGTCTACAATAGAGTAACATCTCGAAAACCGTACAATAAGGATGAGGTGGAAACTTACTTTCTCTATGAATCATTTGAGAAAAATATATTGAGTAATATTCATCCTCTTCTGTCCTCTTCAGTTAGAATTTAATTCATGTAAATAGGCCGTGAACTTGACCTTCCCATTAAAACAACTGAAGAGTTAGTGTATTGTTCAATAGATTGAAAGAAAAATAAGGAATTTTGACAGACGCTCTATCAATGGCCATCTGAAATTCGAATGTACTTCTATGTGCATCCACACAACATTGATGAATGAAGAAAAACATTCTCTTCACGTAGTTACAAAAATGGGTAGCCTCATTTCATCTTTCCTTATACATTTCAGTATTATAGGAAGTATCTTCCGATGTAGGTCCATGATACAATCAATCATTGCATATGATTGCTAAACAGAAGTGACATCATGAATTTAGACAATGTTCACGCTGTAAAATCACACCTTCGTATTTCGCCTCAACCGCACAAATTTTAATGATAAACGAGGAAGTTCAGCTAAAATAGACTCATTGAAATAACAGATCGTATCGAAGTTTCAAAACAGCTGTTGATATATTTTGTAGTAGATTTACAAATACTAGTCATCTTCTATAATCACTGATTCTGATTTATGGATAGTTAAACGTGTCTAGCATTTTGTTATCTTGACTGGGTTAGATCAGCGAGGTTCACACTGAAGTGACGGATTTAAGGAACTTGCTAATACAGTCATTAAAATAAGTGACACTCAACGTTTATGGCACTAATATATTCACATAGTGAAGTCTGAAATCATTTTAGTATTATTGATTTGTAAATTAGCCTTATAGAACCTCGTGACTTACGTAGACATCGATCTATTTACATAATCAGTTGTTAGTGGAAAGTGAAAAGTAAGCAATATGTAAATAAAAGTTTTGAAAGTAAAAATGGAGCCATGACACACATTTTCTTCATTTTATATTATGAAGGTCACTAGGACAGATAAATGATCAGTTATCTTGGTCTTGAGTGTTGATGCATTCATATATAATCAGGAATCGTAGAATGTCACAATCACAATAAAATTAGGTGACCTAATTTAGCCTTAATAGTCACATACTGGTAATTAATAGTGTGCCATAAACAAACTGAAAACAACTTTGTATACTGCAATAATAAGAGATAATAAATAACCCACACAAATTGAGAATAATCCAATGTGAATTTATAAAGTTTGTCATTTCGCTTTGATTTTATATTGTTATACCAAAAAGAAATAAACATTAGATGTCCGAATATTATGCAGCAGGTCACTCACTAAGACCTGCAATTTAAAATACAGAGATCATTAGATAAGTTCGTCCTAAACCCAGTTGTACTGTCGGGCGCTAGAAAAAGCATTGGTATGTAATGTAACATGATATATAAACATATGCTCATATTATATCGCTACACTTTAAGATATCCGTTTCTTTCTTGACTTCACTATGGATTCTTCACACTTTTCATTACTAGAGTATTCATTCTTTAGAGTTAAACGAGATATGGCAAAATAATACTACAACCTGATTTTCTGAAAAATTTCAGGTGAATTTAGCCAGAAAATTTAAAAGCTAAACAGACCACATGTTTCCCCTCTCCGGATTTACTTAATGTATTCAACATTTTATTATACAGGCGTGTGATTGTAGCAGTTGTATGTGAAATATATAAAATGATATGTTTACAAAGGTGTTTTTGGATGGAATGCTCAGAGCACTGAAAACAACTTTCATTTCCATACATAAGTTTTGAAAACTCACCGTAATCTGTATTGGAAAATCAAAGCCTATTTTATTTTGCCTGTCAAAATCTTTGTCTAATTCGCTGTCTTGTCGTATGACCAGTGTAGAAGCGATGATCTTTACCAAAGTCATCCTATCAAAACAAAAACTTCAAAGAATATTATAAGCTTACATCTGATGCTACGATAGGTGATGACGGCCGGTAAGAGCACTCGAAACGCAAGACTATCAACAATCACTCTTCAGATGAGCACCAAGACAACGCTGATGATTCGGGACTTTCATGTTGTATCCGAGATTATTAGCTCTCTTGAGAGCCCAGAGAAAACTTCATTTTGTCATATAGATTTATCACGAAACATATAAAGATGATTAATATGCAGAAGACAACCAGGAAACAAATTGATAGCGTAGCCAACGTGAAGCCACGAACAGTACCGTGTATCGTCGTAAGAAACAGACCAGAATAACCACCACCTGCTTCTTACAAATTCATCCATTCGATGCCATCAACTAAAAAGTAATCTGAATACTGTTTAAGCAACATGGAGCGCAGTGGCGGGAACCATTATACAACGTACTCAATGGCTACCTTATGATGAAGGACACAGAGTAATTCCTAACGAGATTCGCATTAAAGCACTTGAAGTGAAGATAGGACTGATTCAGGCTTGATTATTATAACCAACTTTATTTCTGATTGCGATGCACCATGAGGAGTGAAATTATTTGCATTTATGATGCCTTCAAATGACTATAAAAGACTCTTAGTGAATTGTGTTTCGCAAACCGAAAGGATAACAAGTGATACATAGTTGAGCAAAACAGCAACAAATAAGAGTCCTCATGTGGATATCAGAGATGAATATACTGCACGAATTTGAGTCAGCATAAAACACCCTGTTGAGAGTTGAACCAAAGACGAGTGAATTGTGAAATGTTTACATGCCCTACTGCAACCTACATTACACGCCAAAAAATCACCACGTAACTTCAGCGTGAAAAATACTTGCGATTATTAACTCACCGACAGATCCTATTTTATAAAATAAAAGGTGTAATATTTATAAAATTCTAAATATTTCAGCTTAAATGTGTTTCAGATGTATTTCAACCAAAGTACTTGATATCGCTGTGGCCAAAATTTGATTGAAAAATGCTTCCACAAGATCATGTACCCCAGTTCATTGAGCTAATTGGCATCAGTCTTGATAACTTTCTATTAACGCTAATTTAAACTCCCCGTCCAGTATTATATCTCATAAATATTTTGTTCAAACTCTCTCTATCACGGGTTTCAACAAAAGTGAATTAGTTGAAATAAGCAAGTTGATCGTTGAAAGAACTCACGAATGATTTCTGAGCAACAATGAAGGCGTAAATATAGCTACAGTTTGAAAACAGTTTGTAATAATTACTAGTATATGTTCAATACTATAATGTCACTTATTCAATGAGAAACTCTTATCAGCCTTAATGAACCTAAACTGGTAATGCAATACTTTTCAAGGTACTATCTAGTGTCTAAATACATTCAAATATGAATTCAGGAAGAAACTGCTGTCCACACTACAGGAGATCATGCAATCTGTAATCCAATGAAATAAACATATATTACCACATTTAATTCATAAAACAGTTTATTCATTTACTCACGGACTCTTCCTTCAAGTCAAAACCATAAGCAGAGAGCTGGAATCATCTTTTAATTAAATTCATGTTGTTTTTGAAAAATATGTTTGTCAAAAAGCAGTGAGGAATTTTGGTGCAGACAAATCCTCCTTTTAATAAGCGGTCCGGTGACATCAGTTCTACCGTGATGATATGAAGCTTTGTAGGAAAAATGTCTCTGTGAATGGTAGTCAGAAAACTAAAATCATATTTTAGTAACTACTCAGTTATTTGACCCATGTCGTCCCAAATATGAAATTATGAAAATTGATGAATACAACTTGAGAGAACTTAATCTAATGAAACAATGAATGGGAAAATACTCAGCAGGAAATGTTTATCTCTCAGACACTTTTACTGGAGAATGAATTTTTCAAATTCTAAACTCATTGAACATCTATTTTCCTTATCTTTTCTGAATTTTCATCTCATCTGAATTTATTGAGAACGGATCTTCAAGAATTTAAGCATTGATTTGAACAATTTATTCTCCCAGGGAAATATGACTGTCTGTTACTTGATTTTCATGTGACATTTTGGTGGTGGTGACAAAATATATGTTCACCATATTATTTATTGATTTCTCATAAACTTTATCAAGCCTACATGTTAGATTAATGTAAATACTATGGAGGATCAAAAGACTCAGTTAGTAGAGTGTTTTACACAAATAGGAAAGGTATGGACACCATTGACTCGAGAATGCTGCCGATTGGTATTTTCAAAACAAACAAGTATCTACTTACTTTGGGCTAGAAAAGAAGAAATGCCATTTCTGTATTTCACATTGAAAAGCAAACAATAAATTCAATTCTAACTAACCACTTATTGAACTGAGATTCATAAGGCACTGTTTACATGAAGATTTGACTCATCTTGTATGCGGGTATTTTATGATATTGCTGTAGAGGAATTTCGAAATTTTTGATTGTTCGATGATGATCAAACTTATCAGCATTACACGACATACTGATAAAATGTTTCACATTTAATTTTTATAATTCATCAATGTGATGTTTTACTATCATAAGCTTCAAACTTTTTCTCACCTGCTTGGTCAGTTCTACTTTTTGAGGTCAGTCCTTGAACTCTTATCATATTTATGGGTGTCTCAATTTACTACCATTCAGTTGAACGAATTTTAGTTAGCTTTTCGATCCGCTAAGTTTTATACATGGAGTATCTTAAGAAACCTTTTACTGAAATAGTGTATGTTGAATATTGAACTCTACGCAAACATGTCAGTATTGATATTCCAGCAGTTGGCATGGAATATGAACGAAGTCATTTTTTTATCGAAACTTGGTACGTTTCTATACAAATACAAATGCGCATAGATAATTATATTGAAAAAATTGTTTGGTGAATTTAGGACTTGAATTTTTGAAATGGGATTTCTTTCGCAAAAATTTACAACCACCAAACTTTTCAGGAAATAAGAAATGTATGTGAATTTGAACTTTGTGAACGCATCTAAGATACTGTGAAACTACATTACGGCAAACTTACGATCATCTACAATATTAAAACAAGAGGAAAATGCGTTCATTTGTGCTTCACAGGTAGAGTGTATTGGAGTACTACATTTTGAAAGTGTCTGCTCTTAGTTCACACTTATATTAAAGTCAACAATTTTTCAAATGTGTGGGAATTGGTAGATTTTGTTCTGAGAAAAAATCCCAGATTACTAACATTCGAAGAATGAGATCACACACACTCAAGGAAACTGACAAGAGATAGTTATTTTACCCAATTAGGCAATGAAGAATATGTGTTTTGAGTGGGACATGACTCACTATATTTTTCTTTAGAGAGAAAGAAATGAACATATTCAGTGTAGATATATTATATACACATTATTACACGCAAATTTATAGGTGTTAAGTCATTACATATAGGTGGCATCACACTTCTGATATGACGCTGTCATTAGTTGATTACGATGAATAATGAGCGACCCGTAAAATTATCGTCATTTTTTAAGTGAAGATTTGTGATAATACGTATCTAGTATGGTTTCATCACAAAACTGCAGTCAACAGCACTCACATAGTATGTAAAACATTTTTATGTATCAACTTATAACAGCTTATATCCATGCATCTCTAGTTCATTTATTTTGTGGAGTGTAAATTAACAATTACAAAGCACTTACGCATGATTTCTAACATTCAGATGTCATCAGAAATGTTAGTTATAGGATTTGACAACACCAAATATATTCGTAGCATTGGAATACAAGATTTGATAATTCATAAATAATTTGTCACTCAGAGTATCTTTTGCAGGACTGAAGATAACTGAATCCCAACCACAAAATATAAGCTTATATCTAATTAACCGCATGGATAAACTACAGATTTATGAATGACTCTGCACACTATTCCACTGAAATCATTTCCAATAATTGCTTTCATAAACTGCAACTGAATTCCTTTATCTTCTTTTCTTTGATTGAACTTCATAAACTGCTTAGGTTTTATTTCTTCAAGACTCTTCAGGCAAGGAATCTTAATAATCTTTATTCGTCAATTAACCCTAGAGTAAAGGGTGAATATAATCCACTTTCTTTTGACACCATCGCAAATGCTTATCTGACTACAGACTGATATGCAAGATAACCAATTTAAGGATGCAACACATATCACATTTGAGAAGAGCTTGGGCGTGGAGCAAATTACAGTCTAGTAAAATTCTCATCATGAATTTACATCATCCGTTTCACTGCTATTTGTGTGTTTATCACGTCAAAACTGTCCATGAAGTGTGCTTCAGTTTTGTCTTCAGTTATCCAGATTGATATTCACTCCTCTAAAGTATTCCAGAAAATCTTGTGAAAAAATTTTATGATTTTAGTAAATGGATGATTTACCTTCCTTGTCTGGGTATAAAAGTTTACGTATGGGGTGAAAGTGTATATGCCAGTAACAGTATTTCTAACAGTGAGCGTACTCAGAATATGCAGAAATTAAATTAAAATTGCTATACCTTAAAGGAACCATCCTCTGAATACATCACACAGTGAGAGAGCTGTTACAAAAATGACTCCAGGTGAATACATGAAGTTTACTCAGAATTCCATGATCAGTTTTTCATCATGTGAATTTACACTGAAACCAACTATTTTATAAATGCATGAGCATTCTCCTCAATCAAAACCAATAAACACTGCAGAAAGCCGGTCTCACAGCGAGACGTTATGTGACAGGACGTATGTTTTACATATCTTGAGGAAAATCATTTATTTATCGCCATGATTGTTCGTCCACTGACCTCCGAATGATACATCGATTCTCCACGCCACAGTTTTATTGCACTTCCAGCGTATTCACAAAGACTTGACTACTTTTCATATCTAACCATTATGTCATGTATAAAATGTCATCGAGCAGCTGCATCTGTTATATCATGATAATTCCGGAGACATATTCTTCATTTTTACTTATTTTCATCACTTCATGTACTTGGAACTAAACCTACGACACTAGAAAAGTTTAAAAAATCTTACCTCTTTGAACATCATCTGTTGATATTAAAATGATTCATTATAATTCACTTCGACATGTGTTGATCGGATTTGAATCTCTTCCATATGACACCATCCAAATCAAGGAAAAATGTTAACATCTTAAAGAAGCAAGTATGAAGAAATCCTGCTCACAAATTTCTCATCACTGTGTTCAACTCCAAATTAATAGTCATTCTTCTCAAGAATAATCACTGAACACTTATTAGTGTTCACTTCACACAGGAAATTGTTATAATGTTCACTTCTAAATTATCTGCGAATGGACCTTTTATTTATTACTATGGTTACTCATCCCTTGGCCTCCAGGTGGAGCATACGGACTGCTTAGGATGTTTCCATTGTATTTCTAACATATCCATACCGACGTTATTGGTTTCGCCTAGTTATAAAATGTCACCTTATACTTGTATCTATCGAAAGATGATTACATTCGAAACATATTCCTCAGCTTACGGTCAAAGGGATCACGTTGTGAAGAATTTTGGTGAATATGAGCTGATTTTGATTTTTAAGATAAATATACTACTGTTGCTTAAAAGAATACCAGATTCACATGAATTATAAATGAATTCCTGCACATGTCATAGTTTATCGCATCAAACCTCGAATTATTGTGTTTTAAAGAATACTGTTCAGTCGTGAAAATTCACAGCGAAAAAGAGTTGAGCGCAACAACGCTTTTTGCATTTTTCACATCAAATGTTTGGATATATAATGATGGTACTGAAAAAATTTCAGAAAAATTTACCTTCCGGTAAACTCCCTGGATATACTGCAATATTTTAAAAAACGTAATTTCAATGATTGATAACGAAATTGGAATGTAGTTCATGTAAGGCTACTGTTTACTGATAAATGTGTTAAAAATAATGAATAGCAGTTAGAAAATGTCGTGCTCAACATAGTCAGTCAGCATTTAGTTCAGTATATATTGGACAGTCTTCATCTGTTTTGTAGTTAGATAATGACTGATGAACAAGATTGAGTTGATGTGAAGACATTCAATGAAAACAATTTTGTCTATGCGATGTAGAACAGTAAACGTTACGCTCCAGTTAGATGAAATAAAACGATTTTCTTTTTTCATTATTAGGAGGCGTCAGTTGTCTTAAAAATGTGAGATATTTGTGCAACTTATTCGAATATTCTCATCAAAAAATGTGATTATCAAACACATTCATATAGAAAGTGAGGAAGCATGAATTATTACAATACATTTGAATGAGTCAAGAACGACAACTGTGTCAGCATAATATGAATTCATTTTTTTATTTTTTATATGATTTCTCTCAACTGGTTACATGATGGACTAATATAAAACATAAATAACACTATATACTTGCTAATACACTTTTTATGACGACAAATATAAATTGTGGGAACTAAGAGTGTTGCCAGCAATGTGTACAAGTATTGTTTGTCATTATACTGAGCCTCCTCGAGTGATCGAAATTGGCAGGAAGGTACAATTCACTTAAAAACAGTTTCATCAACTTCCTTCTGCCCCTTACCCTACAGCCTGACGCCATTTTTTCACCTCTCATTTGACATTCTCACCTGTTTTGTAATGGTCATGTTATTTTTGTAAAGTCGTCATTCTTTCTCAGTCCTAACTATTTAACAACTCACACCGTTCCTGGCTAATGTTACCCTTAGTTTCCACCCGATTATATTTTTCATCATGGAAAATGTATGTTCTAATCTATAATGCAATTTTTATCTTTATGTCAGTCATGTTGTAACCAGTTGAGAAGAGTCATAGAAAACACAAACATTTAGTAAATATTATACTGGTACATTCTTTATTCTCCCCGTATACAAATTAATTGTAATAATTCAAGCCCTGTCGTTTTCTAGATAAATGTGTGCCATAATTACGGAGGTGATGTGAATGTTCGCATATCTTACGCATGTTTACATGTTACAGACAAACTTCTTATTTTTCCGTCGAAATTCATCTCAAGAAATAATTGCTTAGGAAGCAGCGTTTAATAGATGCATTAGTTTGAATGGCTGTCTGTTTCCTTAAAGCAGCAGCCTCTGTAAGTGAGCCATCGAGTTGATAATCTTTTCATGGTTTCGCATAACACACTGCAATGAATTAGATGTCATAGATCGTAAAACATGTTGCCCATAAATATTCTATTTACATGGGTTTTATCAGCAATAGAACAAAGAATCGTTTTTATGGATTCGCCTTGCAGCATCAATGATTCAGGAAAGAACGGTCATGAGTGAATTCTTATCATAGTTTGACTGAACACAAGTAACTAGTGTGACGTGTCTACTCCTTTGTTTGGTGCAGACTGAATTCGATCAGTCAGGTTTGCAATGTGGCCACCACACTAGATAGCTTGCCATCGGGATGCACATTGATTTGACGATATAAGATGGTTGGAGGCAATCAGCAGGAAGCCTAGGACAAGGAGAAGATAGACATATAAACTCACGCTCTTGTTGACCTGTAAAGAACAAAATTTTCTCATGGTCTTACCGCTCTGCAATAATTTATAGAAGACACCTTATCCGTCTTCATTACACAGCAATTTTATTTCAAGCTACCAATTAGCTACGAACTGGAACTTGAGTAAAGAGAGAACATAATGACAATATCTTGTTACTATGTTTTCTAACAGATGACATCATAAATGCAAGCCAGATTCTTATTTAGGTCTTGTTAGCCATTAAATATCAAGAAGTAATACTAGCTTCTGATAAAAAAGAGTGCCATTTAGGTATAATAACATTTCTATCAGGATATCTGTACCTAAAACAATGATGTTTTTATAGATGCTCATCATTAAATGATTTAACTGTTCCAAGTAATTCTGGAGAACAGTGGTCCGACTTAAATCCATACATGCCTACAGACTTTTTAACATGCGGTCCCTCAGTATCAAAATAAAGTAAGCCATTCAATCAATTATCTCTATCAAACTTAATTTTAAATCCCATGCTGTTTATTTGCAGATCTTGCAAACTAGAAATTCGCAAACATCGATTATCTACTTTCAGTTTCTTCATGCTTAATTCGACTTCGCGCAATTGCCTGCTTCATACAAAGCTCACTGAACTTATGAGGTAATACATGCCATATTTGATTTAAATAAGGGAAAATAAGTGAGACTTTCAAGCACATAGCAGAAAATTTAGCGATTTTAGCCACGAGAACTTATTTTAGCAAATGCGAGGAGATGGATTGGACACTCGCTGAGGAGGCCGTTGGGTGACATCGCGCGTCAGGCTCTCGAGCGGAACCCGAAAGGGGAAGCGGCGAGTGGGACGTCAAATGGTGACATGGAGAAGATCGTGTGATGAGGAAGTGAAACAGTATGGAATAACATGGATGCAAGTGAAAAGTTCAGTACAAGACAGAATCAAGTGGAGGCGTGCAGTTGAAGCCCTATGTTCCACTAGGAACCGAAGGGAACAATAATAATAATAATAAATGCGAGGAACGAAATGAAATCAGTGTCAGCAAGAATACTGATGTTGGCGACTCCACTGAGTTTATTGTGTAAAACACAAGTTAGAACATTTTACAGATAATGTAAGGACTTACATTTGAAATAGTTTTCCACCTCTATGTAAAAATATGTAGCGAGATAACCTTTCAATTTCATTTGTCTGACTGATGTGATCTACTCATTGAATTCTCATAATATGGCGGTCTTTTCAGAATACAGAGGAACTTATTATATCAATACACACAATTCTGATGAGATATGCTGTCAACAGTAGTCTTCTCAAAAGTAGCCTCGTCATCTGAAGTTGTAATGACGCAGTGTCTTCCACAGATGTGTGTTATTGCAAGGCAGAATCGCCTATCAATAATGCATAATAAGGAGAAAAAAGATGTCTCTCGTTCAATGACGACAAGTTTCGACGACTGACAAACATGCTATTCCTAACTTTGAATTTACATGATGATTATTGCTGACATACCTTTCTGTAATAACCACATGAAAGCCTTAGATGGAATATTGGATAAACATCACTCACTCATTCTGAACATAGCTTCAGCTGAAAAAGATTTATAAGATAAATAGTCTGGAAGATGGTCTGAAAGTTTTTCTTGTAGTTCCCTAATTGTATTTTTAAAGCCTGCCTGAAGATTATATAACTTAATTGATCGCCTCTGATTGAATGCTCAAAAGCGAGATTCATTTATTACTGGAAAATGCTAACTACTGTGCATTTATTTTACTCGGATAATCATTTACGCGAGGAACAGAATGAATTCAGTGTCAGAAAGAATACTGATGTTGGCAACTTTACTCAATTGATTGTGTAAAATGCATATTAAAACATTTTACAGATGATGTGTGGACTTACATTTTTTTAATTCTTCTTCCGCTTCTGTGTAAAAATATGAAGCGAGATAACATTTCAATATCTTGTTTAGGAAATGTGATTTCCTCATTTTATTGTCATAATATGGCGGTGTTTTCAGAATTAAAAAAGACTTGTAATCGCCTTACACATCATTCTGATGAGAAATGCCGTCAGCAGTAGTCTTCTCAAAAGTAGCCCAGTCATCTGAAGTTGTAATGACGCAGTGTCTCTCACAGATGTGTGTTATCGCAAGGCAGAATCGTCTATCGATAATGCATAATCAGGAGACAAAAGTATGTTTCTCTTTCAATTACGACAATTTTCGATGATTGATAAATCCCTTCTCTGAATCGCAAATATGATGTGCCTAACTTTGGACATCCAATATGATCATTGCTGGCATACCTTTCTTTAATAAGCACATGGGAGCCTTAGATGAATTATTCGATGAACATCACTTACTTTCTCTCAACATATTTTCAGCTGAAGAAGATTTATAAGATAAATAGTCTGGAAAGTGTTGTAATAGTGTTTCATGTTCGAGGCAGTGTAGTAACAACAGTAGATGACATCAGAGTTTGCTGTTATATTCTCACTTAATTTCGTCTGCCTGGATGAGAGGCAGTCAGTTTGACGGTTGAAGAAGTAATTTTTGATCCAGTATATACCATGAGACATAAGAAAAACGCAAAATATCTGCTACTAAACGAGGGTGATGGGCACTGTGTAAATCACATTTCACGTCAAAGTAGTAGATTTTTTTGAAATAGTAAAAGTTAAGTGTCATAATATACCATTACCTTTACTTTGTGGTGAACTTTTTTGAGTACTGTCCATGATTAGTGTATTTGCATAAAGTTCAAATTAAATGGGTGTTAACAGAAAAGTAAAAGGGTGGAAGAACAGAGTCGACAAGTGACCTCAGTCACCAATTCAGATGTTCCAAATCCTTCCGCAAATAGCATACATTTGTAAGATGATGTGAATATATGCGATTAGCACTAAAAACTACAATTGGCCTGTCATTATATAGTAAAATTTGTTGTCGTCAGCATGCCTGCCACGTGTGCGTTACGTTGAATAATTAGAGCATCGTGTCATTATGCTTCCTAACAGATGACATCATAAATGCAAGCCAGATTCTTATTTAGGTCTTCTTAGCCATCAACTATCAATAAGTAATACTAGCTTCCGATACAAATGATTGCCATATTGGAATGGTAACATTTCTATCAGGATATTTGTACCGAAATCAAAGATGTATTCATAGACACTCATTATCAAATGATACATTTGTTCAAAGTAATTCTAGTAAAGTTTTTTTATTTCTTTCCTTAACGTTCCCTAGTGGAACAAAGGGCTTCAAGCCAGTGGCTTGAAGTTTCTTTAGCAAGTGTTTTATTTCTACCGGATGAAGTTGCTAGCCTCATGCCCAACTTTCCTCTTCACTAGCATTATTTCTGGCTTAGCGAGGTGAAGGAGTGCGTCGGCCGGGGATCGAATCCCGGACGATGTGCATGGTCGGCGAGTGTCCTAACCGCTATAACACCGACCCATCTAGATAACAGTGGTCCAACTTAAATCCATACATGCCTACAGACTTTTTAACACGCTGTCCCTCAGTATCACAATAAGGTAAACCATTCAATCATTTATCTCTATCCATCTAAATTAAAATTCAATGCTTCTAACTTGCAGATCCTACAAATTAGAAATTCGAAAACACCGATTATGCGAGGAACGAAATGAAATCAGTGTCAGAAAGAATACTGATGTTGGCAGCCTCACTGAATTTATTGTGTAAAACGCAAATGAGAAACATTTTACAGATGATGTATGGACTTACATTTTTTTGATTCTTCTTCCGCTTCTATGTAAAAATGTGTAGTGAGAGAACCTTTCAATATCTTGTTTATGTAATGTCATTTCCTTATTTTATTGTCATAATATGGCGGTGTTTTCAGAATACAAAGGAACTTGTAATCGCCTTACACATACCTCTGATGAGATATGCTGCCAGCAGTAGTCTTTTCAAAAGTCGCCTCGTCATCTGAAGTTGTAATGACGCAATGTCTTCCACAGATGTGTGTTATCGCAAGGCAGAATCGTCTATCGATAATGCATAATCAGGAGACAAAAGTATGTTTCTCTTTCAATTACGACAATTTTCGATGATTGATAAATCCCTTCTTTGATTCGCAAATGTGATGTGCCTAACTTTGGACATCCAATATGATCATTGTTGGCATACCTTTCTGTAATAACCACAAGAGAGCCTTAGATGAATTATTCGATGAACATCACTTACTTTGTCTCAACATATTTTCAGCTGAAGAAGATTTATAAGATAAATAGTCTGGGAAGTGGTGTAATAGGGTTTCTTATAGTTCGCTTATTGTATTTTTAGAGCCTGCCTCAAATCATATACCTTAATTGAATGTCTCTGATTGAGTGCTCACTGTGAACACAACAGAGTCTCAATCGATGTGGTTGTTAATATGAATGACACATCATAGAAGAACGAAGTCGTTAAGTGACTCCAGTCATTCATGCACGTATTAGTTGTCGTTGTATGCATAACAGACATTTTCAAGCTGATATTGTGTTAGTGTGATATAGCCAATGTATGCCAACGAAATATTATTCTCACATATTCCAACAGTTCAATGCAGTATTAGCAAGGAAATACCTTATATATTTTTTTCGAAAACTCTGTTTTTTATTCCAACGGTGATATACTGCATTAATAAAAGGAAACTATGCATATTTTAACGTTCTATTACACTTCGTTTGATATAAACCTCGCTTATACACTCATGGATAAGTTCAAGAATATCGACTATACGCGTATATATATAAACAGCGGTTTGATCAATGTAATATACAACTGCCCTTCCACGTCTCGCCCTTCTGTTGGTATAATATAAGCACATGCGCGCAAAATTGTCTATCATTTTCAAGCAGAAGTGGTCTGAAGCCATCTGAGGATGTTTATTTTGTCTCAACGTGTCTGTTATATATGTATTCAGTTTCATTTGTTAGAATCAATAATTTCTTCGTGTCAGTCTTCGTGAGTTGAACTAGAACCAATCTAGTCTCAACCTGATAACAAGTAGTAATGTGTAGCGACAAATGAATAATTATTATACTTCAAAACTGTGTTTAACTCACAATACGAACCACTTCCTACAATGAAGCGTACATAAATGATTGAAGGACATCACGGAACACGCTTGAACTGAGTGTATTTGAAAATAAATTGTTTGGCCCATGCATATTTCACGCATTTCTATTCACAATTTATAGATGTATTCCATTTTATTAGGGATTGTCTTTAATTCTTGATTTCAACTATGATTTTAATCAATTATGGGATAGTAAAACATCCTCAGAAGCAAAAGTTTGCGAAAAGTAATAAGGCAATATACACACTAAGAATATTGTTATACTCACCGTCAACAAGCATATCAGCAGTGAAAAACAAAAGAGAAATAGCCAATAAATGAGTGGAAAACATGTTTCTTCTCAGAGACAGAAATGATCAAAGTCCTCCCTTAAATAGCTGTTTTGGCGTTAAGCAACCAATGAAATTTCAGATTTCAACAGATAGCAGATTTTACCAGAACAAATCAGTCTCTCGTCATTACATTTAGCAAATTGTCAGAATGTTGTTTGGAAATTTCATCTGCTACATTTTTACTTTCATCTTGCTCAAGTTTATTTACTATTTTTACAATCAGTCTGACAGCAATCTATGTCACAGTAACAAGGTAAACAAGATTCACTTCAACACGAAACCATAAACAAGTTAGGCAGAAGGATATTATGGTAATGTATTCATTTCAATATAATTTTGTATCATGTAAGTACAAAATGGCGTCCTACACAAAATAGAATGTCCTATGCAAATAGGGCGTACAAAATGCATGTGACATTTGTAAACCTTAAAGTATCAAAATGTTGTATACCATCGATGAATTATTGCTGTTACTTGTGAGCTTGTTCAGTCAACACATCACGAGCACAGCTTTTCATTAAGCTTTAATAAACAGAATATATACATATACATATCAAGTTGGATATTGCTGTATGCAAGATAGCAGGATTTACTCATCGTTTTGAATGAAGCATTATGTATTGAGCAAAATAATTAATTATCGAAGTTAAAATATGTTGTGCATATTATGCACGAGGCAATCTCATGAAGTAGTATAATGCTGTCAAGTGACAGATGAACTATCATGCATTGATTCCTAATGAAATCAGAGATCAAGAATGTACTGCTGATGATATGAACTGATTTTTCTGAGCATTCTGAGCTCCGAACATTTTTTTTTCAGGTTTGTGTGAATAGAGTTTCGAGCCTATATGACATCCATATTGGTGGATGCTTCATGTGCCTACGTATAGTCTGACTTTATGGCATCTAGCGTCACGACAAACACATATAGACTGATTAAGATTACAAATAATGAGTCTTCATTTGACAAATATATACATTTTCCCCATTATTTTGAATATACGTTGATTCCCTATATAAGGCTTGGTATAAGTATGGAATTTTCAACGTGTGATATCTGCAGGCCAAGGTTTGCTGGCACAGTGGCTAGGATTCATGCCGACCATGCAAATTATCTGGGGTTCAATCTAATGCCAAGGCACACTCAATATCTATGGTCGGCCTGCAAAATTTGGGCTATCGATATCACATGCTGAAAATTCCATACCTGTACCAAAAAATATGGTGTGGAATCAAGTTTTTATAAAAAAAACCATTGATATCAAGTGTGCGTCAGCAGGTGATTGAGCCCAAGGCGGTTTGCATGGTCGGCGACACTCCTTTACGCTGGGCCAGCAACGCGTGTGTCAACTTTGTAATGACCATTTGGTTTCCATTTGTGTGCGATAATCAGCTTGATTGAACGAGACAGTTACGCCGGTACTGAAATGTATTCGTGGTTTATGTCTTTTACATTACTGATGTGTGTTTGAAGAACCAGTTACTTTCAGATGAATCATGAAAGCAAATCATATCACAGAAGTTCATACCCACCCAAAGCCACGCAAAATGAAAAAAGATAACTAAAGTGGTACTGTAAGGAACAAATACTGTTGTGATAGACTAACTAGAGTTGAATGAAGTGGTAAAAATCCTGGAGGGGAACCAATTTGTTATGAAATGCTGAACATTTTGGTTTATTTGTGGAGGAAAACAAGACGTAGTACGAAACGTCGCCAGCCTCCGTGTCTCACTGCATCCATTACTTGATCTAGGTTGTCAGAAGCTACGTGAATGGGTAAAATCAACACACAGTGACTTCATATATCGAATATCCGTTTCGATTCCACTACGATTTAGAGCTTCCAGGAACTCGAACACAAAGAATTTAACAGAAAAGTTTAGCACTTAAAGATTCCTGCAATCATTTCACCGATTTTGCTATCCGACTTCTAGAGGAAATCAGAGGCATTGAAACAGATGACCAAGAAATAATGGTGCCCTCCGACGTCAAAGCATCATTTAGCTCATTTTGACAGAAAATACCGAATGAGACCATGCAGCATTTACTCAGCAACGACAAACACCTCCCACAACAATCAGAAGAGCCACACACATAAGTTGGATGGAAAGCATAAACGTATGCTTTACAACATACTCGCGATTCAAAGTCCAGATAGATGAACAAGTTAAAGGAGCGCTAGTGGAACCGTCAATATCAGGTTTCATTGCAGGAGCAGTGATGCAAGGAATCAAAGACGTTATCCCCCCAACAATCAAAACTAAAATTTTGATGCGTTACGTATATGATACATTTGTTATACTCAAAAGAAACGAGTTGGATGAAACTCACAACTAAACAAACAAAGTTATCAACTCCATCAAAATCACAAGAAAAGACGAATCTGAGAATGAAATCACATTTCAAGACGTCTTAGTCCAGCGAAACCAACAATCGGAATACATACAAAAAGAAACTGTCTACAAACACTATTCAAGAGGGCCAGAACTCATTGGGGAACTCCCACCTTTAGGAAAATTGAAGAAAGATATTCTATGGGTGTCTTCCAAAATTGGATATGCACGGAATTTTATCAAAAGACGTATATCCGCCAGAAAACCTGGCAAATCAAATGCCCTCAAAGAAAACACACAAAAAGTCGCTCAAGTACATACATAGGATATCTCATAAATCAATGTCAGATTCTTAAAACCTTTATGAATCAACGTCGTACACAAACAACCAAATTCACTTTGCTCAGCTGTTTGTCAACCGAAAGACTCAACAAAGAAAGAAGATTTACAAAAACCAAAAACAAATTAAAGAATGAGAAGATAAAAAGGATTGCCCAATGAGACCTTTACTCTCAATGATGAATTCATCATTTCACCTAGATGTTCGCTGGCTAGCCGATAGGCTAGAACCTGTCAGACAACGTCTAACTAAACAAACTCAATATTCATGACAAAATCATGGTTTCCTTCGATGTGACTCCTCTATTCACGCAGATTCCTCTGCATGAGACATTAGACATCATCTGTCAACACTTTGATCCTATCCTCTACCAAAATTGAAATTTAAGCAGCTTCTCGTGTCATGCACTAGTGATATACAATTCCAGTTTGACACCGAAATGCATCGCCAGGTTAATGGAGTGTCACTGAGTAGTCCGCTGGGTCCAATATTAGCTGACATTTTTATGGCAAGTCTGGAACATACAAAGCTCAATTGTGCAATTGGCAAAACAACAGCCTACTAAAGATACGTAGATGAGACAGTCATTGTATGCAATGATTTGAGTCACGCTTCGTCTCTTTTAGACTCTTTCAAATGTGTAAACATAAACATCACTTTCACGATGGAGCAAGATGGTGATGAAAAATTCCATTATTTGAACGTAAAATTGGGGAGAAAATACATGTTACTTTTAAATGCGTATACCGATTCGCATGTATCTGCTGGAACAGTTACATTGGAAGAACTGAGAGGAGGGCCTACGTCAAATTCTGCGAACATGTACCAAGAAACATCAGGTTGAAGCGTCCGAAATGTTTGGGCTCATCAACTGCCAAACACCTGGTTGACACAGGACACCGAGTAGGCGTGCTGTAATCATTGAAAATAATTAACAGATGAAGTACTCTAAGGCTTCCTATATGGCATCTCCGCTTTGATTCCAACACTGACCAAGATAATTTGAAACTCATTTCCTCTGTAACCCTGTAGACAGAAATCAGTAAATTAAACTATAAATAAATAGGATCACGCTGACTGAAAACCCGAAGAACCTCCAATAACTACTGTGGTGGTATACCTATGTATAAGGTGAAGCATCAGATGAGGTTTACTGTTAGTCGATATTTGGCAGTGGTATAATTTTGAGACAGTCAGTTAAATGTTTATGTTCGATTTTTACATAACCCGTCTCCCTATGTAACAAGTTGTCAGTTATTCTCAGAATCCAAACCTTGTTCATTATTCACAACTAGAAGTATGAAAAGACCAACATAACACATTGGTAATGATGGAAAAGAGAACGGAAGAATTCACTACTCAAGTTGAATACCTCACAATACGTTAGCGTATGGCATCAAAATAAGAAATTCAATAATCGTCTGGTGGTACTTCATCTATTGGCATCAAATTGTTCATATGACATCCTGAAAAGTTTTATTGACGTATTTGTGATCTCTGAGCTGCATAGTTTGTTTGCAAAGCATTCATCGCCCTACTAGGCAACATCTTCAGCGCATTCTTCAATTTAAAGTGGGCATTTCGATTTCTCCACGAGTTTATCAGTCATCTCTCCCGGTGACAGAGAATATGGTTGGCTGTTTTTGTGTGTTTTCATACACTCTAGGCGACGTGTATTTGAACCAATTATTTCTTTAACTTGAAATATGACCCTTTTAGTGTGTGGGACTTCATACTCATCAATTGGTAAATTTTGTATTGTAAGAACCTGAAGAGAAATTATTGAAAAGAATATTCTTCGTTCAGATTGACTTTTAATTCATAATATGGGAATTTTCGACACTATCAAATTTTGTATATGTTGATGTGTCTAATTTTTGACGATTCACTGGAGTAGCAGTTGGGCTTTTGTTCATTAGCAAGCATATTGTCAGAGCGTCACAGTGGAATATGGCGTTTTGATTTACAAGTTGTTTGAAGTGTTACGACATATGTATATCGTGTTAGAGAGAAGTTTGTTGAAAAAATTAATTAACAGTTGTGTTGTTTGGTGGTAACAAGAGAATATTAGGAATAGATACGCACTTAGATAAGAGAAGATCAATATTTTATTGCACATGAGGTCAGAAGACCAATTAATGATGTAATAGAGAGAGCGAAACTTAGAAGTTCAAGAAAAATTATCTCTTCAGAGAGTCAAGCGAAAAAATATTGGTCAGTGAAAAGATAAGATAACAAAATCAGAAAACGAAGAGTTGTTGGGAAGTGAGGCATCGAGGTAAACGAAGTGCAACAACGACATCTTTTCAGAAACATAAGTCAGTCTTCAATCGTTTTATTGCTTTGACTTGAACAAAAGTGCGAAGACTCGAGGTATTTGTCTGTAAATTATTTTGAACGATTCCAGCACATCCACTCGATGTCCTGTGTCAATCAGGTGTTTGGCGAGTGAAGACCTTCAACGTTTTGGTCCTTTTAAACGGAGGATCCTAGGTACATGTTGGCAGAATCTGACGTGGGCCTTTCTCGTTGTTCTTCCAATCTAACTGCTCCAACAGATACATGTGAAGTGATATACAGAGTTGGATGTCACACGTGAAGGGTACTTGTCAATCTCTGACTGCATCAGTGAGGAGGCTGTTCGAGTAAGATAGACTTATAATGCTGCAAGATACTTCCTAGACAGGGCTGCGCTTAATCGTTTATTTAACATTCTCATTATGTCGCCGCCCTTGGAGTCGAGTTTGCCGAAAATAGGCTTCTTACTGACTGAAGTTGTATCAAGCTTCTTGAGTTGATTCTTGCCATACTTGTTGATGAAACTTTGTGGGTAACCATTTTCATTCAAGCATTTTTCAAGAAGTATTAGTTCATTGTCTAGTTTGTTTGATGAACATATTCCCTTCACTTTAAAAAATGGTTTTCACCAAACTTTACGATCAAAAATGGAATTTTTCATCACCATCTTGCTCCATCGTGAAAGTGATGTTTTTGTTTACACATTTGAAAGAGTCCAATGGAGACGAAGTGTTACTCAAATCATTGCATACAATGACTGTCTCATCTACGTATCTTCAGTAGGCTGTTGTTTTGCCAATCGCGCACTTGAGCTTTGTATGTTCCAGACTTGCCATAAAAATGTCAGCTAATATTGGACCCAGCGGACTACTCAATGACATCAGATATGAAGACTCTCATTGACAACATATTTAAGTTTAAAGAAGAATTGTATCTTCAATCTTCAAAAAGAAGACAAATCAAAAAGTTCGACAGGTTACTTCAAGTAAGCGTTAATCCTAAACACCATCAATTTGACAATCCGTCTAGTCGTAACATTCTGGATACGAACAAAGTGGTGGTCAATCTCTCTGACAGAAACTTATCAGATTATGAACTAACCCTTCTAAAAAAGGGACTTAATTTCAATTTAAACAAAAGGCGTTTATCAGCCTTTGAAGTAGTTCCAGCAATTGAACCGTCGTTAAATTCAGTGACAGCCGAAGAGGCAAACGCCATAAGACACAAAATTGCAGCAGTTCTACTGAACCAGAAACTAAATGCTCCGAATATAAGTAAAAGCGAGCAACTGGCATTGAAACAACTACAGCAAGATAGATCGATTATAATTACGAGAGCATATGAAGGCAATATCACGGTTGTCATGAATACTTCAGATTACGAAAAGAAGGCCATTGATCATCTTAATGACGGACCTTATGAAAAATTCAATGTGAACAAATCAAGAGCAACATTAAATAAGCTGAAGGCTGAAACAAGCAAAATGTTACATTCAATAAAAGAGAAGCTCGGTGTATCACTTTGGTTTACTCTTGCTCCGAAAAGTTGCAGCCCCTGTAGATTTTATGGTTTACCAAAAATACACAAATCAGATGTTCCATTACGTCCAGTAGTGGATTTTAGTAATTCTCCGACATACAAACTCTCTAAATACATTTATCGAATTATTAGTGCATATGAAATGAAAGTGGAGCATGGAGTGAAGAATTCCTATGAACTTAAGAGGAAAATAAACTTGACTAAATTTGAATAAGATGAAATAATGGCAAGTTTCCATGTTTATTCATTATTCACGAATGTCCCCGTTAGTGATTCTTTGAGTATTATTTATAATTTACTTATTGCTGACGACAAACTTAGTGGTCGTTGTCCTTTAAACACCGACGAAATCGTGAAAGTATTAGAATTGTGTCTTCGATCCACGTTATTTACGTTCAAAGGGGTTCTTTATCGTCAAACAGGAGGCATAACTATGGAATCACCAGTATCTCCGCTAGTCGCCAATCTATTTATGCACTCATTAGAAACAAATGCAATTATGAGATGCCCTAGTCCCCCAAAGATGTGGTTAAGATATGTAGATGATACCTTCATCATAATCAAACGTAGTTTGTTGAATGAAGTGTTTCACTTAATAAACAATATATCAGAAACTATCAAGTTCTCCAAAGAGGTTGAATCCGATGAGAATGAGTTGGCGTTCCTGGACTGTTTAGTAAAAAGAAAATTAGATGGAAAATTTAAAATAAACATTTTTAGAAAGCCGACAAATTCGGATAGATACCTAGATTACCATTCAGCTCATCCATTTACCACCAAAGTAACTGCGGCCAAGAATCTGATCAACAGAGCCAAACGTCTAGTTACTGAGGAGGAAGATATTAGCAAGGAATGAAAATTGGTTCAATCCACTCTTGAATCAAATAATTATCCAAAATCCTTCATAAATAGATATTTAAAATGTAAAGATAAGGATGAATCAAAGCCTGTTGCTAAGAATTGGCTTAGTACAGCGGTGATTCCTTACCGCAAAGAAACATCCGACGAAATAAAGCGAATCCCTAACGACCATAATATACGAGTGTATTTTCGTGCATCAAACACCTTACGCTCATTACTGGTTAAGGTTAAGGATAAAATAGAACAAGAAAACCAGCAAAATTGTGTATACCAGATCAGTTGTGGGGATTGTAACGCCGTATATGTAGGAGAAACTTCCAGACAGGTAAATGTAAGGGTGAAAGAGCATAAACAATGTCTAAAGGTGGTTCCAAAGACCTCTGAAGACTTGAAGAAGCTAGAAAACAACTCAGCGATTGCACTGCACTCGATAGAAACGGGACACAAAATCGACTTTGATAAGACTAAGGTTTTACAGAAAGGTTTTGGTTCATATAAAGAAAGACTGACTGCAGAAGCCCTACATATATGGGTGAATCCCAACAGTTTGAACAGATGTGAAGGTGTGATCTTAGCTGATGCATGGCAAATCCTGACTAATAAATAAATTGGATATGTAACAACTAGTCACACTTGATCAAATTCCCGATTGTCTACGTTTTCTTATGGAGAGAATAACAAATTTGTAAAATTATATTATATATATTTGTAAAAAATCTCAATTATTTTGTAACCATCCGGTCAAATCTTGATCACAGCTCTTATGAGAATAACAAATGTTTTACGACAGTCCACCCACACACATACACACACACCATTGATACTGCATATACACATATATTTTAACAAAAGTAGACTAATTTTGAAAGTCTGAGGTCAAATTTTGATAACAGTTCATATTAAAATTTTGTTTTGTTTTGTTTATTATACCTATTGATAGCTGTTTCTTGATTCACATCACAGGACAAACAATTTAAAAACAAGAGATGTACTTTTATATATAAAAATACTATTTTATTTATTTATTTATTATACATGTTGATGACTGTTGCATGACTCATGATTGGACAAAATTTAAAAACATGAGATGTTCCTTTTATATATAAAACCTCTGTTACGTTAATTCGAATAATTTCCCTGAAGAAGTTCGGAACAGATTGCCGAACGAAACGTTGGAATTAATCATTTCAATTTCGCTGAGATTTTACAAATATAATTTTATAAATTGTTTACTTCTCACTCAGCGCTCAATTATTTTGCAAATATCCGGTCAAATCTTGATCAAAGTTCATATGAAGAAACTCCATTAACCTGGCGACGCATTTCGGTGTCAAACTGGAATTGTAAATCACTAGTGCATAACACGAGAAGCTGCTTAAATTTCAATTTTGTTAGAGGATAGGATCAAAGTGTTGAAAGATGACATCTTAAGTCTCATGCAAAGAGATCTGCGTGAATAGAGGAGTCACATCGAAGGAAACCATGATTTTGTCATGAATATTGAGTTTGTTTAGTTAGACGTTGTCTGACAGGTTCTAACCTATCGGCTAGCCAGCGAACATCTAGGTGAAATGATGAATTCATCATTGAGAGTATAGGTCTCATTGGACAATTCTTTTTATCTTCTCATTCTTTAATTTGTTGTTGGTTTTTGTTAATCTTCTTTCTTTGTTGAGTCTCTCGTTTGGCAAAGAGCTGAGCAAAGTGATTACGTTTGTTTGTGTATGACGTTGATTCCCAAAAGTTTTGAGAATCTGACATTGATTTATGAGATATCCTATGTATATACGTGAGCGACTTTTTGTGTGTTTTCTTTGAGGGCATTTGATTTGCCAGGTTTTCTGGCGGATATACGTCTTTTGATAAAATTCCGTGCATATCCAATTTTGAAAGACACCCATAGAATATCTTTCTTCAATTTTCCTAAAGGTGGGAGTTCCCCGATGAGTTCTGGCCCTCTTGAATAGTGTTTGTAGACAATTTCTTTTTGTATGTATTCCGATTGTTGGTTTCGCTACTGAGTTTCCTGTCCGTGTAAGTTTATTTTATTTAGACTTGAGTTTCTAATTCCCTTGTGGTTTCTCGCTTGACTAAGACGTCTTGAAATGTGATTTCATTCTCAGATTCGTCTTTTCTTGTGATTTTGATGGAGTTGATAACTTTGTTTTTTTAGTTGTGAGTTTCATCCGACTCGTTTCTTTTGAGTATAACAAATGTATCATATACGTAACGCATCCGAATTTTAGTTTTGATCGTTGGGGGGATAACGTCTTTGATTCCTTGCATCACTGCTCCTGTAATCAAACCTGATATTGATGGTTCCATTGACGCTCCTTTAACTTGTTCATCTATCTGGACTTTGAATCGCGAGTATGTTGTAAAGCATACGTTTATGCTTTCCATCCAACTTATGTGTGTGGCTCTTCTGATTGTTGTGGGAGGTGTTTGTCGTTGCTGAGTAAATGCTGCATGGTCTCATTTGGTATTTTCTGTCAAAATGAGCTATATGATGCTTTGACGTCGGAAGACACCATTATTTCTTGGTCATCTGTTTCAATGCCTCTGATTTCCTCTAGAAGTCGGATAGCAAAATCGGTGAAATGATTGCAGGAATCTTTAAGTGCTAAAATTTTCTGTAAAATTCTTTGTGTTCGAGTTCCTGGAAGCTCTAAATCGTAGTGGAATCGAAACGGATATTCGATATATGAAGTCACTGTGTGTTGGTTTGACCCATTCATGTAGCTTCTGACAACCTAGATCAAGTAATGGATGCAGTGAGACACGGAGGCTGGCGACGTTTCGTACTACGTCTCGTTTTCCTCCAGAAATAAACCAAAATGTTCAGCATTTCATTACAAATTGGTTCCCCTCTAGGATTTTTACCACTTGATTCTACTCTAGTTAGTCTATCACAACAGTATTTGTTCCTTACAGTACCACTTTAGTTATCTTTTTTCATTTTGCTTGGCTTTAGGTGGGTATGAACTTCTGTGATATGATTTGCTTTCCCAATTCATCTGAAAGTAACTGGTTCTTCGAACACACATCAGTAATGTAAAAGACATAAACCACGAATACATTTCAGTACCGGCGTAACTGTCTCGTTCAATCAAGCTGATTATCGCACACAAATGCAAACCAAATGGTCATTACAAAGTTGACACACGCGTTGCTGACCCAGCGTAAAGGAGTGTCGCCGACCATGCAAATCGCCTTGGGCTCAATCACCTGCTGACGCACACTTGATATCAATGGGTTTTTATAATAGCTTGATTCCACACCGTATTTTTTGGTACAGGTATGGAATTTTCAGCATGTGATATCGGTAGCCCAAATTTTGCAGGCCGACCATAGATATTGAGTGTGCCTTGGCAGTAGATTGAACCTCAGATAATTTGCATGTTCGGTGTGAATCCTAGCCACTGTACCAGCAAACCTTGGCCTGCAGATATCACACGTTGAAAATTCCATACTTATACCAAGCCTTATATAGGGAATCAACGTATATTCAAAATAAAGGGGAAAATGTATATATTTGTCAAATGAAGACTCATTATTTGTAATCTTAATCAGTCTATATGTGTTTGTCGTGACGCTAGATGACATAAAGTCAGACTATACCTATGCACATGAAGCATCCACCAATTATCATGTCATATAACCTCGAAACTCCATTCACACAAACCTGAAAAGAATATTCGGAGTTCAGAATGCTCAGAAAAATCAGTTCATATCATCAGTAGTACATTCTTGATCTTTGATTTCCTTATGGATGAATGGATGATAGCTTATCTGCAACCTGACAGAATTATACAACAGCATGAGATTGCCTCGTGCATAATATGCACAACATATTTTAACTTCGATAATTAATTATTTTGCTCATTACATAATGCTTCATTCAAAACAATGGGTACACAAGATGTCGTCGTATATCCTGTATGCATCACTATCGAACTTGATACATATATATATATATATATTCTGCTTATTAAAGCCTAATAAACACCTGTGCTCATGATGTGTTGACTGAACAAGCTCACAAGTAACAGCAATAATTCATCGATGGTATACAATATTTTGAGGTTTTGAGGTTTACAAATGACACATGCATTTTGTACGCCCTATTTGCATAGAACATTCTATTTTGTGTAGGAGGCCATTTTGTACTTACATGATACAAAATAATATTGAAATGAATACATTACCATAATATCCTTCTGCCTAACTTGTTTATGGTTTCGTGTTGAAATGAATCTTGTTTACCTTGTTACTGTGACACAGATTGCTGTCAGACTGATTGTAAAAATAGTAACTAAACATGAGCAAGATGAAAGTAAAAATGTAGCAGGTGAAATTTCCAAACAACATTCTGACAATTTGCTTAATGTAATGATGAGAGACTGATTTGTTCTGGTAAAATCTGCTATCTGTTGAAATCTGAAATTTCATTGGTTGCTTAACGCCAAAACAGCTATTTAAGGGAGGACTTCAATCATTTCTCTCTCTGAGAAGAAACATGTTTTCCACTCATTTATTGGCTATTTCTCTTTTGTTTTTCACTGCTGATATGCTTGTTGACGGTGAGTATAACAATATTCTTAGTGTGTATATTGCCTTATTACTTTTCGCAAACTTTTGCTTCTGAAGATGTTTTACTATCCCATAATTGAATAAAATCATAGTTGAAATCAAGAATTAAAGACAATCCCTAATAAAATGGAATACATCTATAAATTGTGAATAGAAATGCGTGAAATATGCATGGGCCAAACAATTTATTTTCAAATACACTCAATTCAAGCGTGTTCCGTGATGTCCTTCAATCATTTATGTACGCTTCATTGTAGGAAGTGGTTCGTATTGTGAGTTAAACACAGTTTTGAATTATAATAATTATTCATTTGTCGCTACACATTAATAATTTTTATCAGGTTGAGACTAGATTAGTTCTAGTTCAACTCACGAAGACTGACACGAAGAAATTATTGATTCTAACAAATGAAACTGAATACATATGTAACAGACACGTTGAGACAAAATAAACATCCTCAGATGGCTTCAGACCACTTCTGCTTGTACGCATGTGCTTATATTATACCAACAGAAGGGCGAGACGTGGAAGGGCAGTTGTATATTACATTGATCAAACCGCTGTTTATATATATATATATGTATATAGTCGATATTCTTGAACTTATCCATGAGTGTATAAGCGAGGTTTATATCAAACGAAGTGTAATAGAACGTTAAAATATGCATAGTTTCCTTTCATTAATGCAGTATATCACCGTTGGAATAAAAACAGAATTTTCGAAAAAAAAATAATGTATTTCTTTGCTAATAATGCATTGAACTGTTGGAATATGTGTGAATAATATTTCGTTGGCATTCATTGGCTATATCACACTAACACAATATCAGCTTGAAAATGTTTGTTATGCATACAACGACAACTAATACGTGCATAAATGACTAGAGTCACTTAACGACTTCGTTCTCCTATGATGTGTCATTCATATTAACAACCACATCGATTGAAACTCTGTTGTGTTCACAGTGAGCATTCAATCAGAGACATTCAATTAAGGTATATAATTTTAAGGAGGCTTTAAAATACAATTAGTGAACTACATGAAACACTATTACAACACTTCCCAGACTATTTATCTTATAAATCTTCTTCAGCTGAGAATATGTTGAGAGAAAGTAAGTGATGTTCATCGAATAATTCATCTAAGGCTCTCATGTGGTTATTACAGAAAGGTATGCCAGCAATGATCATATTGGATGTCCAAAGTTAGGCACATCATATTTGCGAATGAAAGAAGGGATTTATCAGTCATCGAAAAGTGGCGTAATTATAAGAGAAACATACTTTTGTCTCCTGATTATGCATTATCGATAGACGATTCTGCCTTGCGATAACACACATCTGTGGAAGACACTGCGTCATTTCAACTTCAGATGACGAGGCGACTTTTGAAAAGACTACTGTTGATGGCATATCTCATCAGAATTATGTGTAAGGCGATTACAAGTTCCTTTGTATTCTGAAAACATCCGCCATATTATGACAATAAAATGAGGAAATGACATTATATAAACAAGATATTGAAAGGTTCTCTCACTACACATTTTTACATAGAAGCGGAAGAATTAAAAGAAGGTAAGTCCATACATCACCTGTAAAATGTTTTTAATTTTCGGTTTACACAATAAATTTAGTGAAGTTGCCAACATCAGTATTCTTTCTGACACTGATTTCATTTCGTTCCTCGCATAATCGGTGTTTTTGAATTTCTAATTTGTAGGATCTGCAAATTAGAAGCATTGAATTTTATTTCAGATGGATAGAGATAAATGATTGAATGGTTTACTTTATTTTGGTACTGAAGGACAGCGTGTTAAAACGTCTGTAGGCATGTATGGATTTAAGTTGGACCACTGTTTTCTAGATGGGTCGGTGTTATGGCGGTTAGGACACTCGCCGACCATGCACATCGTCCGGGATTCGATCCCCGGCCGACGCACTCCTTCACCTCACTAAGACAGAAATAATGCTAGTGAAGAGGAAAGTTGGGCATGAGGCTAGCAACTTCATCCTCTAAAACTAAAACAATGCTAAAGAAACTTCAAGCCTCTAGCTTGAAGCCTTATGTTCCACTAATGAACGTTAAAGAAAGAAATAAAAAAAAACTTTACTAGAATTACTTGGAACAAATGTATCATTTGATGATGAGTGTCTATGAATACATCTTTGATTTTGGTACAAATATCCTGATAGAAATGTTACCATTCCCATATGGCAATTATTTGTATCAGAAGCTAGTATTACTTATTGATATTAAATGGCTCAGAAAACCTAAATAAGGATCTGGCTGCTATTCATGATGTCATCTGTTAGGAAGCATAATGACATGATGCTCTAATTATTCAACGTAACGCACATGTGGTAGGCATGCTGACAACGGCACATTTTACTATATGATGACAGGCCAATTGTAGTTTTTGGTGCTAATCGCATATATTCACATCTGACTTTATCATCTCACAAATGTATGCTATTTGCAGAAGGATTTGGAACATCTGAATCGGTGACTGAGGTCACATGTCGACTCTGTTCTTCTGTGCTTTTACTTTTCTGTTAACACCCATTTAATTTAAACTTTATGCAAATACACTCAGCATGGACAGAACTCACAAAAGTTCACTACTAAGTAAAGGTAATGGTATATTACGACACTTAACTTTCACTATTTCAAACATGTCTCAATCTCGTCTACTATTTTGACGTGAAATGCGATTTACACAGTGCCCATCACCCTCGTTTAGTTGCAGATATTTTGCTGTTTGTCTTGCGTCTCATGGTTTATAATGAATAAAAATTACTTCTTCAACCGTCGAACTGACTGCCTCTCATCCAGGCAGACGAAATTAATTGAGAATATAACAGCAAACTCTGATGTCATCTACTGTTGTTACAACTCTGCCTCGCATAAACTAGTGGTACGCCTCGTCTAGTGATTAAGCTTGTTGCAAATTTTGTGTAGAGTTTCACTCAATCTGGTTCAATTATGTCACGATCCAATTAACAAAATCCTAAGCAGTACCGAGTACTCATTGGACACAGAGAGGCCTACAGCATGTTATAGATGTACTCTAGTGCATACAGATGTATGGACATTTATGCAGAAAACATGAGGGATATGATGATCGTCACCTAAAGTAATTGGAATCAAATAGTGAGGGAATTCAGTTGACTTTATGGGTTTACGAGGAATTATCAGAAATGTGTGAATAAGCTTCGAAAGATGACTAATTGCTTCTCCAGTAAAACTGAGTAGATATTTTATGATTACTTTATTGCAAATCTGGGCATGAATTATATTCTGAATGAATAAACCCATTCAAATCAGAGTAAAAGTTTAACTGATGAAAATAAATGCACAACAATTAGCAGATTCCAGTATTAAATCAATCTCGTATTTGAGACATTTAATCTAAGTATTAAATTTTAGGCAGGCTTTAAAATACAATAAGCGAACTACAAGAAACACTATTACACCACTTTCCAGACTATTTATCTTATAAATCTTCTTCAGCTGAGAATATGGTGAGACAAAGTAAGTGATGTTCATCGAATAATTCATCTAAGGCTTTCATGTGGTCATTACAGAAAGGTAGGCCAGCAATAATCATCATGGACATCCAGAGTTGTAAATATCATGTTTGCGATTCAGAGAAGGGATATTTCAGTCATCGAAACATGTCATCAATGAAAAAGAAACATCCTTTCATCTCCTGATTATGCATTATCGATGGACCATTCTGCCTTGCGACAACACACATCTGTGGAAGACACTGCGTCATTACAACTTCAGATGACGAGGCGAATTTTGAAAGGACCACTGCTGGCAGCATATCTCATCAGAATTATGTGTAAGGCGATTACAAGTTCCTTTGTATTCTGAAAACATCCGCCATATTATGACAATAAAATGAGGAAATGACATTATATAAACAAGATATTGAAAGGTTCTCTCACTACACATTTTTACATAGAAGCGGAAGAATTAAAAGAAGGTAAGTCCATACATCACCTGTAAAATGTTTTTAATTTTCGGTTTACACAATAAATTTAGTGAAGTTGCCAACATCAGTATTCTTTCTTCTTTTGATAACAGTTCATATTAAAATTTTGTTTTGTTTTGTTTATTATACCTATTGATAGCTGTTTCTTGATTCACATCACAGGACAAACAATTTAAAAACAAGAGATGTACTTTTATATATAAAAATATTATTTTATTTATTTATTTATTATACATGTTGATGACTGTTGCATGACTCATGATTGGACAAAATTTAAAAACATGAGATGTTCCTTTTATATATAAAACCTCTGTTACGTTAATTCGAATAATTTCCCTGAAGAAGTTCGGAACAGATTGCCGAACGAAACGTTGGAATTAATCATTTCAATTTCTCTGAGATTTTACAAATATAATTTTATAAATTGTTTACTTCTCACTCAGCGCTCAATTATTTTGCAAATATCCGGTCAAATCTTGATCAAAGTTCATATGAAGAAACTCCATTAACCTGGCGACGCATTTCGGTGTCAAACTGGAATTGTAAATCACTAGTGCATAACACGAGAAGCTGCTTAAATTTCAATTTTGTTAGAGGAAGAAGATCAGGCTGTTGAGAGAAAATGCATAAACACTTATGCAGGAGGATCTGAGTGAATAGAGAAGTCACACGGAAGGAAAACATGATTGTGACTTTTAAATTCAGTTTTCCTTTGGCTATTCAAATCGACGGAGAAGAATGTACGCATAAAGAAGATCGCAGGATTCTCAGTGATGGTAGCAATACTGACGGGTAAACCACAATACTGCACTTTTGAATTCCGCGCTACCCTGATGAATTTTCTTAGTTTTCTCTGAAAAAGACAGAGTAATCATGGTACAAACATCTGCGATTCTTCACTTGGTTATATCAATCGTCAGTAAGCATCACTTGATCATTATTTGCAATTGTGTTTTATTGATTGATGTTATTATTTTCATGAATCATTTTTTTAATTATTGTTGTTCTTTGTTGTTTTCAATCTAAGATGAAGAAAGCGCTCGTTGATATCTACTTACGGGATCAGAATAGAGAATGGTCAACAAAGGGTGGAATAGAAATATATAATAATGTGCAGACATTGCTGAAGTATAAAAGAGTAATTACTGCAGATAAAGCAGAATGTCAACAATCAAAATGGGTAGATTGTTATGAAATTTCACTCAAAGTGTAAGATGATACTACTTGCTGTTGATAATCAATAGTACAGCATAGTTATGAAAGTATTATTTCATAATAATAATGATGTGAAATTTGACAATTAATAATTGGTCGTGCGATTTGAAAAGATTTACATGGAACACATGAATCACAAATGGAGCAATGAAGAAAAATTAGATATACATGTTATCAGAGTCTCATGCATCAAAAAGTCTGACAATTCGGATGAGACAACGTTGCTAGAAATTGTACTGAATTAAACAAAGGTGACAAGTGAAATAATGCAGGATATTGTTCAGAGTGAAATTATGAATGTCAATCTACATACTACGAGAGAGATACACAAATTGAATGCGAAAACAAAGTTAGATGGAGCCGAATTCGGAATTTGGCTGAGAAATTGTTTAAGACAAATGGAGTGGTTGAAGAAACCTTTGCTCTCTTCAAAGGTAATGAGCGATGAGTACAAATTTTATTATTTCTACACCTCTTTCAGATTGATAGATTTCATGAATCATTCTGTGAAGAAATAGCCAACAAATTTTAGTAGTGTTTCAAGTGTATTTGTCGAAGCATTATTCTCCGTTATGAATTTGCATAAAGCCATGGCGAAAGTTGAAGAGAAATAAAACGGTTATATCCAAATGCTCTTCTTGCTCAACTCAAATTGCATGCAGTCATATACACATTGAAATATATGCAACACTCCACTTGACATTTCTGTTTAAATTATGATGCATCTACAACATTCATTTGAATATTTCGAATCGAATATTTTCAATGTACTACATATATTTACTGTTGACAATGAGACGTTCATATCCTAATGCACGCAGCAACACACATTTTGTGTAAAAGACGATATCTATCGTTTCTAATGTAGTGACGTGTAATACTGATCCGTAGATGCGATATCCTTCCAATTTCTGTACACAGATAGATAATGTGAATAACGTCGAAATATTCCGAAATACAACAAGACGCCAGTGTTTCGTTTCTTTGTCAACAGACTACTCTGGTTTTGTTAGTTACAGGCAGAATATTCTTCGTCTGAGTGGCACCAATTCGATACTGATAACAATTAGAAAATTGATGTGATTATTTTGTCACATATGCATATGCATTTGCCTTTTTACATGTATATATCTATCAAACCACATAATGTCGGTAATTTTTAATTAGGAGAATTAGAGTGTTTTTCTATAATTTTGTATATTGTATACTCATGTAAACCTGGAATTTTGCTATTCAGACAATGAAAAAGATTGATTCATCTATTGGTTTCATTTCGTCGGATTATTTATCAACGTGTACAGTCGAAGACATACAGATTTTCATATTGAGGAATTATAAACGGTGAGTGAAATTGATCATAGATGTGAATACAATCATGCACGTATGTAAAGCACATAAATTCTTTGTGATTATAAACATATTTCAATGTTAATTTGTAAACCATTTAATGTCATATATTGTTTAATCCATTGAACGTGTATATGTTAAGAGAGATGTGCATTTAAAGGATTTGAATGCGAATCAATTGATAAAGAAACGTAACTTTATGTAAAAACAAAGAATTTGACTTTGCAAAAATAAATTGATTAAGAATAACAAATGGAAAAAGTTAAATATCACTGTGATCAGTTCAGAGTGAGAAAAGTAACAGCAACAACTGACATAATATCGGAAGAGAATAAAATTTGTATGGATGATAACTTATGTGTTGCTTGACTGGATTATACTACTTCATGTGATTGCCTCCTGCATCATATGCACAACGAAGATTAACATAGATAAGCAAGTATTTTGCTGAATACGTCATGCTTCATTGAAAGCAATGGGTACACAAGGTGTGGACGTAAATCGCATTATTCTGTATGCATGAATATCCAACTTGATATGTACATGTATATATATTCTGCTTATTTAAGCTTAATAAGAACCTGTGCTCATGATGTGGTGACTGCACGAGCTTACAAGTCACAGCAATAATTCATCGATGGTATACAACATTTTGATGTTTTGAGGTTTACAAACGTCACATGCATTTTTTACGCCCTATTTGCATAGAACATTCTATTTTGTGTAAGACATCATCTTGTACTCACATGATAAAAATAATATTGAAATGAATACATTATCATAATATCTTTCTCTCTAAATCTTTCTGCTTAACTTATTTATGGTTTTGTTTCGAAGTGAATCTTGTTTTCTCGTTACTGAGACAGAGATTGCTGTCAGACTGATAGTAAAAATAGTAACTAAACAAGAGCAAGATGAAAGTCAAAGATGATGCAGATGACATTTCTAAACAACATTCTGACAATTTGCCTAATGTAAGGATGAAGGACGGCTTTGTTGTGTTGAAAATCGAACCAACAAATAAAACGAATGACTTCGAATAAAAACATGAAAGAAATTTCATCGTAAGACATAAATCCACAAAAGAAAATCATAATTCAAACGACCTACTGAAAAATTGTTTGACCATTCTCTATTCTGATCCTGTAAGTTGATATCAATGAGCGCTTTGTTCATCTTAGATTGAAAACAACAAAGAATAACAATAATTCAAAATAAGTTTCATGTAAACAATAATATCAATCAATAAAAACAATTGCAAATAATCAATAAGCGATGCTCACTGACGATTGATTTAACCAAGTAAAGAATCACAGAAGGTTTTACCATGAAATTTTTCTCTTTCTCAGTGAAATGCAAGAACATTTATCAGGATCGTGCGGAATTCAAAAGTGCAGTAGTCTGGTTTTCTCATCAGTAGTGTTACTAACATTGACGATACTGCAACATTCTCCATGCATTTATTCCCCTTGATGAATTTGAATGAAGCGATAGCAACCATGGTAAGCAGAATAATATGGTACCATCATTCATTTCATTAGGTTATATATCAAATAAATGAGATATATTCCATCTCTCTGCTAAGCATACACTTAAAAATCATGGCTTCCTTCGATGTGATTCCCTATTCAACCGATATCTCTGTATGAGACATAAGACATCATCTGTCAACACTCTGATTCTCTTCCTCTACCAACGCTGGAATATAAGCTGTTTCTCTTGTTATGTACTAATGATATACAATTTCAGTTTGACAACAAAATGTATCGACAGGTTGATTGAGTGGCAATGGTGAGTTCACTGAGTCCGATATTAGCTGATATTTTTATGGCCAGTCTGGAAGGGACAAAGCTCCAAAATAAAACCTATTTGACTATGAACTCATATTCGGGAGGACTGTTAAATCATCAGCGTGGTAAGCCAAGGTGGTCACATCATGAAGAGTCAAATTAGGCGTGGAATAAGAGATATGGTGAAAAAACATGACATTGCAGAAAACTCTTGGATAAAGTGTGAAGCTTCAATCTACTCAAATTCCCTGTGATGAATGAAGTCGTTTAAATTCTGACTTCTACAGATGAACGTTTGTCCATATTGCTATTATTTTCATTAGGGACACTATTTAAGCATTTTTATTCATTATTATTGCCGATATTACTGGTTGTGTTTTCACAACTGCCAGTATTCCCACTTTCACAATACTGTAGTGATTAATACCCAATGAAGTAGGTCTTGAAATGGAAACAGATGGATATGTCGTTGTAGAAAATGACACTGTCTAAAAACGCTGTGGCTGCACTTTTGAATTCCGAACATCCATTTCTAGTTAAAGGAAAGAAGAAGAAAATGAAAACCAGTGAGAAAATTACAAATGGCGAGCACATTCTGCGCTTTTCTGACACTTCGTATTCTGCTTATATAAAAACAATAGGAGTGGAATAATCAAAAACAGAGAAGTTCATGATTATATACTTATGCAAATGGATTAATGAGCAAATGAATATTTTACTAATCTTCTTTGTCTTCCTGCGATTAGGTTGCCTATTCCTAAAAACTGTCATGAAATATGCAAACCCGTGAGGACACATCCTCATCTCTCTTTCTTGTTCCATAACCACACGCTACTTTACTTCATCAAAAACGTTGACGTTATTTTATTACATAAAGCAATGAAATAACTGTGTGTCATACACACAAAGGTTTTGCTGTCTTCTAGGTAATTCTGTTATCGTCATTACTGAAATTACATTAACCGATGCGCAGTCATGAAAATCCGTGATAAATGTTTCCATCTTTCCTTGAAGATGTAGAGAGGCTTCCTGGGTGAACGAATTCAGCACTCATTATTTCCCACCTGCCTGTACCGTTTGAACTTAACTACCTACATGGCAAGACTGTGGCCAAACTGATGAAATTGAGCAGTCAAAAACAAAGCTACCAGGTTTCTCTGTGAAATGTTTTAGTGGCCTTGTTTGTGAAAGCAATACACAGTTCACTTAACTAAGGATTATTGATGTGAAATTTAACATTCAATTAAACCGAGTTTGTTTCCTTCGTAAAATATTCATATGCTTGAGACGCCTTGGCACATATATCATTTGAAATTTCAATTCTTCTCAGCTCATGTCCCAAATAATCACAAAATATCCATCTTAGAATTTCCATAATATTGCTCAGAACGGCAAAGACAATTTATACCGAATAGTCGTTGTCGTGTGATCACTGACTCCTTCTGGCCTGAACAAATCAAAGTAAAGTTAATCGGTGAAAAATACTTTCGTCTCAAAAATCAAATAGGAATATTCGTGTGATGTTTTGCTTTCTACGGGATAATCCTGTCAATCAAATTAGGAGTGTTAGACAGAATTTAAGTAATTGTGTAGGTGGGAAATTCACGGAAAACTCCCATTGGAACATACGGGAAATAAAAACGAGTAATTCAGCGAAGAGACTCATCCCATCGGATTAATTATCCAGATGCATAATCGTGCACATATAGGTTTCATACTGAAGAATTATACATGCAGAGGAAAATGAATCATATATGTGAATGCAAATATGAAATGCAATTTAAATATTTGAGTTTATAATCACCTTTCGATGTCATTTTGCAAATCAATTGATCATATATACAATAATCCATAAAAAGTATGTATATAAGTTCGGAGGTGTGTGTATTCATAGGATTAGAAGGCGAATCGAATGGAAAAGAAACTTAACCTAATATG
Organism: Trichobilharzia szidati; assembly: GCA_944472155.2. Taxonomy (NCBI): domain Eukaryota; kingdom Metazoa; phylum Platyhelminthes; class Trematoda; order Strigeidida; family Schistosomatidae; genus Trichobilharzia; species Trichobilharzia szidati. The sequence goes on from OX235277.1 coordinate 15,941,745, forward strand.
GTGTGGATTTGTAAAACATAGAAATTAACGTTGCCAAACAACATTGATATAGAATGACAAATGGAAACAGTGAAATAATACTGAGGACAGTTGAAAGTGGGAAAAGTAATAGTACCAATTGACGCAATAGAGGGAGAATGTACAAATTGTATGCTACTATTTATATACTTCTATTACTATTTTATGCATTCACATTGTGCATTCGACTCCTTCACCGGATATAATTCCTCAATACGAAAAGCTACATATATATTCATATAGGATTGAATGTCTTGATAATAATAAATAAGATGAGAAGAGTCTCTTCGCTGAATCACTTGTTTTGATTTCGTATAAACGGGAAATGGCCAGCAGAAATGAATATTCATTCATACTGCCCACTGAAAAACATAATCAGAAGTATCAATAATGACGATGTGTTTTACCAGAAACATTTAGAAATGCATATATTTCAGCAGATTTCATGACTAATGAATAATAATTTCATCCACAATGCTATTTCTATTTATTCTGTGAAATGAGTTGATGCTAAATGCATTTCTTTAAGCGTTCACACCTAGTAAATCACAATATTTTCACCAATACGTTTACAAGATTAATTGAATGTATCTTCCTGAATATATATTCTCCCGTATTCAAGAGCCAATGGCAAACAGCCACAGAAAGCGTCCTAATATCAATGTGCGTTACGTGGGGCTGCTCAATACTATCCTGTAAAATATGTACACTGTTTCCAAAAGGTTTAATTGTTGGTTAAAGAATGCGCAAATATTTATATACGCCTTCTTTTCACGTTATCAATAACGTTAAGTTGCGTACTTGTATCCTCTTTGATTATAATCTATTTCTTCAAGTAAGATGAAGGTAATAAAGAGAAATCAACTTTTCAAATGAAAATCAATGCTGTTCATGGTACATATAAGTAATCTATTCTAAAATAAACGTCAACTATGCACAAAATCCACACCTCTAAATACTGATAGTTAACCAACATCCATCAAAAGAATTCTGATAATCTTATAGAAATTGACTGTCATGAGAAATTTAAAATAAACATTTACAACCTTCCAACCTAACTCAAAAACATTTTCTTCTGTGAATATTGCGTTTCCTAAATTTATAAGGCTGATATTTCCCCACGAATCGATCACTTCAGTGCCATTCACCAGTCGGTCACAAGCGCAACCACTTTCTAATTTCATTGTTAATTGGATGCATCGCAATAAGTGTTCATGGTTCAAAAGATTCTAGTTATCGTCATCATCATCTATTGTCTGACAAATTACTCCATCCATAAAATGTTATTACGTTGCATAGTTGGTGAATTGGCTTAGCTTCAGTTAATATTAGGCGAGAAATTTTGAAATGCTTGGCACGAAAAGTTTTATTGCCTTCAAATTTCGTATCACTCAGTATGGAAATCAACTTCGATTGAAACAATAACTTTGTTAAATATATTGTTTTTTTCAAAATAATCATTTCCTTTTATGAATTTCGGAGTGAAATTTAGAAGGTGTGGTTAATCTTGCACGTGAATTGTATTCGCGTTACACGTTCCAAACATTCTTATAACACACGTTCTTATCATAAACAGTAACATAGAAGTCAAAATTACATGAATCACTACAATCCACTTCACTTTTGTGAGGAGGAATGAACGCGGTGAAAATTTTATTGAGTTGAACTTAAGCTCTGAATCGGTATATCAAGACAGAGGAAAATTAAGGATGATTAATTATTGGGTAGCAAACGATGAGTTCAACCGAAATACTAAGCTCCACAGGGGCAGAAGGGTCGATAGATGCATGTTGATGTGGCCAACAGCGGTGATTTGTGCTATAGTTTCATGCAAATCGTAGATTTTCCATAGAAAACATGTTGAAATTCAACAGCGTTGAAAATTCTCTTCATTGTAAGAGATAAAAGGTTTCTAATTATTTCAACTTATTAATCTGCATTAGATTGCAGAGAAGGTTTCGGTTTAAATGCGTTCTTTAGGCTGGATAGTTTAGTAGCGGATATTTTATTATCTCACTGGATACCATCTGCAGAGCATAATTGTACATGAAATAAGCTTAAAAATGAGAGTGTCTTTCTTTGGTTAAGTTACGTTTTCATTATTTGATTTGTAAGGATTAGATTTGTTTTCCCGAGCTTATCATAGACTGATATCAGTTAGAGTATCATTGAAAACCAAGAAGTACTAGACAGCTGTTTTTATCAATATTTCTTTTACTGATATCAATCTGTGATCAACTCGTGAAAACAAATCTAACACTTAAAAACCAACCATTGAAAATTAATCTGATGCTCGCCATATACTTTCTGCAGGATGGAGTTTCCTGAAGTTCCATGAGTAATGAGTCACTAAAACTATTCCAAGTGGCTGAGTGGTATACGAGCTGGACTTGTACCGCAAGGTCCTGGGTTTTATACAGTTAGTTGACTTGAAAGTTGATATCTACAGTAGAAGAAAGCCTTAAGAAATTTTTCTTTCATTTTTAACAATGTAAGGGTGATAAAATAGTTCCTTGCCATCATGAGTAATCCTAACATGTTTTCCTCTTTTCGCTATTCAGTTGTAGCTGGTGTAACTGAGTATTTGACTAACATGAGTTCATAGTTTGTTCACACACAAAACATCAATTCTGGACAAGTTTGCTAGGTGAAGTGATTATCAAACCGTTTAAAAATTCGTAATGCTTTCTTCAATTTGAAGTATGCGCTGTAAATGTTGCTTGGTGAGGCAATGAAGCCTTCATAATTAAGCAGTACAGATGGGAGAACTCAATTGGACCAACATATTACTCTCTTGAGCTACAAATAATCGCTGTTCTATGCCGATCGGGATTTCATTATTAATATTTGTAGTAATCTTTCAGTTGTGTTCATTTACTGTATACTGCGGGTATATTCTCGGACAAAAAGACATTTATGAGTGATATCACTGCATGAAATAAACAGTATAAAAAGAGTTCACGTTTGTGAATCTATATCGCCTCCGTCTAATAAATATATTGACTTGGTGATAGATCTATTTCATGCATTATAAAATAATAATTTTCCGGTGCGTTTTTAAGGATTAAGAAGCTATTTCTTGAGTTCAGCATGCTCTGAGAGGAGCATCGCTGATATATATGCCGTATGGTTTTTGTCAAGTGTAGTATATTTCACTCTTATTAAACAGAGGTTTGTGGTTATTCTCTGATTAACGATGAATCTGTTATGTTGTGTAATTATGGTTTGATTTGACATCACTTATTCCTGGTGTTTCTGTAAACAATCCATCACATTCATGCATTAACAACATTGTGAAATGTTTATATTGGCACAAGAATTATAGTCATGTTTAGGTATGTATGTAATTGTCTCTACGAAATTCTTCCGCATATAGAATTCTATTAACAGTAGAAAACAATGTACTCCACTTTAAAAAATCAGGATGCCCAAAAGTGGCATGCTATTAAGCCATCAATACTGTACTTCTTCCTACATTTTAGGTAGAAACATCCGTTTTGTGAAAATAAATTTCCTGTATGAATTATTTATTTTATTGAGTGTTAATTGCTTAAAGGTTATTTAAAAAACGAATTTAATACATACATGGAATAATTCCAGATGTCGTTTGTTGTATGAAGCAGTCATTTTAGAAGACAGTTAATTTCACTTGAAAAAAGTGACAGTTCTACCACAAAATATTTCATGCTGAAGGTTGTAAAACTCTGATCCCCTCTGTGGCTGTTGTGCTGGCCTTCTGTAAATCAAAATTACAAATATTTGTATCCCTTGATAAATGTATATACAAATGTCTCCTTTCAAAAGTTTGATACATAAGCTATTTATTAAAGATATAAACAACAAATATTTCCATTTAATGTAGCCTGTTTTAAATTCTAACTCTTACAGCCACCCTAAAGGGAACTCGTATTTGATACATCAAAACTGATACATGAAAAGTCGTCTACTTCAGAGCGGAGGGAACATAACTCGTTCAAAACAATATGTTAGATGCAACTGCAGAAATCTATCGCACAGGGCACACATTTTTTCTCAAGAGGACGTGGTCTCCGCAAAGTGTGTGTATAATAAGGAGCACCTCATTTACGTAAGGAACTGGAAATATTTCGAAATTTTGACAGTCGTTCAGTAAACGTACGACATTATTGACCATGAAGTATAACTATAAACGTTTCAATAATGAATACCTCCTCACAAATTATGTGTCGTCGTTCAATTTGTATAGTATAATCGTGATTGTTTTTCTCTGATTTGATTGACTTAATTTCTAAGTTTTCAATTTCCCTCTAAAAACAATAACATCCTTATTAAACTGACGAGATCACAGAACAAAACTGTATGAAAACACACACTTGAGCCGCAAACCATCTGTATTATTATTTATGCGACATAAATTCTTATTCTTGCTATCCCTGACATACATGATATTGACGTGGATATATGTTATACATTTGTGTTTGTTCTGGAAGCATTCTAATGTCTGCAATAGGGTAACATCTCGAATACCGTACAATAATAATGAGGTGGAAACTTACTTCCTCTATCAACCATTTGAGAAAAATATATTAAGTACTATTCATCCTATTCTGTCATCTTCACTTATATTCAAATTCTTTGAAGTGGGTCATAAACTTGACTTTCGCATTAAAGCAACTGAAGAGTAAGTGTATTGTCAAATAGATTGAAAGAAAAATAAGTTATTTTGACAGGCGTCAATGGCCATCTCAAATTCGAACGTAGTTCTTTGTGCATCCACAAAAAAATTGATGAATGAAGAAAAATGTTCTCTTCACGTAGTTACAAAAATGGATAGCCTCATTTCATCTGTCCCTACATATTTCACTTTTATGAGAAGTGTATTCCGATGTATGTGCATGATCCAATCAAGCATTCATGTGATTGCTAACAGGGTGACACCATGAATTAAGACAATGTTCACCTTGGGAAATCACACCTGTTGAGAAAATTCGAAATAGATCTACAAATGCTATTCGTAATTTCCAATTATTGGTTCTGATTTATTGATGCTAAAACGGGTCTTATTTTTTTTTTTCCTTCACGTTCCCCAGTGGAACATAGGGCTTCAAGCTAGTGGCTTGCAGTTTCTGTAGCAGTGTTCATTTTACAGGATGGGGTTGCTAGCCTCATGCCTAACCTGTCCTCTTCACCAGTATTATTTCTGGCTTAGCGAGGTAAAGGAGTGCGTCGGCCGGGGATCGAACCCCGAACCATGTGCATGGTCGGCGAGCGTCCTAACCGCTATACCACCGACGCTAAAACGGGTCTAGTACTTAATTATCTAGACTGAGTTATATCAGCGAGGTTCACACTGAAGTGACTGATATAAGTAAGTTGCTAATGCAGTCATCAAAAGGTTTGATACTCAATTTTATGGCGCTAGATTATTCACATATTGAAATCCGAAATCATTTTAGTATTATTGGTTTGAAAATTACCTTTATGGGACCTCGTGACTTACGTAGACATTGTTCTATTTACATAATCAGTTGATGGTGGAAAGTGAAAAGTAGGCAAAATGTAATTCATGTTTTGAAAGTAAAAATGGAGTCATCATGTGCAATTTCTTCATTTTGTATTATGAAGGTCAAAAATACAGAAAAATGATCAGTTTTCATTGGCTTGAATATTGATGCATTCAAACTTGCTTTTATTTTATATTGCACTGGGGAAAATAACCACATAAGCTGTCCGGAAATTTTGCAGTAGGTCACTTACCGAGGTCTTCAATTTAAAATACAGAGATCATTAGATAAGTTCGCTCTGAATGCTATTATACTGTCTTGAGTAATAACAAGGATTTGAGTGGAGTATAACATTATATATATATGTAAATATACGGTTTTATAATATCACTGAGATATCAGTCTCTTTACTAACTTCACTTTTTATTCGTCACATTTTTTGTCACCAGAGTATTCATACTTTAGAATTAAATAAGCTATGGCTAAATAATACTACAACCTGTTTTTCTGAATATTTAATATTATTGCAGCCAAAAAAACTTGAGAGCCAAACAGACAGCGTGTTTTCGCTTTCCGGATTTAGTTGATGCCATCAACAATTTATAATAGAGATATGTGATTTTAGCAGTTTCATGTGAAGTTCATAAAATGATATGTATTCAAAGGTATTTTTGATGGAATGCTCAGAGCACTCAAAACAACTTTCATTTTCGTATTTTCGTTTCGATTACTTACCTTTATCTGTATTGCAAAATGAAAGCCTATTTTATTTTTGTCTAATTCACTGTCATGTCGTATGAACAAAGTCATCCTATAAAAAAGATACTTCAAGGAATATTATAAGCTTACCTTTGATACAACGGTAGGTGATGACGGCTGGTAGGAGCACTCAAAACGCAAGACTATCAACAATTTCTCTTCACATGAGCAACAAGACAACCCTGATGATTCGGAATTTTCATGATGAATTCAGGATTATTAGGTTTCTTGAGAGCACAGAGAAAACTACATTTTATTCGTATAGATTCACCACGAAACGGATAAAGATGGTTAATATGCAGATGACAACCAGGAACAAACTGACAGCGTTACCAACGTGAAGCCACAAACAATATCGTGTATCGTTGTAAGAAATAGACCAGAATAACCATCACCTACCTCCTTCGAATTCATCCATTCGGTCGTCAACTAAAAAGTAATCTAAATACTGATTTAGCAACATAAAGTGCAGTGCCAAAAACCATTATACAACTAACTCAATGACTACCCTATGATGAAGGACGCAGAGTAATTCTCAACGAGATTCTCAGTAAAGCACTTGAAGTGAAGATAGGACTGATACAGGAGTAATTATTATAAACAACTTTGTGATTGAGATGGACAACGAGGAGGGAAGTTATTGGGATTTATAATGTCTTCAAATGACTAAAAAAGACCATCAGTGAATTGCGCTTCACGAACTAAAAGGATAACAAGTGATACATAATTGAGCAAAACAGCAACAAATAATAGTCTTGAGGTGGACATCAGAGATGAATATACTGCACGAAATGGAGACATCACTAAAAGCCCTGTGGACAACAGAATTAAAGGCAATTGAATTGTGTAATGTATACATGCCGTACTGCAACATACATTATACAGCGAAAATTGCCACGTAACTTCAGCATGAAAAATTCAATACGTCATCTGAATAACTCACCGATTTCTTCTATTTTATGAAATATAAGGAGTTATACTTATAAAGTTCTAAAAATTTGGGCATAAATGTGTTTCATATGTATTTCAGCCAGAGTATGTGTTGTTGATTTCGCCAAAATTTTCTCAAATAAATGATATCACCAGATCATATACTGCGTGGCATCACTCTGGATAACTTTCTATTTATGCATATTTAAACTCACCGTCCAGTTACATATCTCATAAATATTTTGTTCAACATCTCGATATAAAGGGCTTTTAATAAAAGTGAATTAGTTGAAATAAGAAAGTTGATCATTGTGAGAACTCACGCGTGATTTCTGAGCAACAATGAAGACGTAAATATAGCTGGAGTTTGAAAACAGTTTGTAATAATTACTATTATATGTTCAATACGATAATGTCACTTATTCAATGAGAAACAATTACCAGCCTAATTAGACCTAAAGTGTTAATGCAATACTTTTGAAGGTACCATCTAGTGTCTTATTATATACACCATGAAACCAGGAAGAAACTTCTGTCCACACTACAGGTGACCATTTAATCTGTGATGCAATTAAATGACAACTATTACTACATCCAATTCATAAAACAGTTTATTCATTTACTCACCGGCTCTCCCTTCAAGTGAAAAGTAACCGAACTATTCTATAAGCAGAGAGCTTGAATCATCTTTTAAGTAAATTCATGTAGTTTCAAAAAATGTGTTTGCGAAAACGCAGTGAGAAATTTTGATGCATAAAAATCCTCCTTCTGATTAGCGATCTAGTGACATCAGTTTCACCGTAATTGTATGAAGCTTTGTAGGAAAAATTGTCTCTGTGTAAGGTAGTCAGAGAACTAAAATCATAATTCAGTAACTCCTCACTTATTTGATTTATGTCATTCAACATATGAAATTATGAAAATTGATGAATACACCTTGGGATAACTCAATCTAGAGAAAAAATTACTAGGAAATACTCAGAAGGAAAGTTTTACCTCTCAGAAACGTTTTATTGTAGAATGAGTTTTTGCCAAAACGAAACTCATTAAACATCCATTTTCCTTATCTTTTCTGAATTTCCATCTTATCAGAATTTACAGGGAACCGATCTTCAGGAATTAAAGCATTGATTTCAACAATTTATTGTCTCAGGGAAATATGGCTGATTGTTACTCCGTTTTCATGTGACATTTTAGTGCCAGTGACAAAATATATGTTCATCGTATTATTTATTGATTTCTCATAAACCTTTTCAACCCTACATGTTTGATCAATACAGAAACTATGGAGGATCAAAAGACTCAGTCAATAGAGTGTTTTGCTACACAAATGGGACAGGAATGGACACCAATGACTGGAGAATACTACTGAGTGTCTTTTTCGAAGCAAACAAATATCTACTTACTTTGGGCTAGAAAAGAACTGCGATTTTTGAATTTCAGATCAAATAGCATGCATTAAATTCAATTCTTACTAACCACTTATTGAAGGGAGATTCACAGGGAATTATTTATGTGAGGATTTGGTCTGCGAATATTTTAACTCATTTTGTATGCAGGAATTTTGAATATTCCTGTAGAGGAATTTTGACATGCTTTATTGTTTGATGATGAGCAAATTTATCAGCATTCCACGACACACTGATAAAATGTTTCAGATTTGATTTTTACAATTCATCAATGTCAGTTTTTACTTTCATAATCTTCCATCGTCCTCTCATCTGCAGAGTCACATCTACTTTTTGCGTTAAGTCCTTGAACTGTGAACATATTTATGGGTGGCTAACTTGAACGAATTGTGGTTTGCATTTCTGATCCACTAAGTTATACACACGGAGTATCTTAAGAAACCCTATACTGAAATAATGTGTGTTGAATATTGAACTCTACGCAAACATGTCAGTATTGATGTTCTGGCAGTTGGCATGGAATATGAAGGAAGTCATTTTTTATCGAAACGTGATGCGTTTATACACAAATGCAAATCCACAAAGATACTTCTACCGAAAATACTGCCTAGTGAAGTTAGGACTTGAGTCTACGAAATGGGATTTCTTTGACTTAAACCCGCAACGACCACACCTATTGTGAAATCAGAAATGTATGTAAATTTGAACTGTGTGAACGTATCTAAGATATTGTGAAACTATACTGCGGCAAACTTACGATTATCGCCTATATTGAAACAAGAGAATAATGCATTCACTTCTAATTCACAGGAAGAGTGCATTTTAGTAGTACATTTTGAAAGTGCCTGCTCGTAGTTGATCAAATTTGTAAATTTTTGTTCTGAAAAGCCTCCCATATTACTAAGTGACGAAGAATGAGATGATACACACTCAAGGAAACTGACAAGAGATAGTTATTTTACCCACTTAGTCAATGAAGAAGATATGTTAAAAAATGATATGACTCACTATAAACTTCTTTAGAGAGAAAAAAATGAATATTTTCAGTGTATGATTCATCATATTCATATCAATACAGGCAAAATGTATAAGCGTAAAGTCATTTATTATCGGTGGAAACACAATACTGATATGATGCTCGCATTAGTTGATGATGACGAATAATAAACGACCCGTAAATATATCTTCATGTGTTTACAGGAAGATTTGTGATAATGCGTATCTAGTATGGTTTCATCACAAAACTGCAATCAATAGCACTCACATTCTATGTAAAACATTTTTATATATGAACTTATAACAACTTGTTTCCATGCATCTCTAGTTCATTCATTTTTGTGGAGTGTAAATTAACCATTGCAAAACACTTACTCATGAGACCTAACATTCAGATGTCATAATAAATGTAAGTTATAAACTCTGACATTACCAAATAAATTTGTAGAATTTATCGGATTCGATAAATTTTATTACGTTAGAATGGAAGATTTGAAAATTCATAAATAATTTGTCACTCAGTTTAGCTTTTGGAGAACTGAAGATAATTGAATCTCGTCCACAAATTATTAGCTTACGTCTAATTAATCCTATGGATAAACTACAGATTCATGAATGACTCTGCACTCTATTCCACTGAAAGCACATTTCATAATTGCTTTGATGAACTGCAACTGAGATCTTTTGTCTTCTTTTTTTGATTGAACATCATAAATTGCTTAGGTTATATTTATTTAAGACTCTTCAGGCAAGAAATTTCTCTAATCTGTATTCGTCAAATAACCCTAGAATAAATTGTGAATTATAATCCACTTTCATGTGACGCCATCACAAATGCTTATCTGACTACAGACTGATATGCAAGATAACCAATTTAAGGATGCAATACATATCACATTTGAGAAGGGCGTGGACGTTGGTCGAATTAGAACGTATAGTAAAAATCTCATTATAACTTTAAATCAACTGTTTAACTGCTGATTTAAATGTTTATCACGTCAAAACTATCCGTGTAGTATGTCTTGGTTTCGTCTTTAATTATGCAGATTGATATTCACTCCTCCTAGGTATTCCAGGAAATCTTGTGAAAACATTCAATGATTTTAGTAAAAAGATCACTTACCTTTCAAGCCTGCGTATAAAATTTGACGTATATGGTAAAAGTTCATATGCTAGTTACACTATTTCTAACAACAAGTGCACTCAATATATGCAGAATTCAAATAATAACGCTATACCTCAAAGTAACCATCCTCTGATTACATCATACAGTGAGAGCTGTTACAAAAATGACTCCAGATGAATACATGAAGTTTACACAGAATACCATGATCAGTTTTTCATCATGTGAGTATACACTGAAACCTACTATCCTATAAATCCATGAACATTCTTCTCAATTAAAATCAATAAACACTGCAGAAAGTTGATTTCATAGCGAGACGTTATGTGGCATGGCGTATGTTTTACATATCTAGAGGAAAAGCATCTTCTATTTATCGCCATGATTGTTTGTCCACTGACCTCCGAATGGTATATTTATTCTCCACGACACATTTCCATTGCAATTCCAATGTATTCATAAAGACTTGACTACTTTTTATATCTAACCAATATGTCATGTATAAAATGTCATCGAAAAGCTGCATCTGTGAAATTATGATAAATCCCGAAAGAAATTCCTAAGCGAGTATGTTATGAAGCATCCCAGTAAATATTGAGTGCTTGTAATTTTCACTACCTACGTCAAGGAACACAGACAGCAAGTCGACTAATTCATGCATAATGCATGGTTGAACCTTAAAAATTTCGACTATTTTGGAGTTTTGGTAATACACTTCACAAATCCAGTGTTCACAGAGTGAGTAGGCCGAACATAATCACTTTTATTTATTTTCATCACTTCAAGTACTTGAAACTAAACAGATGACACCATAAAAATTTTAGAAATCTTACTTCTTTGAACATAATCTGTAGATATTAAAATGTTTCATTATAATTCACTTCGACAACTGTTGATCGGCTTTGAATCTTTTCAATATGACACCATTCAAAACAAGCGAAAATGTTAACGTAAAATGGAAGCAAGTATGAAGAAATCCTGCTCACAAATTTCTCATTACTGTGTTTACCTCTGAATTATTCTCCTCAAGGATAATCACTGAACAATTCATAGCTTTTACTTTACAAAGAGTATTTCTTTAATGTTTACTTCCGAAGTATCTGCGCATAGATGTTTTATTTATTACTATTTTTACTCATCCCTTGGCATCCAGGTGGAGCATACGGACCGCTAAGGATGTTTCCATTGTATTTCTAACATATCCATACAGACGTAGTTGGTCGCAGACATTTCATGTATTTCCCCCACTCAGTCAATTATACAATGTCACCTAACACCTGCATCTATGGAAAGAGGATTACATTCGAAACATATTCCTCAGCTTACGATCAAAGTGATCATGTTGCAGAGAATTTTAGTAAATGTGGACTAATTGCAATTTTTCAAGATAAATATACTACTGTTGCTTATAAGAATACCGGTTTCACATGAATTATTTATGAATTCCTGCACGTGCCATAGTTAAACTGATCAAACTTAAAAATATTGTGTTTAAACGAATACTGTAAAGTTGCGACCATTCACAGCGAACAAAATAGACCTCAACTATTATTTCTACACTTTTGACATCACACGTTTAGGTATATAATGACGGTACTGGAAAAATTTCAGAAAAATTTACCTTCCTTTCCATCCACTGGATATACTGCAATATTTCAGCAAAAGTAATTACAATGATTGTTAACTATATTGGAATGTGGTTCATGTAACACTACTGTTTACTGATAAAATTGTTAAAAATAATGAATAGCAGTTAGAAAATGTCGTGCTCAAAATAGTCAGTCAGCATTTAGTTCAGTATATATTGGACAGTCATCTCTTTTGTAGTTGGATGATGACTGATGACTAACATTGAGTTGATGTGAAGACATTCAATGGAAAGAATTTTAAAACAAGCAATAAAGGTTAATAAAGCAGGATTTAATGAATTCATCAAATTTCGGTAGAACGCGTCAGCTGAATACTCTACGTACACGGATATATACTTTTGAAGTTACATTGGGAGATATAGGACTGAATACTTTACATACACGGATATATATAGTTTTGAAATTACATTGGGAGATATAGGACTGATAAGTAAATAAACTACATTGAATTAGTCATGCAGAAAGACAGGTGCGAATGTTTTCCCAGGTCATGTGCAATTAGATAAGGGGAGAGAGAGTATGGGAGATCAAAATTAAGATAAATTGCATTACGCTTCAATTACATCACTTAGATAAACAATTAGACATTAGAGAATTTAACAAGAATTGCAACCAGAGGGATGTCAATAGTAATAATTATAATAACAATAATATAATATAACAATAATAATAATAGTGTTGAAGTGGGTTAAGATAATGCTACTAATAAAGGATAGTTTTAAATGAATCAAGAATAATAATAATAATGAGAATAATAATAGTAATAATAAAATAATAATAAGAGGTAGAATTGTAAGTAAAACGTATTACCATGGTAGATTCAGAGTCACGACCATCTCCTTTTGTACACAAAGACCTGGCTTGTAAACTCGAATTGCACAAGCCTCTGCAATTGCAAGCATCTTCTTGTTTCTTTGTCTGCTGACAATGGTGAATGACTTGACTGCGTCGATATCATGTCCGTAATCCACAAGATGCTTTGTTATTGAGGATTTTGGCACTTTGAACTCAGCTGTTTTCAACCATTTTGGCAAATGCTCCACCATGCGAGTAGACAATCTTCTTTCCGTACGACCTATGTATTTGCTTCCACACACACAAACAATTAAACAATCTGGGAAAGACCAGTCACCAATCCTCGACACTTCAAACTGCGTATATCAATTTGAGTGTGTGTGTGGAAGCAAATACATAGGTCGTACGGAAAGAAGATTGTCTACTCGCATGGTGGAGCATTTGCCAAAATGGTTGAAAACAGCTGAGTTCAAAGTGCCAAAATCCTCAATAACAAAGCATCTTGTGGATTACGGACATGATATCGACGCAGTCAAGTCATTCACCATTGTCAGCAGACAAAGAAACAAGAAGATGCTTGCAATTGCAGAGGCTTGTGCAATTCGAGTTTACAAGCCAGGTCTTTGTGTACAAAAGGAGATGGTCGTGACTCTGAATCTACCATGGTAATACGTTTTACTTACAATTCTACCTCTTATTATTATTTTATTATTACTATTATTATTCTCATTATTATTATTATTCTTGATTCATTTAAAACTATCCTTTATTAGTAGCATTATCTTAACCCACTTCAACACTATTATTATTATTGTTATATTATATTATTGTTATTATAATTATTACTATTGACATCCCTCTGGTTGCAATTCTTGTTAAATTCTCTAATGTCTAATTGTTTATCTAAGTGATGTAATTGAAGCGTAATGCAATTTATCTTAATTTTGATCTCCCATACTCTCTCTCCCCTTATCTAATTGCACATGACCTGGGAAAACATTCGCACCTGTCTTTCTGCATGACTAATTCAATGTAGTTTATTTACTTATCAGTCCTATATCTCCCAATGTAATTTCAAAACTATATATATCCGTGTATGTAAAGTATTCAGTCCTATATCTCCCAATGTAACTTCAAAAGTATATATCCGTGTACGTAGAGTATTCAGCTGACGCGTTCTACCGAAATTTGATGAATTCATTAAATCCTGCTTTATTAACCTTTATTGCTTGTTTTAAATTCGTATCGGGAAAGAATTTTGTCTATGCGATGTAGAACAGCTAACATTGCACTTCAGTTAGATGAAATAAAACGATTTCCTTTGTTCATCATTAGAAAGTGTGACTTTTCCTAAAAGTGTGACAGATTCGCGCAACGTATTCGAATATTCTCATCAAAAACGTAATTATCACACACGTTTATATAGAAGGTGAGACAGCATGAATTATTACAATACATTTGAGTGAGTGAAGAACAACGACTGTGTCTGCATAATATGAATTCAATTTTTTCTTTTTTCTATGATTCTTCTCAACTGGTTACATGATGGACTATATAAAACGTAAATTACACTACAGATTTAAAAATGTATATTTTATAACGACAAAGTTTAATTGTAGAAACTAAGGATGACATCAGTAAGGGTTACATGTACTGCTTGTCATAATATTGAGCCTCCTAAAGTGAACGAGTTTGGAAGGAATGAACAATTTACCCAGTAACAGTTTCATCGACTTACTTCTTTTCCTTCACCCACAGCTTGACACCATATTTTCATCTCTTACTTGACATCCTCGTCTGTTTTGCAATTATCATGTAATTTCAGTAAAATCGTTATTCCTTTTCAATCTCAACTATTTAACAACTTACATAGTTCCTGGCCAATGTTACCCTTAGTTTCTACTGATTTATCTTTGTCATCATGGAAAATGTATGTTTTAATCTATAATGTAATATTTATCTTTATATCGTTCATCTTGTAACTAGTTGAGAAGAATCATGGAAAACACAAACATTTAGTTAATATTAAACTTGTACATTTGTCATTCTTCCTCCAATCAAAGGTATTGTAATAATTCACGCTTTGTCGCCTTCTAGATAAATCTGCGTGATAATTACATGTTTGCTATGAATGTCCACATATGTTACGCATATTTATAACACGTTTCAGACAAACATCTTATTTTTCCGTCGAAATCCATATAAAGAAGAAATCGCTTAGGAAGCACTCTTTAATGGATTAATTAGTTTGAGTGGCTGTCTGTGTCCTTGAAACAGCAGCTGCTGTAAGTGCGCCATCGACTTTATCATCATTTCATGGTTTTCCATAACACACTGCAATGAATTAGATGTCATGTATCGTAAAACATGTTGGTAATAAAGATTCTATTGACATATGTTTCATCAGCCTTGGAACAAAGAATCGTTCTCCAGGACTCGCCTTGCAGCATCAATGATTCAGGAGAGAAAAGTCATTAGTGGATTCAAAACTAGTAACTGGTGTGACCTGTCTAGTCGCTTGTTTCGTGCAAAGTGAATTTTATCAGTCAGGTTTGCAATGTGAGCACCATTCTAGGTAGCTCTCTATCACTTTGCACATTGATTTGACGATATCAAATGGTTGAAAGCAATCGGCAGGAAGCTCTCAACCCCCAGGTTTCTTCTAATTGGCACCCAACAGCGAGGCTTATCTGCAACATATAAGGAACTCATGTTCCTTTCTGAGATTCGAAACTGCGTGGTAACGTCTCCGAGTGCAGTACTGGGTGACGCGGTTTAGAATCTCAGATGGGTCATGAGTTCCTTCAAGGTTGCAGATACGGCTGACAGACGATTGACAACTAGTACGAAACCTAGGTCCAAAGATCCCTGCCGATTGCCTCCAACTATCTAATATCATGGATCATCGTCGTAGAACACAGCCTCGAATATCATTCACATGTTTGCATGAAATTCAATCTTTGTAGTGGCTTACAACAGAGATGTGAGTGAAGAATGTTTACAGGCGCTTCATAAATACGAAGTGCACATCCGAAAACATTTATACCTCTCATTCAACAGCTGAAAGGCGAATGCTGCCACCAATGTATTCACGAATGGAGTCCCAGCAAAGAATTTGGAGTGAAGACAGGATTGAGGTAACATGGATTTAAGAATAAACTTGTGCACTGTGGCGGAGCATAATTCCGTTGCGGCTAGAATTTGTTTTCGTGAAGTCACACAGTGTTATACAATACTATTTACTGATGACGTTTCGAGCACTATTTATTGTTCATTATCATATCACGCTTTCCACACAACTATTTAACTTCGTTTATATAATTCCATTATTTTCCATCTCTTGATTTGATTTGTGAGTGCTGAGTCTTACCACTACAACGGACCATCTTTTTTACTGTGATCAACTGTATTGTGCAGCATACCATTGACAAGGAGAAGACAGGCATATAAACTCACTTTCTTTTTGACCTGAAAAGAACAAACTTTCACATGATCTTACCACTATACAATAATTTATAGAAGATACCTTATCCGTCTTCATTACACAGAAATTTTATATCAAGCTACCAATTACCCCACGATTCAACATTTCAGTCTAACAAATTGTTGCCGACTTGTTCGGACAGTAAATGATATGCCCTCAGAGTGACTCTAGAGTGAAGACATGACATAATGACAACACCATGTCATTACAGGTTTTTAGGCCGTAGATGTTACAAAATTCCTGGAATAATTTGAGTGCCGAGTGATATTGATTCATTAGAAATTATTATTAATTGATCCCAGCGTCTTAAGAAAATCTTGTTTTGATTTTCTTAAGACGCTGCGATTAATTAAAATAATTTATAACGAATCATGTCATAAGATTTCTTAGCAGATGACATCATGAATGCAAGCCAGATTCTGATTTAGGTCTTGTGAGCCATTAAATATAAAGAAGTAATACTAGCTTCTGATACAAATGAGTGCCATACGGGAATGGTAACAACTCTATCGTGATATATATACCAGAAACAATGATGTTTTTATAGACGCTCATCTTCAAATGTTCAAAGTGTTCCAAGTAATTCTAGAAAGCCTAAATCCATACGTGCCTGCAGACTTTTCAACACGCGGTCCTTCAGTATCAAAATAAAGTTAACCGTTCAATCATTTATCTGTATCAAACTAAAATTTTATTCCCATGTTGTTTATTTGCAGATCTTGCAAACTAGAAATTCACAAACACTGATAATCAACTACCAGTTTCTTCATGCTCAATTCGACTTCGCGCAATTGCCTGTTTTATAAAAACTCACTGAACTTATCATATTATACATGCCATATTTGATTTAAATGGAGGCGAATAAGTGAGATTTTCAAGCACACAGCAGAAAATTTAGCGATTTTATCCACGAAAGTTTATTTTAGCATACGGAAGGAACGAAATGAAATCAGTGTCAGGAAGAATACTGATGTTGGCATCTTCACTGATTTTATTGGGTGAAACGCAAATTAAAAAAATATTTCACAGGTCATATATAGACTCACATTGAAACAGTTGTTCTGCTTCTATGTAAAAATGAGTAACGAGGGAAACTTTCAATTTTTATTTTGTATCAGTGATGTGATTCACCTACCAAGTTTTCATAATATGGCAATGTTTTTAGGATACTTGTAATCGCATTACACATAATTATGATGAGAAATGCAGTCAACAGTAGTCTTTTCAAAAGTCGCCCCGTCATCTGAGTTTGTAATGACGCAGTGTCTCCCACAGGTGTGTGTTATAGCAGGGCGGAATCGCTTAATAATAACGCATAATCAGGAGACAAAACGATTTCTCTTTTTCAATGACGACAAATTTCGACGACTGATAAATCCCTTCTCTGAATCGCAAACATGATATTCCTAACTCTGGATATCCATGATGATTATTGCTGACATACCATTCTGTAATAACCACATGAAAGCCTTAGATCAAATATACGATAAACATCACTCACTTTTTCTCAACATGCTTTCAGCTGAAGAAGATTGATATGATAAACAGTCTGAAAAGTGTTTTAATATGATTTCATATAGTTTGGTGATTATATTTTCAAAGCCTGCCTAAAATTATATACGTAGATTGAATGTCTCTGATTGAATGCGCACTGTAAACACAACAGAGTCACAATAAATCTGGTTGTTAACATGAATGACACATCATAGTAGAACGAAGTCGACAAGTGACTTCAGTCATTCATGCATGTATTCGTTGTCGTTGTATGCATAACATACATATTAAGAAGGATATTGTGATGGTGTGATACAGTTAATGTGTGGCAACGAAATATTATTTTTACATATTGCAACAGTTGAATAAAGTGTTAGCTACATGATAAAATACATCTATTTGGACGTACTCTTTTTTGGTCCAACGGTTATATGCTGCACTAACGTGTCTGTCACATATGTATTCAGTTTCATTTGTTAAAATCAATAATTTCTTAGTTTCAGCCTTCGTGAGTTGAACTAGAACTAATCCAGTCTCAACCTGAGTATTGTGTAGCAACAAATGAATAATTGTTTTAATTCAAAACAGTGTGTTTAACTCACAATTCAAACCACTTCCTACAATGAGGCGTACATGAATGATTGAAGGATATCACAGAACACACCTGAACTGAATGTATTTGAAAATGAATTCTTTGACCCATGCATGCTTAACGCATTTCGATTCATAATTCATAGATGTATTACATTTTATGAGAGATTGTCTTTAATTCTTCATTTCAACTATGACTTTAATCAATCATGAAATGGTTAAACGTCTTCAGAGGAAATGTTTGCGAAAAGTTATAAAGCACTATAAACACTTAATATATTGTTATACTCACCGTTAACAAGCATAGCAGCAACGAAAAAGCAAAGAGAAATATACACCAAATAATTCGAAAACATGTTTCTTCTCAGAGATAGAAATGATCAAAGTTCTCACTTAAATAGCTGTTTTCGCGTTAAGCAACCAATCAAGTTTCAGTTTACAACAGAGAGAAGATTTTATCACAACAAAGAAATCGGTAAACATAAAACAAAGCAAACTTTCAGAATGTAGTTTAGAAATGTCATTTGCTACTTTCATCTTGCTCATATTTAGTTACCATCTTTACAATCAGTCTGACAGCAATCTCTGTCGCAGTTACAAGAAAACAAGATTCACTTCAAGAAAAAACCATAAACAAGTTAGGCAGAAAGATATTATGATAATGTTTTCATTTCAATATTATTTTTTATCGTGCAAGTACAAAATGACGTCTTACACTAAATCGATCTTTCTATGCAAATAGGGCGTACAAAATGCATGTGACGTTTGTAAACCTCAAAACATCGATACTATCGATAAATTATTGCTGTTCCTTGTAAGCTCGTTCAGTCTCCACATCATGAGCCCAGCATCTCATTAAGCTTTAATAAGCAGAATATATATATATATACTATTATTATTATATCCTTTAATTCCTAGAGGAACATACGGCTTCAGCCGTTCGTCTCCATTGAGTTCGGTTCTCTGCTAGAGTCTTCACCTGGCTCCATGTCTGCACACACGTCTCATCTCCTCTTCAAATGACCTCCTCCAAGTCACACTCGGATAGCCGCTTCCCTTTCGGGTTCCACTCGAGCAATGGCTTGTCTAGTGATGTCACTTGATGGTTTCCTAAGAGTATGGCCAATCCATCCCTATTTATTCCTGCCTATTTGTTTCACAATCGGTTTCTGGTTGGTTCGCTCCCAGAGATCTCTATTGCTGATCTATTCTGGCCATCTGATCTTGAGTATTGAGCGAAGACAACTGTTAATGAAGGTATGTAGTTTGTTTGAGATGCTCTTTATGACGCACCAAGACTCTGATCCGTATAGTAGCACTGACTTCACATTGGAGTTGAAATTCCGGATCTTATTTTGGATGCTGAGTGCTGTTGACCTCCACACAGGTTTGGAAGTAGTGAAAGCTTATCTTGCTTTCCTGATTCTTGCTTTGATATCCCCGTCATTTCCGCCTGTAGTTGAAACGATGCTTCCCAGGTAGGTAAAAGAGGTTGTTCCTTTCAGGTTCCTCATATTCATGCTGATTGTTGTCTTTTGTTGTTGATGCTGTTGGTGTTGGCCAGGATTCTCCATCACCTAACTCTGTCATCTCCATGTTCACCTGAAGTCTTATCTTTGATGCTCACCTTTCCTGCCAACTTGTTGCTTTTCGCTTGGATACCTTCCAGTTTGTGGGAAATCAGACATATATCATCGGCGATGTCCAGATCCTCCAAGTATTTTGTGTGAGTCCATTTTATGCCTGTTTCCTCATTGCCCGCTGTTTGTAGCATTATCCAGTCTACTGCAGTCAGGAAAATCATTGAAGATAGTAGGCAGCCAATCTTGTCTTACTCTTGTCCTCACTTCGAAGGGTTCCGTAATTTTCCCGTTGTGGATTACTTGGCATGCAACATTGTCGTACAGCTGTTGGATGAGATGTATAATTGTCGGTGGCACCCCGTATTAGCGAAGTAGTTTCCAAATCACCTCTCGATCGACAATGTCTAAGGCCTTTTCAAAGTCGATGATGTTGAGATAGAGAGGTGAATGCCATTCCAGGCTTTGTTCAATGATGATCCGTAATGTGGCGATCTGATCAATGCGTGAGTTGTTTCTCCTGAATCCAGCCTGTTCCGGTCAAAGTTTTCATCCCGGGCATGTTTGATTCTCTCCAGTATGATGCGGTTTAGCATTTTGCTTGAGATGGACAGGAGCATAATTCCACGCCAGTTCTTGCATTGACAGGATTAACTTTCACAAGTTGTGTACTCATTCTTTTGAATGAAGCATTATGTATCTAAGTTAAACTTTGTTATGCATATTATTCCAGAATCAAACTCATGAAATAGTATAATGCTATCAAGTAACACATAAGGTGCCATCCATTGATCCATAAGGAAATCAGAGATCAAGTATGTACTGCTGATGTTATGAACTGATTTTTCTGAGCATTCTCAGCTCCAAATATTTTTGCAGATGTGTGTGAATGGAGTATCGATGATATATGACATCATAATTTGTGGTGCATAGGCACAATCTGACTTTATGTCCCCCAGCGTCATGACAAACACATGTAGACTGAATAATATTACAAACAAATATATGTATTTTCCACCTTATTTTAAATAGACGTTGGCTCCCCATATAAGGTTTGGTATGAGTATGGAATTTACAGCATGTGATATCTGCAGGCCAACGTTCGCTGGCCAACTATTGATATCAAGTGTGCGTCGGCAGGTGATTGAGCACAAGGCCATATACATGGTCGGCGATATTCCTATTCGCTGTGTCAGCAACGGATATGTCAAGTGTGTCATGACCAGTTGGTTTGCATTTGTCTGCGATAATCAGCTTGATCGAACGAGACATATTCACGTGGTTCATGTTTTTAACATTATTGGTGTGTGTTTGAAGAACCAGGTTTGATTGTAGAAGCAGTGACACAAGGAATCGAAGACGTAATCTTACCAAAGGTCAAACCTAAGATTTGGATGCGTGGACGACACATTCGCTATACTCAAAAGAAAAGAGTTGTATAAAACTCACAAAACCTAATAAACAATGTCATAAACGCCATCAAAATCACAAGAAAAGAGGAATCTGAGAATGAAATCCTTTTTAAGACTACTTAGTCAGGCGAAAAACCACAGAAGAATTAGAGAGACACGTTTATATGAAATCAACTTACATGGACCGAAATACCAATTACAAAATCAGATATCCAATAACATCCAAAAAAGAAATTGTGTACAAACACTGCAAAAGGCCGCCAGGACCCATTGAGGCACTACCACTTTAAGGAATATTGATAAAGATATTCTATGGGTGTCTTCCAAAACTCGAAATGCACGGAATTCCGTCAAAAGACATATATTTGCATGACAACTCAGCAAATCAAATGCCCTCAATGAAAACACAGAGAAAATTGCCTTAGCATATGTGAGGGACATTCTCAGAAATCACTGCAAGACTTCCCAAACCTTTAGGAAATGACATCGCACACAATCCAACAAAATTACTTCGTTCAGCTGTACGTCAACAGAAAGACTCAAGAACGAAAGAATATACAACTAATAAAACATCCAAAACAAAATGATGAAAGAGAAAATGAAAAGAATTGCCTAATGACAACAATAATATCAATGGTGAATTCATAATTGAATGAAGCTAATGGATGGCCAGCCAATAGGTAAGAACCTGTCAGAAGAAGTCCAGGTGAACATAATCTAAAAGACATTTTCCAATTTGGTGGAGAGGAGAATCAAGTAAATTAACATGACATAATCATGGTTTCGTTTGATGTGAATTCTATATTCACGCGGATCACTTTGAATGACGTTAAAGACATCATGTGTCATCACAACGATATACATCCTCTAAAAAACTAGAATTTGAGAGGCGTTTTGGGTTATGTACAAATGACAAACAATTCAAGTTTGACAACAAATATATCTTCGGGTTGATGTTATGTCTATAGGAGGCTAGTGTGCTCAACATAAATATATCTTAAATTTAAATGAGATATAAGCCAATAAAATGAATGATGTTACCATATTATTCTGCACACCATCGTTGTTCTTGCTTAATTCGCTTTCATCGGAAGGAAGAAATACATGCAGAAGATTGCAGTGTTGTCAATGTTGGTACCACTAGTGACGAGAAAACCACACGACTGCACTTCTGAATTCCGCGCTATCCTGATGAATGTTCTTACTTTTTACTGAGGAAGAGACAGTTTTCATGGTATAACCTACTCCGATTCTTTACTTGGTTATATTGATCGTCAGTAAGCATCACTTAATCATTATTTGCAATGGCTTTTCATTGATTGATATTATTATTTACATGAAAGCTATTTTGAATTATTGTTATTCTTTGTTGTTTTCAATCTTAGATGAAGAAAGGGCTCATTGACATCTACTTATATGATAAGAATAGAGAATGGTCAACAAAGGGTGGAACAGAAATAGATAGTAATGTGCAGACAGCGCTGAAGTATGAAAGAGTAATTACTGCAGATCAAGTAAAATGTCAACAATCATAATGGCTAGATTAGCATGAAATTTCACTAAAAGTGTAGAAAGATACTACTTGCTGTTGATAATCAGTAGTACAGTATAGTTATGAAAGTACTTTTTCATAATAATGATGTGAATTTTGACAATAAATAATTGATCGTGCAATTTGTGAAGCTTTCCATGAATTAGATGTATCGCAAATGCAGGTATTTATAAATAATAAGATTCACAGGTTATTAGTGCTTCATGCAACAAGCAGTCTGACAATTAGGATGAAACAAAGTTGCTAGAATTTGTACTGAATTAAACAAAGGTGACAAGTGAAATAATGCGGGATATTGTTCAGAGTGAAATCATTGATGTCAATCTACATAATACGAGAAGCATACACAAACTGAATGTAAAACCACAAAGTGGGATAGAGCCACATAAGGAAAATATGGAAGAAAAAATTTAGCGCAGATGGAGTGGTCGAACAAACCGTTACACTTTATAAATTATTTAAAATAATCTCAGCGTGTTAAGAAAACCAAAGCAATGTTTTTCCGAACCCTTCGCTGTGTAAGCCACAGTTTCTACAGCAGATTTATTCGGATTTTCATTAATGATTCAATCTGAGTCGGCACTCAAATTATTCCGGGAAGTTCGTTACGCCTACGGCCTGGAAACCTTTCAAACCTTTACTCTCTTCAGAGGTAATTAGCGAAGAGTACAAATTTTACTATTTCTACACGTCTTTTAGATTGGTAGATTTCATGAACCATTCCATAAATAACAAACCAACATTCTTTAGTAGGTAAAGTGTATTTTTCGAAGCATCATTCTCCTTTATGAATTTGTTTGAAGCCATGGCGAAAGTCAAAGTGAAATAAAACGGTTATATCCAAATGCTGTTCTTGCTCAACTCAGATTGCATACAGTCATATACACATTGAAATATTTGCGACTTTTCACTTGACATTTCTGTTTAAATTATGATGCATCTACAATATTCATTTGAATATTTCGATTATACGTTGATGACACACTCATTGTATGCGAAGATTTGAGTCACGCTTGGTCTCTATTTTACACTTAAAACAATGTACACAAAAGAATCATTTTTACGATGGAACAAAATGATGATGAAAATTTGCATTATTTAAACGTAAATTTGGAGAGGAAATACATGTTACTTCCAACTGTGTATACCAATTCACATGTATCTGCTAGAGCAGTTACACTGGAAGTACAGAGCCGAGGGCCTACGTCAGATTATGCGAACATGTACCAAGAAGCCTCAGGTTGAAGGATCCGAGTATCTTAGGCTCTTCAATCGCCAAACATCTGTTTGACACAGGACATCGAGTGGATGTGCTGGAATCATTCGAAATTATTTACGTACAAATTACCTCAAGCCTTTGCAGGTTTGCTGAAGCTACAGTAATACAACTGTTCAAGTCTGACTTATGTGGTGTATTGATTTCTAAGGTGTCTAAATTGTTACGACATATATATATTATAAAAGAGAAGTTTGTTGAAAACATTGATTAAGAAGTTGTGTTGTTGGGTGGTAACAAGAGAATATTAGTATTAGATACGTGAATAGATAAGAGAAGATCAAAACTTTGATGCACATGGGGTCAGATGGAAAATTGATAATGTGATAGCAAATCTTAGAAGTTCAAGAAAAAATATCCTTTCAGAGAGTCATGCGGAAAAATGAATTGGGTAAGTTTAAAGATATGATAACAAAAGTGGAAAACAAAGAGTTACTGAGAAATGAGTCATTAGGCCAATTAAAGTCCAATAAGGAATGCTTTTTGAACAAATAAGTCAGACTTCAATCGTTTTAATACTGCAGGTTCAGCAAACCTGCGAAGACTTGAGGTAATTTGTACGTAAATAATTTCGAATGATTCCAGCACATCCACTCGATGTCCTGTGTCAAACAGATGTTTGGCGATTGAAGAGCCTAAAATACTCGGATCTTTTAACCGATGCATAGACGTGCGCTTTTCGATTACATCGCTTTATTTGCATAGTTACCTTAAACTCTCATCTTTGTGAAATATCTTGTCGGAAAGTTGCAAAAAACTATTACAATTATTTGACTTTGAATCATTGAATCTTTGGATATAATATTGTATATCAATTACACCTATAACTATCTACTTGCCACTCTGTGCTTGTTAAACACTAACTAATACCTATAATTGTATATATATTGATGGATTTACATGTTCAAGTTGGCTCAAGTCAGTGAGTCTATGATTTTGGTATCATTTTGGTTAACTGTAATTGACTGTGATATTATTACTGTTGTTGTCACTTGTTACCCTTCTTGTTGTGAATTATTTTCTCGAGCTGGAGTTTTTCTGCTTGTTTATTCGCTGTTTTCCTGGTTTTTAAGGGGAGCAACCCACAAGGTCGCTTCTCTCTAAATTATAAATAAATGCAACAATCCCCTTCTCAGGCGTGAGGCTAGCAACCCCACCCTGTAAACAAAGCTGCTACAGAAACTTCAGCACGATGAATCTCCTTGCGCCAAAAGAAGAAGTCTCTGTGGGGACATGGAATGTTCGCACCATGTACGAGATTGGCAAAGCTGCCAAGATCGCAAACCAAATGAAAGGGTACGGAATTCAAATACTGGGGATATGTGAAATTCGATGGAACAGGAATGGACTCACCAAATTGTCAACGGGTGAGTCAGTGATCTACTCGAATCACGCAGAAGATAACCACATGCACACCGAGGGCGTGTCTATCATGATGTCACCAACTGTGACAAAGGCCTTGATGCAGTGGGAGGCGATCTCGCCCAGGATAATGACCACCAGATTCAACTCCAAAGGAAGAAAAGTGTCAATTATACAGTGCTATGCACCGACAAACAACGCAGACCTCGAAAAGAAAGAAGAATTCTACAGACAACTACAGGCAGCAATAGACAATACTCCAGCTGATGACATTAAAATACTAATGGGAGACGTGAACGCCAAACTGGGATCACGCAACACAGGAAGGGAACTCATCATTGGTGGAGAAGCTCTCGGAGAAATGAATGAAGACGGAGAACTCTTCGCCGACTTCTGCGCCTTCAATGAACTAGTGATCGGTGGCAGCGTATACAAACACAAGGATATCCACAAGGCTACATGGGTGTCACCAGATGGGCGAACCAAAAACCAAATCGACTTCATCTCAATCTCAAGGAAGTAGAGACGAAGCCTACTGGACACAAGATCGATATAACTTCCCTATTCAACCGATCTCCCTGCATGAGATATTAGACATCATCTGTAAACACTCTGATTTTCTTCCTCTACCATCACTGGAATTTAAGCACCTTCTCGTGTTATATACTAATGATATACAATTCCAGTTCGACAACAAAATGTATCGCCAATTTGATTGAATGGCAAAAGGGAGTCCACTATGTCCGCAATCGGCTGATATCTTTATGGCCAGTCTACAAAAGTCAATGCTCGATTTTGCAAAAGGCCATAGCTTTGTCTGTTCCAGTCTTATTAATAAAGCCTTATAATAAGTTGTGGTCATGATGAGGTGACTGAACGAGCTTACAAGTAACAGCAATAATAAATCGATGCTTCACAACATTTTCATGTTTTGAGGTTAACAAATATCACATGCTTTAGTACCCATAGAACTTTCTATCTTGTGTAAGACGTCATTTTGTACTTACACGATAAATAATAAAATTGAAATGAATACAATACCATAATATCTGCCTGCCTCACTTGTTTATGGTTTCGTGTTGAAGTGAATATTGTTTTCTTGTTACTGCGACAGAGATTGCTGTCAGACTGATTGTAAAAATAGTAACTTAACAAGAGCAAGATAAAAGTCAAAGATGTAGCAGATGACATTTGCAAACAACATTCTGACAATTTTCTTAATGGAATGATGAGAGACTGCTTTGTTGTGATGAAATCTGCCTTCTTTTGAAAACTGAGATTTTATTGGTTGCTTAACACGAAAGCAGCTATTTAAGTGAGGACTTATTTCTCTCTCTGAGAAGAAACATGCTTTCCACTCATTTCTTATCTATTTCTATTTGCATTTGCATTGCTGCTACGCTTGTTGGCGGTGAGTGTAACAATATTCTAAGTGTTTGTTTTGCTGTATCACTTTTCACAAACTCTTGCTTCTGAAGACGTTTTACCATTTCATAATTGATTAAAATCATAATTGAAATCAAGATTTAAATAGAATCATTAATAAAATAAAATACATCTATGAATTGTGAATACAAATGTGTGAAATATGCATGGGCCAAACAATGTATTTTCACATACAACCAGTTCAAGTGCGTTCTGTGATCTCCTTCAATCATTTATGTTCGCCTCATTGTAGGAAGTGGTTTGTATTGTGAGTTAAACACTGTTTTGTATTATTATAATTATTCATTTGTCACTATACATTACTCTTTGTTATCAGGTTGAGACTGGATTAGTTCGAGTTCAACTCATTACTGATACAAAGAAATTATTGATTCAAACAAATGAAACTGAATACATATGTAACACACACGTTAGTACAATAAATAACCGTTGGAACAAAAAACCGGATTTTCAAATAGATATATTGTATTATGTTGCTAATACCGTAGTGAACTGTGGTGATATGTGAGAATAATATTTTGTTCGCACACACTATTTTTATCACACCACCACAATATCAGTGTAAAAATGTATGTTGTACATCCAACGACAACGAATACGTGCATGAATGACTGGAGTCACTTGTCGACTTCGTTCTCTTGTGATGTGTCATTCATGTAAACAAGCAGATGAATTGTGACGCTTTTGTGTTGACAGTGCGCATTCAATCAAGGACATTCAATCTAGGCAGGCTTTCAAAATATAATCAGTGAACTATATAAAACACTATTACACCACTTTACAGACTATTTATCCTATAAATCTTCTTCAGCTGAAACTATGTTGACAATAAGTGAGTGATGTTTATTGAATATTCCATCTGAGGCTTTCATGTGGTTATTACAGAAATGTATGTCAGCAATAATCATCATCGACATCCAAAGTTAGGAATATCATGTTTGCGATTCAGAGAAGGGATTTATCAGTCGTCGAAACTTGTCGTCATTGAAAAAGAGACATCCTCTTTTCCCTTTATTTTCCATTATTGCTAGCCAAATCCGATTGCGATAACACACATCTGTGGGAGACACTGCGTCATTACAACTTCAGATGACGAGGCGACTTTTGAAAAGACTACTGTTGACAGCATATCTCATCAGAATTATGTGTAAGGCGATAACAACTTCGTTTTTATTCTGAAACCACCACCATATTATGAGAATTTATTGAGCAAATCACATCACTTGGACAACAAAAATTGACACGTTCTCTCTCTACACACGTTTACATAGAAGCGAAAACCTTTTTTGAATGTAAGTCCATACATGATCTGTGAGATGTTTTTAATTTGGGTTTTACATATTATATCCAGTGAGCACGTCAACACCAGTATTCTTTCTGACACTGATTTCATTTCGTTCCTCACGTATGCTAAAACAAATTTTCGTGGCTTAAATTGCCAAATTTTTGTTGTTTGCTTGAAAACCCCACTTATTCGCCCTTATTCAAATCAAATAAGTTCAATGAGTTTTGTATGAAACAGGCAATTGAGCGAAGTCGAATTAAGCATGAAGAAACTGGTAGTAGATTATCAGTGTTTGTGAATTTCTAGTTTGCAAGATGTGCAAATAAACAACATGGGATTTAAATTTTGTTTGATAAAGGTAAACGATTAAATGGTTAACTTTATTTTGATACTGGGAGACCGCGTGTTCAAAAGTCTAAAGGCCTGTACGGATTTGGGTTTTCTAGAATTACTTGGAACTCTTTAAACATGTGAACATGAGTGTCTATAGAAACATCATTGTTTCTGGTACATATATCCCGATAGAGATGTTACCATTCCTGTATGGCACTCATTTGTATCAGAAGATAATATAACTTCTTTATAATTATTGGCTCACAAGACCTAAATAAGAATCTGGCTTGCATTCATGATGCCATCTGTTAAGAACCCTTATGACATGATTCATTATAAATTATTAAAATTAATCCCAGCGTCTTAAGAAAATCAAATCAAGACTTTTTTAAGATCAATTAATAATGATTTTTAATGAATCAATATGACCCGGCACTCAAATTATTCCAGGAAGTTTGTAACACCTACGGCCTAGAAACTTCTAATGAACTGATGTTGTCATTGTGTTATCCCTTCACTCCAGAGTCACTCTGAAGGCATACCATTTTCTATCCGAACAAGTTGGTAACAGTTCGTTAGACTGAAATGTAGAATCATGGGTAATTGGCTGCTTGATATACAATTGCTATGTAATGAAGACGGACAAGGTGTCTTCTATAATTTGTTGCATAACAGTAAGGCCATGTGAAAATTTTGTTCTTTTCAGGTTACAGAGAACGTGAGTTTATATGCCTGTCTTCTCCTTGTCAATGGTATGCTGCACAATACAGTTCATCACAATAGAAAAGATGGTCCGTTGTAGTGGTAAGACTCAGCACTCATATCGGATATAGGTAAATTACTACTACAAATCAAATCAAGAGATAGAAAATAATGGAATTATATAAACGAAGTTAGAAAGTTGTGTGAGTACCGTGATATGATTATGAACAGTAAATAGTGCTCAAAACGTCATAAGTACATAGTAATTAATTAGACTTTGTGACTTAACCAAAATAAATTTTACTCACAATGGAATTTTACTCCGCCAGATTGCACAAGTTTTATTCTTAAATCCATGTTACCTCAATCCTGTCTTCACCTCAAATTTCTTTGCTGAGACTGCATTCGTGAATCCATTGGTAGCTGCATTCGCCTTACATCTGTTGAATGAGAGGTATAAATGTTTTCCTTTGTTCACTTCGTATTTATGAAGCGCCTGTAAAGATTCTTTACCCACAACTCTGTTGTAAGCCACTACAGTGTTTGAATTTCATGCAAACATGTGAATGATATTCGAGACTGTGTTCTACGATGATGATCCATGATATTAGATAGTTGGAGGCAATCGGCAGGGACCTTTGGACCTAGGTTTCGTACTAGTTGTCAATCGTCTGTCAGCCGTATCTGCAACCCTGAAGGAACTCATGACCCATCTGAGATTCTAAACCGCGTCACCCAGTGCTGCACTCGGAGACGTTACCACGCAGTTTCGAATCTCAGAAAGGAGCATGAGTTCCTTAAATATTGCACTCAACAGTGCCAACTAGCAGGTAACCTGGGTCCAGGGCTTCCTGCCAATTGCCTTCTACCATTTAATATCGTCAAATAAATGTGCAAATTGATAGCGAGCTTCCCAAAAATGATGGCTACAATGCAAACCCGCCTGAAAGAATTCACTCTGCATCAAAGAAACGACTAGACACGTCACACTAGTTACTAGTGTACTTTGATATTAATCCACTCATGAACTTTCTTTCCTAAATCATTGATGCTTTAAGGTGAAACCAGAAAAATGATTCTATGTTCCATTGCTGATAAAGCTGATGTTATTAGAATCTTAATGAGCAGCATGTTTTACGAACCATGATATCTAATTCTTTGCAGTGTGTTGTGCGAAACCATGATATGATGATAAACTTGATGGCTCACTTACAGCAGCTGCTGCTTTAGGGACACATACAGCCATTCAAATTAATTCATCCATTAAAGGCTGCTTCCTAAGCCATGATTTATGGACATGAATTTCGACGGAAAAATAATAAGATTGTCTGAAATGAGTAATAAATTTGCGTAACATATGTGGACATTCACAGCAAACACGTAATTATCACGCACATTTATCTAGAAGGCAACAGAGCGTGAATTATTACAATATAAACTTGAACAAAGCAAGAACAACAATTGTACCAGGATAATATGAGCTCATCTTTTATCATTTCGAGGATTCTTCTCAACTGGTTACAACCTGAACGATGAAAAATATGAATTACATTATATTAAAGATTTGAACATAATTTTCCACGATCACAAGGAGTAATTGGTAGGAAGTAAAAGTAGCATTAGTCCGGAATGATTTAACTAATTAAGAGTTACAAACACAGTTCATTTGAATTATTCTATAAATAGTCAGTGTTTGTAACTCTTAATTAGTTAAATCATTCCGGACTAATGCTACTTTTACTTCCTACCAATTACTCCTTGTGATCGTGGAAAATTATGTTCAAATCTTTAATGTAATGTAATTCATATTTTTCATCGTTCAGGTTGTAACCAGTTGAGAAGAATCCTCGAAATAATAAAAAATGAGCTCATATTACAATATATTTGAATAGCGGAAGAATGACAAATGTACCAGTTTAATATAAACTTAATGTTTATTTTTTCTTTGACTCTTATCAAATCGTTACAAGATGAATGATACAAAGATGAAAATTAGATTAACAACTGTAAAATACATTTTCCATGATGACAAAGATAAATCAGTAGAAACTAAGGGTAACAATTAGCCAGGAACGATGTAAGTTGTTAAACAGTTAGCACTGAAAAAGAATGACGACTTTACAGAAATTACATGACCATTGCAAAACAGGCAAGAATGCCAAATAAGAGGTGAAAAAATGGCGTCAGGCTGTGGGGTAAGGGGAAGAAGGAAGTTGATGAAACTGTTTTAGGTGAATTGTACCTTCCTGCCAAACTCAATCACTAAAGGAGGCTCAATATAATGACAAACAATACATGTAACTCTTTCTGAGGTCACTCTTATTTCCTACAATTTATCTTTGTCGTCATAATAAAATGCATTTTCAAATTCGTAGTGTAATTTATGTTTTTATATTGTCCATCATGTAACCAGTTGAGAAAAATCATAGAAAAACAAAAATTGATTCATATTATGCTGACACATTTTTCGTTCTTGACTCATTCAAATGTGTTGTAATAATTCATGCTTTCTCACCTTCCATATAAATGTGTGTGATAATTACTTTTTTGATGAGAAAAATTCGAATAAGTTGCGCAGATTGTCACACTTTCAAGACAAGACACACTTTCTAATAATGAACAAATAAAATCGTTTTGTTTCATCTAACTGAAGCGTAATGTTAGCTGTTTTACTTCGCATAGACAAAACTGTTTCTATTGTATGTTTTCATATCAACTCAATGTAGTTCGTCAATCATTATCTGACTACAAAACAGATGAAGAATGTCCAATATACACTGATCTAAATGCTGAGTGACTATTTCAAGCAGGACATTTTCTAACTGCCATTGATTATTTTCAACATTTTTATCAGTAAACAGTAGTCTTACATGAACCACATTCCAGTTTTGTTATCAATCATTGAAATTACTTTTGCTGAAATATTGCAGTATACCCACGCAGTGTACCGAAAGGTAAATTTTTCTGAAATTTTTCCAGTACCGTCATTATATATCCAAACATATGATGTGAAAAATGCAAAACTCTCTTTCGCTGTGAATTTTCGCAACTTGAAAGTATTCTTTGAAACACAATAATTTGAGGTTTGATGAGTTAAACTATGATACGTGCAGTAGTGCATTGTTAATTCATGTGAATCCGGTATTCTTATTAGCGACAGTAGTATATTTATCTTGAAAAGTTACAATCAGCTCATATTCACTCGAATTCTCTTCAATATGATCACTTTAATCGTAAGATGAGGAATATGTTTCGAATGTAATCATCGTTCTATAGATACAGTTGTTATAATCAGCTGAGTGATGGCGAAACAAGAAATTATTGAGTCTGAATGGTTATGTTAGAAAAACATTGGAAACATCCTAAGCAGTCAGTATGCTCCACTTGGATGCCAATAAACAAGTAACAACAGTTATAAATAAAAAATGTATTCACAGATATTTTAGAAGTAAACACTAAATAAATAATGTGTGCAAAGTAAAAGCTATGAAGTGTTAAGTGCTTACCCTTGAGAAGAATGATTACTAATTTAGAGGTGAACACAGTGATGAGAAATTTTTGAGCAGGATTTCTTCATACTTTCTTCCTTTAGTCGTTAACATTTTCACTTGCTGTGAATGGTTTCATATGGAGAGATTCAAAGCCGATCAACAATTGTCGAAGTGAATTATAATGAATCATTTTAATATCTACAGATTATGTTCAAAGAAGTAAGATTTCTAGAATTTTTCTAGTGTCGTCAGTTTAGTTCTAAGTACATGAAGTGATGAAGATGAGTTAAAAGAATTGTGTTCGCCCATGCACTGTGCGAATACCAAATTTGTGAAGTGTATTACCAAAACTGCATAATAATCGAAATTTTTACGGTTCAACCGTGGATTATGCAGGAATTATTTAACATACTGTCTGTGCTCGATGACGTAAGTAATGCAAATTACACAGACTTCGTATTTCCTGGAATTCTTCATACCATACTCGCTGAGGAATTTCTTTCGGGATATATCATAATTACACAGATTCAGCTGTTCGGTGACATTTTATACATGACATAATGGTAACATATTAAAAGTAGTCAAGTCTTTGTGAATACATTTGAAAGTAATGGAAATGTGGCGTGGAGAATAAAAATATGAATCGGAGATCAGGTAATAATTAATCATGGCGATAAATAGAAGATGATTTTCCTTCAGCTTTGTTAAACACACGCCATGCCATATAACGTTTCTCCACGATATCAACTTTCTGCCGTGTTTATCATTTTCAATTGAGAAGAATTATCATGGATAAATAGAATAGTAGAATTCTGTGTAAATTTACCTGATGAAGAAACAGATCATGTATTTCAAAATAAACTTGATGTACTCACCTGGAGTCAATTTTGTAACAGATCTCTCACTGTGTGATGTAAACAGAGGATGGCGCTATTAAAGTAAAGCGTTTTGAATTTGATTTCTGCATATTCTGAGTACACTCACTGTTAGAAATACTGTAACTAGCATAAGAATTTTTACCATATACATCGAATCTTATACTCAGACGTGGAAGGTAAATCATATATTTACTAAAATCATAAAATATTTATAAAAAGTTTCTGGAATACTTTAGAGAAGTGAATAATAGCAAACTGGATAACTGAAGATGAAACTGAAACACACTTCACGAACAGTTTTGACGTGGTAAACATTTAAATGAGCAGTGAAACAGTTGATTTAAAGTTCGGATGAGATTTTTACTAGACGCTCGAATTTGCTCCACGCCCAAGGTCTTCTCAAATGTGATATGTGTTGCATCCTTAAATTGGTTATGTTGCACAACAGTCTATAGTCAGATAGACATTTGCGATGGCGTCACATGAAACTGGATTATAATTCATTCTATATTATTATTATTATTATTTCCTTTAGTTCCTAGAGGAACATAGGGCTTCAGCCATGCGTCTCCATTGCGTTCGATTCTCTGCTAGAGTTTTCACCTGGCTCCAGGTCTGCCCACATGCTTTCATCTCCTCTTCACATGATCTCCTCCAGGTCACCCTTGGACGACCAACTCGCCGCTTCCCTTTCGGGTTCCACTCGAGGGCTTGTCTAGTGATGTCACTTGCTGGTTTCCTCAGAGTGTGGCCAATCCATCTCCATTTTTTCCTGCCTATTTGTTTCACAATGGGTTCCTGGTTGGTTCGCTCCCAGAGATCTTTGTTGCTGATCCTTTCCGGCCATCTGATCTTGAGTATTGAGCGAAGACATCTGTTAATGAAGGTCTGTAGCTTGTTTGAGGTGCTCTTTGTGACACGCCAAGTCTCTGATCCGTATAGTAGTACTGACTTCACATTGGAGTTGAAAATCCCGATCTTATTTTTGACGCTGAATGATGTTGTCCTCCACACAGACTTCAGAGTAATGAAAGCTTGCCTTGCTTTCCCGATCCTTGCTTTGATATCCTCGTCAGTTCCGCCTGTAGTTGAAACAATGCTTCCCAAGTAGGTAAAGGAGGTAGTTTCTTTCAGGTTTTTTCCATTTATGCTGATTGCTGTCTGTTGTTGTTGTTGGTGTTGGCCAGGAATCTTCATCACCTCTGTTTTTTCTATGTTCACCTGGAGTCCTATCTTTGATGCTTCTTCTGCCAACTTGTTACTTTTCACTTGCATATCTTCCAGTTTGTGGGAAATCAGGCATATATCATCGGCGAAGTCCAGATCCTCCAAGTTCTTTGTGTGAGTCCATTTTATGCCTGTTTCCTCATTGCCCGCTGTTTGTCGCATTATCCAGTCTACTGCAATCAGGAAAATCATTGGCGATAGTAGGCAACCCTGTCTTACTCCTGTCTTCACTTCGAAGGATTCCGTGAGCTTCCCGTTGTGGATTACTTGGCATGCAGCGTTGTCATACAACTGTTGGATGAGATGTATAATTGTCGGCGGCACCCCGTAGTAGCGAAGTAGTTGCCAAATCACCTCTCGATCGACGCTGTCGAAGGCCTTTTCAAAGTCGATGAAGTTGAGATAGAGAGGTGACTGCCATTCCAAACTTTGTTCAATGATGATCCGTAGTGTGGCGATTTGATCAATACATGACTTGTTACTCCTGAATCCAGCTTGTTCTGGTCGAAGTTTTTCATCCAAGGCTTGTTTGATCCTTTCCAGGATGATGCGGCTTAGTATTTTGCTTGGGATGGAAAGGAGCATAATTCCGCGCCAGTTCTTGCATTGACTTAAGTCTCCTTTCTTTGGTAGTTTGAATAGGTATCCTTTCTTCCAATCCTCGGGTACTTTGCCTTCTTTCCACACTTTCTCAAGTAGTGGCGTCATCAGGTCTGCTGTTGTCTCTGGGTCGACTTTCAATGCTTCTGCTGGGATTCCATCTGGTCCTGCTGCTTTCCCAGCTTTCAGCATCTTGATTGCCTTCAGGACTTCTGATTTCGTCGGGGGGTTGATGTTCACTGGTAATTCTGCTTCCGTTGTTGGTATTGTTGGGCGCGTTGTAGGTGGCGGTCGGTTTAGTAGTCTTTTGAAGTGTTCAGCCCAGTGTTTCCTTTGCTCCACTTCTTTGGTGATTGACTTTCCATTTTCATCCTTCACTGGCTTAATTTGTGTCAAACTTTTGCCCGATAGGTACCTAGTTGTTTGGTGAAGTGTTGCGAGGTCTCCTTTGCCTGCAGCTTGTTCTGCTTCATTGGCCATGGCTTCATAATACTTTCTTTTGTCTTCTCTGGCACTCTTCTTTACTCCTTTGTTCAGTGTATTGTAGCTTACATTCAACTCCTGTTTCTGTTGCTCGTCGGTGCACTGCAGAATTTTTTGTTTCACCATCCTTCTCTCCTCTATTAGCCTCCAAGTGTCCGTAGTGAGCCACGGTTTGTCCTGTCTCTTCTTTCTGCCCAGAACTTCCATGCAGGTTTCGCTCCATACTGTTTTCAGGTTGTTCCAGTGTTTTTCGACGCTGACCTCTTCACCAGTGTTGATTTGTGTCTCGGCTTTGTCCTTTATACTTGCAGTAAAGATATCCTTTGTATCCTGGTCCTTTAGTTTTTGAGTGTTGAACTTGGCTTGTGGTCTATCTGCAGCTCCTGTTTCTCTGAAAGCCTTTAATTTGAGTTGGATTGTTCCTTGTACGAGGTAGTGGTCTGAGCCAACGTCTGCTCCTCTTCTTGCTTTTGTGTCCAGTAGGCTGCGCCGCCACTTCCTCGAGATTGTGATGAAGTCGATTTGGTTTTTGGTTCGCCCATCTGGTGACACCCATGTAGCCTTGTGAATATCCTTGTGTTTGTATACGCTGCCACCAATCACTAGTTCATTGAAGGCGCAGAAGTCGGCGAAGAGTTCTCCATTTTCATTCATCTCTCCCAGAGCTTCTTTACCCATGATGAGTTCCCTTCCTGTGTTGTCTGGTCCCAGTTTGGCGTTCATGTCTCCCATTAGTATTTTGATGTCACCGGCTGGAGTATTGTCTATTGCTGCCTGCAGTTGTCTGTAGAATTCTTCTTTCTTTTCGAGGTCTGCGTTGTTGGTCGGTGCATAGCATTGTATAATTGACACTTTCCTTCCTTTGGAGTTGAATCTGGCGGTTATTATCCTGGGTGAGATCGCCTCCCATTGTATCAGAGCCTTGGTTGCCGTCGGTGACATCATTATAGCCACGCCCTCGGTGTGTGTGTGGTTGTCTTCTGGGTGACCGGAGTAAATCACTGACTCACCTGTTGACAATTTGGTGAGTCCGTATCCGTTCCATCTGCTTTCGCAGATCCCCAATACTTGTAGTCCGTATCTCCTCATTTCGCTTGCGATCTGGGCAGCTTTGCTAGTCTCGTACATGGTGCGGACATTCCATGTCCCCACACAGACTTTTTCTTTTGACGCAAGGAGACTGTTCACGCTGAAGTTTCTGTAGCAGGTTTGTTTACAGGGTGGGGTTGCTGGCCTCACGCCTGTTTCATTCTATAATCTAGGGTTAATTGACGAATAAAGATTAGAGAGATTTCTTGCCTGCAATGTCTTTAGTAAATAGAACCTAAGCAATTTATGATGTTCAATCAAAAAAAAGAAGATAGAACAACTCAGTTGCAGTTTATCAAAGCAATTTTGAAAAAGGCTTCCAGTGGAATAGTGTGCAGAGTCATTCATCAATCTGTAGTTTATCCATACAGTTAATTCGATATAAGCTAATATTTTGTGGTCGAGATTCAATTATCTTCAGTCCGGCAAAAGCTACTCTAAGTGACAAATTATTTCTGAATTTTCAAATCTTCTATTCCAATGTAATAACATTTATCGAATCCGACCAATTCTACAAATTTATTTGGTGATTACAAATCATATAGTTAACATTTATGATGACATCTGAATGTTAGATCTCATGAGTAAGTGCCTTGTAATTGTTATTTACACTCAACAAAAATAAATTAACTGAAGATGCATGGATATAAGCTGTTATATGTTCATATATAAAAATGTTTCACATAAAATGTGAGTGCTGTTGATTGCAGCTTTGTGATGAAACCACACTAGATACGTATTATCAGAAAGCTTCCTCTAAGCACATGAACATAGTTATATTGGTCACACTTTTTTCGTCGTCATCAGATAATGCGAGCATCATATCAGAATTTTGATTCCACCGGTAATAAATGACTTTACACCTAGAAATTTTGCCAGTATTGTTGTGTATATAATGGGTCATTCACTGAATATGTTCTTTTTTCTCTCTAAAGAAGAGTATAGTGAGTCATAATATATTCCAACACATCGTCTGCATTGACTAAGTGGGTAAAAATCTATCTCTTGTTATTTTGCTTGAGTGTGTATGATCTCAGGCCTCGTTGATTCGTATTCTTGGATGCTTTCCAGAACAAAACGCTTCACAAATTATCAAATTTGAAATATTTTAGACTTGTATATAATTGTGAACTAAGAGCAAACATTTTCGAAATGTATTTCATCAACACACTCTTCCTGTGAAGTAGAACTGAATGCATTTTACTCTTGTTGTTGCATAGGAGATAATCGTAAGTTCGCCGTCGTATAGGTTCACACTATCTCAGATGCGTTCACAAAGTTCAAATATACACACATTTCTGATTTCACGATAGGTGTGGTGGTTGCAGATTTATGTCAAAGAAATCCCATTACGAAGATTTCAGTCCTAATTTCACTAGACAATATTTTCGGTATAAGTATATATGTGTATGTGTATTAGTGTAGAAACGTATCAAGTTTCGATAAAAAATGACTTCGTTCATATTCCATGCCAACTGCCGAAACATCAATACGGACATGTGTGCGTAGAGTTCAATATTCAAAATACATGCTTTAGTAAAGGGTTTCTTAAGATGCTTAGCGGATCAGAAATGCAAAAAAGGGTTCGTTCAAGTTAGCCACCAATAAATATGTTCACACTTCAAGGACATACCGCAAAAAGTAGAGGTGACTGTGCAGATGAGGCAACGATGGAAGCTTATGAAAGTGAAGACTGACGTTGATGAATAATAAAAATCAAATCTGAATATCGTGTAATGCTGATAAATTTGATCATCATCAAACAATCAAAAGTTTTGCAATTCCTCTAGAGTAATATTATAAATTACCCACATACAAGATGAGTTAAATTATTCGCAGACCCAATCCTCACATAAACAGTGCCTTATGAATCTCAGTTCAATAAGTGGTTAGTAAGAATTGAATTAAATGTATTCTATTTGATCTGAAATTCAGAAATGGCAGTTATATTTTTCTAGCCGAAAGTAAGTAGATACTTGTTTGCTTCGAAAATATCACTCAGCAGTATTCTCGAGTCATTGGTGTCCATACCTTTCCCATTTGGTGTAGTAAAACAGTCTATTACCTGAGTCTCTCGATCCTCCATAGTTACTGTGGTGATGAAACATGTAGGTTTAAAAAGTTTATGAGAAATAAATAAATAATACGGTGAATATATATTTTGTCACTACCACTGAAATGTCACATGAAAACGGAGTAACATTAAGCCATATTTCCCTGGGAGAATAAATAGTTCAAATCAATGCTGTAATTCCTCAAGATCCATTAACTATAAATTCTGATAGGATCAAAATTCAGAAAAGATAAGGAAAAAAGATTTTTGATGACTTTTTAGAAATTTGTTTAGTAGACATTTTCTGATAGATCAAACTTTCCTGCTGAGTATTTTTCTATTCATTGATTCTCTACTCTGAGTTCTCTCAAGTTGTATTCATCAATTTTCATAATTTCATATGTTGAA
The DNA here is from genome assembly GCA_944472155.2 of Trichobilharzia szidati. NCBI lineage: Eukaryota > Metazoa > Platyhelminthes > Trematoda > Strigeidida > Schistosomatidae > Trichobilharzia > Trichobilharzia szidati. The sequence goes on from OX235277.1 coordinate 15,981,653, forward strand.
TGACATAAGTCAAATAACAGAGGAGTTACTGAAATATGATTTTGGTTTTCTGAATACTAGTGACAGACACATTTTTACCTACATAGCTTAATATAATTACAGTGGAACTGATGTCACTAGATCGCTAATCAGAAGGAGGATTTTTCTGCATCAAAATTTCTCACTGCGTTTTCACAAACATATTTTTTTTAAACAACATGAATTGTATTAAAAGATGATTCCATCTATCTGCTTATGGGTTAATTGGTTTACTTTCAACTTGCAGAAAGAGACGGTGAGTAAATGAATAAACTGTTTTATGAATTAGATAAAATGATAGTTCTTAATTTCGTTGCATTAGAGATTGCATGGTCACCTGTAGTGTGGACAGAAGTTTCTTTATGGCTTCATGCTGTAAATAATAAGACACTAAATGGTACCTTCAAAAGTATTGCATTACCAGTTTAGGTCCATTTACGCCGATACGATTTTCTCATTGAATAGGTGACATTATCGTATTGAACATGTACCGGTATTTATTACAAACTGTTTTCAAACTGAAGCTATATTTACACGTTCACTGTTGCTCAGAAATCATTCGTGAGTTCTTACAATGATCAACTTGCTTATTTCAACTAATTCACTTTTATTAAAAGCCCATGATATACAGAGGTTGAACAAAATCTTTATGAGATATGTACCTGGACGGTGAGTTTTTAATAGGCGTGAATAGAAAGTTATCAAGATGGATGACACGCAGCTGGCTGAACTGGGATGTATGATCTTGTGGAAGCATTTATTCAATCAAATTTAGGCAGCATCTACTTCACATACTCTGGGTAAAACACATCTGAAACACATTTGTGCTGAAATTTTTAGGACTTTATAAGTATTACATCTTTTATTTCATCAAATAGAAAACATCAGTGAGTAATTTACTACAAGTTTTGAATTTTTCATGCTTAAGTTACGTGATGATTTCTTGGTGTGTAACGCAGGTTGCAGTGTGGCATGTAAACGTTCTACAATTCACTTGTATTTGCTTCTACTCTCAACATGGTCTTTGGTTCTGTCTCTAATTCATGCAGTATTTGTCTCTCTGACTTCCAGCTCAAGAGTCCTATTTGTTGCTGTTTTGCTAAATTATGTATCACTTATCATCCACTTGGCTCGCGAAACACAGTTTAGTGCTGATCTTTTGTAGTCATTTGAAGACATTATAAATGCCAGTAACTTCCCTCCTCGTCGTCCATCGCAATCACAAAGAAAGTTGGTTACACTAATTAATCTTGTATCAGTCCTATCTTCACTTCAAGTGCTTTACTGAGAATCTCGTTGAGAATTACTCTGTTTCCTTCATCAAAAGGTAATCATTGAGTAGGTTGTTTAATGGTTTCTGGCACTGCGCTCCATGTTGCTGAATCACTATTTAGATTACTTTTTAATTGACGACATCAAACGGATGAATTCGAAGCAGGTAGGTGATAGTTATTCTGGTCTGTTTTTTACAACGATACACGATACTTTATCCATTTCGTGATAAATCTATACGAAAAAATGTAGTTTTCTCTGTGCTCTCAAGAGACCAAATAATTTCGAATACACCATGAAAATTCCGAATCATCAGGGTTGTCTTGGTGCTCATGTGAAGAGAAATTGTTGATAGTCTTGCGTCATCACCTAACTTTGTAGAAAAGTTAAGCTGATAATATTCTTTGAAGTTTCTGTTTTTATAGGATGACTGTTGTAAAGATCATCGCCCCTACACTGGTCATACGACATGACAGATTCGGTACACAAAAATAAAATAGGCTTTCATTTTGCAATACAGATGCAGGTGAGTCTTCGAAACGAAAGCATGAAAATGAAAGTTGTTTTGAGTGCTCTGATCACATCTGAATACATATAATTTTATTCATTTCACATGAAACTGCTAAAATCACATATCTGTATAATAAATTGTTGATGGCATCAACTAAATCAGGAAATCGAAAACACGCTGTCTGTTTGGCTCTTAAGTTTTTTGGCTGCAATCATATTAAATATTCAAAAAACAGGTTGTAGTATTATTTTGCCACATCGCATTTAACTCTAAAGTATGAATATTCTGGTGACGAAATGTGTGACGAATCCAAAGTGAAGTTAGGAAGGAGACTGATATCTTAGTGGTATTGTAAAAATGTATATATATACTCCTTTCAACTCCTTGTTATTACTCAAGACAGTATAACTAGCTCTCAGAACTAAATTATCTAATGATCTCTGTATTTTAAATTGAAGACCTAGGTGAGTGACCTACTGCAAAATTTCCGGACAGCTTATGCGGTTATTTTCCCCAGTACAATATAAAATAAAAGCATGTATGAATGCATCAACATTCAAGTCCATGAAAACTGATCATTTGTCTGTATTACTGACCTTCATATTACAAAATGAAGAAATTTTACATGATGACTCCATTTTTACTTTCAAAACTTTTATATACATTTTGCTCACTTTTCACTTTCCACTAACAACTGATTATGTAAATAGAACAATGTCAACGTAAGTCACGAGGTCCCATAAAGCTAATTTACAAACCAATAATGATAAAATGATTTCAGACTTCACTATGTAAACATTCTAGCGCCATAAAAATTGAGTGTCATACATTTTGATGACTGTATTAGCAACTTTCTTACTTCAGTCACTTCAGTGTGAACCTCGCTGATATAACGAAGTCAAGATAACTAATTGCTAGTCACGTTTTAATATCAATATATCTGAACCAATGATTGGAAAAGATGAATAGCATTTGTAGATCTATTTCGAATTTTCTCAACAGGTATCATTTTCCAAGGTGAACATGGTGTCACCCTATTAGCAATCACATGGAATGATTGACTGGGTCATGCACATACATCGAGAGACACTTCTCATAAAAGCAAAATCTGTAGAGAGAGATGAAATGAGGCTATCCATTTTTGTAACTACGTGAAAAGAACGTTTTTCTTCATTCATCAATGTTGTGTGGATGCACGAAGAGCTAAGTTCGAATTAGAGTTGGCCATTGTCAAAGCGTATGGTCAGCGTCTGTCAAAATTCCTTATTTCCCTTTAAATATATTGGAAAATACACTAACTCCTCAGTTGCTTGAATGCGAAAGTCAAGTTTATGACCCACTTATAAGAATTAGAGTCTATCTGGAGATGACAGAAGAGGATGAATAGTACTTCATATATTTCTCTCAAATGGTTGATAGGGGAAGTAAGTTTCCACCTCATTATTACTGTACGGACTTCGAGATGTTACCCTACTGCAGACATTTGAATAATTCCAGAACCAACACAAATGTAAAACGTATATCCACGTTATTATCATATATGTCACAGATGGCAAGAATAAGAATTTATGTAGGTTAAATAATAATACAGATGATTTATAGCTCAGGTGTATGTTATTATATGGTTATGTTCTTCGATTGCATCAGTTTAATCGCGATTACATTGTCTAGAAGGGAATTGAAAGCTTACAAATTAAGTCAATCAAATCACAGAACACAAACAAAGAAAAACAAATCACGTTTACAGTGAACCTTCCAGTATTGTAGCCTGTAAACTACTCGCCTCGAGAAATAAATTAATCAAAACTGCATACATCGATGCAGTAATATAAATTCACATATATTCACTCATCCCTCGTGCAGAAGGAATCATTTGATATTTTGAGTTTGGCTAACAAAATCGAAATCTGATCCAAATTGACTTGATCACAATACAAATTTAACATCGACACATAATTTGTGAGGAGGTCTTCATTACTGAAAAGTAAATAGTGATACTTCATGGTCAATAATGTCGTACGGTTACCAAATGACTTTCCACATTTCGAAATATTTTCAGTTCTTTATATAAATGAGGTGCTCTTTATTGTTCAAACATTTTGCGGAGACCACGTCCGCTTGAGAAAAAATGTGCCTTTGTGCAGTAGATTTCTACAGTTGTATCTAACATATTGTTTTGAGCGAGTTATGTTACCTCCGCTGTGAAGTAGACGACTATTCATGTATCAGTTTTGATGTATCACATACGAGTTCCCTTTAGGGTGTTTGTAAGAACTACAATTCAAAACAGGCTACATTAAATAGAAATATTTGTTGTTGATATTTTTAATAAATTGCTTATGTATCAAACTTTTGAAAAGAGACATTTGTATATACATTTATCAAGGGATACAAATATTTGTAATTTTGATTTACAGAAGGCCAGCAGAACAGCCAAAGAGGGGATCAGAGTTTTACAACCTTCAACATGAAATATTTGTGATAGAACTGTCACTTTTTACAAGTGAAATTAACTGTCTTCTAAAATGTCTACTTCATACATCAAACAACATCTCGAATTATTCCATGTATGTATTTCATTTGTTTCTTAAATAATGTTTAAGCAAGTAACACTCAATAAAATAAATAATTCATAAAGGAAATTTATGTACACAAAACGGATGTTTCTACCTAAAATGTAGGAAGAAGTACAGTATTTATGGCTTAATAGAATGCCACTTTTGGGCGTCGTGATTGTTTAAAGTGAACTACTTTGCTTCCTGCTGTACATAGTATTCTATATGCGGAAGAGTTTCACAAAAATACCTACACACTGGTATAATTCTTGTGCCAATGTTAACATTTCACACTGTTTTATGGAAGAATGTGATGTATTGCTTGCAGAAACACCAGGAATAAGTAATGTCATATCAAAACATAATTAAACAATATATCAGAATCATCGTTAATCAAAGAACAACAAGAATCCTCAGTTAATTAAGAGTGAAATATAGTTCACTTGACAAAAACAACAATATAGTCCATAGAACCATACGGCATATATGTCATTGATGCTTCTCTCCTGTTTCAGAGCATGATGAACTCAAGAAATAGCTTCTTCATCCTTAAGAACCCAACGGAATATAATTATTTTAGAATGCATGAAATAGATCTATCACTAAGTTACTATATTTATCACACCGAGGAAATATAGATTCGCAAACGTGGAATCTACTTACACTGTTTCACTCATGAAGAGATGTCACAAAAATGTTTTGTTATCGGAGAATATACCTGCAGTTTACAGAAAACGAACGCAACTGAAAGACTACTACAAATATTAATAATAAAATCTCTATCGGCATAGGTCGGCGAATATTTGTAGCTCAAACGAGTAATATGTTGGTACATTTGAGTTCTCCTATCTGCACTGCTTAGTTGTGAAGCCTTCATTGGCTCACCAGGCTGTATTAAAGCGCATACTTCAACTTGAAGAAAGCATCACGAATTCTCAAACGGTTTGGTAATCACTTAACCTAGCAAACTTGGTCAGAACTGATGTTTTGTGTGCGTACAAACTATGAACTCATGACAGTCAAATACTCAGTTACATCAGCTACAACCGAATAGCAAAAAGACGAAAACGTGTTAACATTACTCATGATGACATGGAACTATTTTATCACCCTTACATTGTTAAAAATGAAAGAAAAATTTCTTAAGGCTGTCTTCTACTGTAGATATCAACTTTCAAGTCAACTAACTGTATAAAACCCAGGACCTTGCGGTACAAGTCCAGCTCGTATACCACTCAGCCACTTGGAATAGTTTTAGTGACTCATTACTCATGGAACTTCAGGAAACTCCATCCTGCAGAAAGTATCTGGCGAGCAACAGATTAATTTTCAATGGTTGGTTTTTAAGTGTTAGATTTGTTTTCACGAGTTGATCACAGATTGATATCAGTAAAAGAAATATTGATAAAAACAGCTGTCCAGTACTCCTTAGTTTTCAATGATACTCTAACTGATATCAGTCTATGATAAGCTCGTGAAAACAAATCTAATCCTTACAAATCAAATAATGAAAACGTAACTTAACCAAAGAAAGACACTCTCATTTTTAAGCTTATTTCATGTACAATTATGCTTTGCAGATGGTATCCAGTGAGACAATAAAATATCCGCTGCTAAACTATCCAGCCTAAAGAACGCATTTAAACATTCTCTGCAATCTAATGCAGATTAATAAGTTGAAATAATTAGAAACCTTTTATCTCTTACAATGAAGAGAACTTTCAACGCTGTTAAATTTCAACATGTTTTCTACAGAAAACCTACGATTTGCATGAAACTAAAGCACAAGTCACCTCTGTTGGCCACATCAACATGCATCTATCGACCCTTCTGCCCCTGTGGAGCTTAGTATTTTGGCCGAACTCATCGTTTGCTACCCAATAATTAATCATCCTTAATTTTCCTCTGTCTTGATATACCGATTCAGAGCTTAAGTTCAACTCAATAAAATTTTCACCGCGTTCATTCCTCCTCACAAATGTGAAATGGATTGTAGTGATTCACGTAATTTTGACTTCTGTTACTGTTTATGATAAGAATGCGTGTTATAAGAATATTCGGAACGTGTAATAAGAATACAATTTCCGTGTAAGATTAACCACGTCTTCTTAATTTTTCTCCGAAATTCATAAACGGAAATGATTATTTTGAAAAAAACAATATGTTCAAAAAAGTTACTGTTTGAATCGGAGTTGATTTCAATACTGATTAATACGAAATTTGAATGTTTTATCACCACATTTCGCCAGTAAGTAGTTGTCGATTCTGTCGCTGGAAACCATAGGAATTCAAACAAGTGCTTTTAAGGAAGACTGCGAAACAGGATTAGAACAATGAACAGGGCAGAATAAAAGCTTACCTTAAGTCACCTCGGTGAATACATGCACAGGAACTGGTCTAACTTAGAAACTGATACTCCTTACTAAAACTGGGACGTGTTTTTCAGTTATTTCAGGAAAAGATACTCTGTTTAATGTGTTTTCATCAATTTTTTTTGTGAATAAAAATTATTTTTTGTGTGCAAATGTCATTTATTTCTATGGTGGATCGACTCAGGGTCACATCGCATCCCTTGAGACGCTATTGTTTAACTTTGTCTAATTACTTACTGTATTTGAGCTGAGATTTTACATATTTTGGTTTAATATTACTCTGATAAAACTATTAGCAATAAACAGCAAAAGGTTAAGAAAAGTCATAAAGTTTAGTGCTGCATACATTGTGAAATACAAATACTGTATTTTAAGTTCCTCAGCGACTAATTTCTTGCTTATTTCGGCTATTTGTTTTTTCAAGCAAATGCAATTTTAACTGCTTCCGTCATGTATGATAGTTGGAGGGATTATTAATTTACTATTATTAACTAAAATGGACAGCTTTTCATGTCGCACTCAGTTTCTCAATTAAAACTAAAATCTTCAAATTAAATAACTACAGTAGTTTCTGGATTTATGTAAGTTGGTCAGATTACAGATCATTCAATCAGGCATTCCGAGACGTTCTTCAGATTACATTTACAAATGTCTGACAAAAACAGCTTCAGGCATAAATCTTGTTGTAGTTTACTTAATTGACATCAGATATGTCCAGTTAATCGGTTGTATTCAAATGTATAACCAGTTCTTCAGCATGCAAAAATTCCTGTTTGCATTTCGTAACGCACATAAGATAGCCTTCTGAGAATAATTTAGCTACTTGTTTAAAGTTAGTGGAATAATGTGCATGACGATTTTATTTTGACATTTGGTGCATTATCAAGGTTGTATTGGATTAGGACTTAGCACGATATGGCAGAAAATTGTGTATTTCACTTCCCAAATATTTGATAGTAACTGTAGGATTTTTTAACACTGTATCTGCAAAGTATCAGAAGTTATCACCGACATTATTTAGTGCATACACTATGCAGATTAAGTGAAGTCATTAGGAGTACACGAGATTCACTCATCACTAGCCAATTGGAAAACGTAAGCTAATCAACGCTTCACCTGATGCTATTTGACGTGAAAATGTTGTCCAAAACAACAACAAAAATTAAAAGCAACCAGTTCGTTTCACACTTTATCTCCATCTGAGTCATATTGAAACCCAGGTGGTTAATATTTATTAAATACAAGATAGTCTAAAATTTTGCATCACTCAGCTTGACCATATTCACTATCGGTTGCATAGTATTATGAGAAATTCATGGAATGAATATAGGCAGGACGTTTGACAGTAGGGATTTCCATCATTCCCGACAGTCTACAGGAAACGCAAAAGCACATGTCAACTTAAGCATCTCTGACAGACTGTAGTCTATGAACAGCTGCCTGTGTCTTATACCGAAGATCAGATAGCAGGAATGAATGAACGGAAGGTGGCTTTCAGAGTGAAGCCGACAAGACAATAATTAATCAACCAATAAATATGTAGCAGGAAATTAGAGAAAGGTCGGTACATACATTGGGGCGACATTTAAGTAAGATCAAACGACGATCCGCATTTCGCCGATCATATATAGGCGTATACATGACTGATTTCCCTTCCACAAACTGGAAAATATGCAGATGGAAAGCAACAAGTTGGCGGTAGAAGAAGAAGCAACAAAAATAGGACAAAAAAATAGGTGAACATAGAGAAGACAAAAGTGATGTAGATTATTGGCCAACAGCAACAGAAACAACCACAACAACCACAAGAACAAAATCAACTACAACAAACGGCAGACAATCAGCATCAATGGGAGAAATGTGAAAGAAGCAACCTTCTTCAAAACCTACATATCTACCTACCTGGGAAGCATCGTTTCAACCACAAGCGGAGGGCATTGATGACGGGAGGAGGATATGAAAGAAAAAGCGGTTCCGGAAAGCAAGGCTAGCTTTTATTTCTCTCAAATCTGTGTGGAGATGAACAACACTGAGCGCTCAGCATGAAAATATGATCCGGATTTTTGACTCCAATGTGAACCGACTGTACACCTTCGTCATCAACAACAACTGCAAATTTTTGCTCAATACTACTTAACCATCTGCATGTGACGGAAGGGAACCCCATCCAATGAAGATGTGCCGCTCAGCGGATGCAATCAATAATAATAATAAAATTAATTTCCAAGGCATCTACCGAAAAAAACATGAGCATTGAATAGAATGCTTATTCATTCCTAATCTATAACCATTGTACATGAAAGATGTATCTACTAATCATTATTATTATTACTACTGAATAAATAGATTTCATATGAACACAACATCTCACTGATCTGCGTATTTTAATTATACAATCAAATGCAATGCGGTAGTTTTTACACTGCTCAAGGCATTCGATGATACTTTTTATGATGAGTCACAGAATATAGGGGAAGTTGAAAGTGCTGTCTGATATTTGCAGACTTATTAAATGCGCACCATTAAAACTGAAATGATTTTGGAAACGTCTACTCTCAGTGGGAAGATTCCTAAACTAATTAAACTGATGAGAAAACAGGTTGAACAGTTTGGATGACACGGACAGTGGAGATATATGCTTATCTAAAATTTATTCTGCAAACATTTGAGCTACTTACTTGGAGTTAGTAGAATGATGTGAAGAACAAAATTTATTCCAACATTCGGCATACAATCGAAATTATATTCAATCAATCAACGAAGGTCTATGAAGTAGAATTTAAAGAGCTGGCCAAATTTTGGTCGAACGCCTCAGCTGAATACTTTACATACAGGAATATATATATATCATCAGAACAGCATCGGAAGATATGAGGCTGATGGGCAAATAAACTATTTTGAATCAATCATGCATAACGAGAGGTATGGATGCTTTCCAACTCATGTTCAAACAGATAAGTGGAAGGGAGTATGAGTGAAGTAAATTAAGAAACAATGAAATAAGGCCAAATTCAGCCAACTTAATAAACAACCAATTATCAGAGAGAGAATCGAGAACGGAATATTATAGGTAATAACAGTGTTAAAAACAGTTGAGATAATGGAACTAATGAAGGATCGATTTAAATCAATCAAGAATAATGATAAGGGGTAGAATAGAAGTAAAATAGCTATGTTAATAAGAATAACCGTAAATAAGAAAGACATATTACCATGGTAGGTTGAGAGTGACCGCTATTTCCTTATATACACAGAGATCGGGTTTGCAAACTGCAGTTGCAGTGGCAAATGTCTTCTTCTTTGTTTGTCTGCTGACAGCAGTGAATGTCTTTGTGGCGTCAATATCATGCCCATAGTCTACAAGATACTTTGTTATTGAACATTTTAGCACTATGACTTCAGGTGTTTCCAAATGCTTTGGCAAATGCTCCATCATGCTATTGGACAATCGCCTTTCCCTGTGACCTGTGTATCTGTTTCCTAAAACACACTCAAACTGGTATACGCAGTTTGAATGGGCAAAGGTTGGTGACCTGTCTTTCTTAAATGGTTGAAGCACCCGCTTGGTGGTCTTTAGAAGCAGGAATTTTCCAGCTTAATAGCTTTTCCTGACGGCTTTATAATTTTTTTGCTTGACCACCTCTTGAAAATTACAAGCTTAAAATGGAGCTTGCTTTGAAACTGTTTGGATAGTTTTGTTGGGCCTTCTTTCTTTGGATTATTTGTTGATGAAGCTTTCGGGATATGCATTCTATGACGAGAAAGCCTTCAGAGACCTTATTTCATATTCATCTGTACTTCAGGAAAACATTTTGGAATGATCTACAGAACAATGTTCTGACTAAGTCCTCTTTATGTTGAATTGGAGAAAAGCTTTGAAAATGTATGTATTTTACCGTCCATGAAGATTTTCAAAGCACAGATCTTTCCATTGTCCCTTGAGTTGTTTTCATCAGAGAAACATCTAGGAATCCAATAGTATAATTTCCTGCATGTTGTCTTATGAAGTGAAGCTTCGGATGGTATGCGCTGAATTTTAGCAACAAGTTTTCAGGTGTACATTCACTTTCACAGGCAATAAAAATGTCGTCCACATATCTAAGATATAACTCCGTATGGTGTATATGCCTTTGCAAATTGTAGGCGTCTAGGTCCAACATGAATAAATCTGAAAATAGCAATCTCAAGTAACACCATTAACTCGGTGGATTAGACGTCCATCGAATTGAAATAGGATAAATTTTAGTGCGGTGCTGAAGACTTGTGAGTTGTCATCAAATGTTCTGAAGCTAGCAAAATATCTCACGGTACTAGGCATCTGAAGTTTCTTTGTCTACTGACAATAACAAACACGAATGTATGTGCATTTGGTATTTCGTCATTTAACACGAAAACAACCAATCACGTTAAAGGATACTAGAAGAGATGACCAATAAACTCATAGAGAATTCTAAAAGCTCACTTCACATCGAAGTATGCGCTGAAGATGTTGCTCAGTAGAGCAATGAAAGCTTCGCAACCAAACCATCCAGCTCAGAGAACACAACCACACCAAAATCATCCACCTGAGCTACAAATCTTCTCTATTATGTCATGATCTTTATTTGATTATTGTTAACCATGTTAGTTGTAAAGCGGTAGTTAAGAAACTACGAAATGATATCATCTCGTGAAATTCGTCTTCTTAATGCCTTATTCAAATATAAAACGGTGTTAAATTTCCATCTTCCATTTATTCATTTTCTGAATTAAAGGTATACTACTGATCAGTAGCTCGACAGTCATTCCCATAGTTTAATGGATTCTTCCTGTGACTCTTATTTGAATTGTAGCAGCTTGAAAGCCTAGTAAAATATCAAATGCAGGACTGATTTTCTCAATAATAATAATTCCTTGGTTAGACGTTAGGTACGTGATGGTTGACAAGTCCAAAATAGAAGGTGATTGTCACAATTGTGTAAACACTTCACACAGATTTATTTATGTGCAACTGAAGGGAATGAGAAAATGTGAAGGGGAATTGAAAGCCTGTTGAAAATTGTGCAGTCATTTGAATGTGACGGAATGGAACTAGATCCAATGTAGATGTGCCACTGTGCGTATGTAATCAATAATCATAATAACAATTTCCATAGAATCTTCCGAAAAGACATGAGCAGTGAATATAATGTTTATTCATTCTTAGTCTATAATAGTTGTATATGTAAAATGTATCTACTTATCATTATTATTACTACTATTGAAGAAATTGATTACATTTGATCACAACGTCTTACTGGTCTGCATATTTGAATCACACATTCATAAGTGATGCAGGAGTTTGTACACTGCTTAAAGCATTCGATACTACTTATTATGATGAGTCACACAACAAAAAGAAAGTTGAAAGCGCTATCTAACATCTACAGACTCGTGAAGTTGACATTGTTAAAACTGAAAGGATTTCGGAAACGTCTGCTCTCCATCAGGAGATTCTCAACAGGACTGCTGAAAATAATAAGAAATAGCAAATTAAACTGAGGAAATTATGTTGAATGGGTTGAATACACAAACAGCATGGGTATAAGCATATTCCCAGTTCAATCCGGCAAACACTTGAACTACTTACTTAGAGTTAGTAGAATAATGCAAACAATAACGTTCATTTCAACATTCCGTATAAAATTGAAATAAGTTGCAAACAATCAACAAAGGTTAATGAAACAGCATTTAAAGAATTCGTCAAATTTTGGTAGAACACCTTAACTGAACACTCTACATTATTATTATTGTTTCCTTTAATTCCTGGAGGAACATAGGGCTTCAGCCGTGCGTCTCCAGTGCGTTCGGTTCTCTGCTAGAGTCTTCACCTGGCTGCGAATCTGTCCACATGTTTTCATCTCGTCTTCATATGACCTCCTCCAAGTCACACTTGGACGACCAACTCGCCGCTTCCCTTTCGGGTTGGACTCTCTACATACGGGGATATTAATGTAATCTAATAAAATTACATTGGAAGTTATAAGGCTGATGAGCTACATTGAATCAATCATGCATAGTGGCGTGTTTAGAGGCTTTTCAGGTCATTTTAACATAGAAAAGTGGAAGGGATTATGAGTGAATTAAGTTTCAGTTGAGTCAAATTAACAAAGAATTAATTATCAGAGAGAGAATCGCCCACAGAATACTATCGACAACAATAGTGTTAAAACCAATTAAGATAATGGTACTGATAAAGGATAAATTGAAATGAAATCTGTTAAAATATTGAAATCATTGAAGAACTACTGATAAGTAGTATACCTTATTCTGAAACTGAATACCTGCTTGGTGTACTTTTGAATGTCTAATCCGTGATTGTATATGCCTCCCCATTCCAGCATCATTAACTTGACGGAATACACTCATCAAATTGAAATTGGATATTTCTGCGACATACCTGAATGCTGAATATTCAGCTGAATATTTCTTTCTTCCTTCAAATTCCCAGTGGAACATCGGGCTTCAAGCTAGAGGCTTGAAGTTTCTGTAGCAGTGTTTATTTTTACAGGATGAGGTTGCTAGCTACATGGCCAACCTTTCCTCTATACCAGCGTAATTTCCGGCTTGGCAAGGTAAAGGAGTGCGTCGGCTGGGGATATAACCCGAGACCATGTGCATGGTCGGCGAGCGTCCTAACCACTATGCCACCAACACACATTCAGCTGAATAGTTTTACCGAAATGACATGTATGCATTAAATCTTGCTTTATTAACCTGTATTACTTGCTTTAAGTTTGATTCCGGAAATAATTGTTATCAAAATCATTTTAGCTTGTGACGAAAAACGAAATCAGCTTAATTAATGTGTTTCACCTAATAAATAATTACGACGATTCATACGATTTACAGGGATTGTGTTTTTTTATGCAAGCTAACAAGTTATTGCTAGATCACCAAAGATACTATGGAAAGTAAATGAGATTCCCTTATAGATTGAAAAGCTTTAAGGCGGAAGTGAACATATACTTTAATCGATGCATTTCAACGTGGGAATAACCGTCGAAGCAAGACAGTTAAACGCATCTGCTCTGTGTTATACTTTTTGCAAAATGAAACGCATTGACGTATTAGTACACAGATGCGCTTCATATGCACCTATTCTTACTTTAATGAAATCCTAACGACGGGAATATAAGCCGGACGACGAGTTGAGATAGATTACTGAGGATGTCTTACTGTAACAACAGAAGATAAGGGCCAAGCAACAGATCGTTTATTGAGAAAATCAGCTGGTATTTAAAGATTTTTATTAACATAATTATTCGTTTTTGTTAGCGGATAAGCGACGTCTTCTGGTTGGTTGTTTTCTTGCTCAAGCCTATTCTTTCATCTCTTTATGGCCGTTTCTTAGACAGTCCGGTCATATATCTGCGAATAGCATTTGCCCATGTTAAGTCTGCTGTGATTGGTTGGTGAGTTCATCAACATTAAGCTTTTTCACTGTTTTTTCTCATGATCCTGATTCTGGATGTTAACATTAACGCAAATTGTCGTCTGCAATTTTGGCTTGCAGACAGCTCTCACCACATTACTAGGAAAATAATACATGGTTAAGCTTCATAGTAAAGAAGGAAGCCTCGGTGGTGACATCATCACTCACTCTGAAATGCAGGTATATCAAGATGACGATTCCCAAATAGGACGAAATGTGCATCCTGGATTCCACTGCTAGTCACCATCCACAAATTAAATTCTAAAAAATGAAGCCCAATTTTCTGATGTTTATGAGTCAAATTGTTTTCCGTTGTTTTGTGTTTGCAGTGCACTATGATTTGTGTCATTAAACCATGAGATCTATGGAAAAGTTCCACGTGAATCATTACTGCTTTCATAAGTCTGATGAGGAGCGTTTCAAACAGACCATACGCACATTTAATTTCTATCTGAAATAGTGACAGTCTTCTGCTTACTTCACTTAGTAATTTTATTAATTTGACCTTTGACCGGAAATTATTCTGGAACTTTCTCATACATTTAACACGAATACACGAATGTACAGCCTAATTGATGACTTCACCATAAAGGAAATTTTCTTTGCTGAATTGTCTTTTATTTCCTTCATGAAGTGGTATTGGTGGAAGATGGATCAAACAACTACTTTATAATTATTTGAGCTACTTGTCTATAGATAGTAGTGTAAGCATTTGACAAAAAGATTTCAATTCATGTGGCTTCAAATTAATATTTTACTGACTTGAGACCCAGGATGACAATGTCATCATCACCAGATTACAGTTAACGGATAATCTCAAAGCCTTTTCGATTTTGTTGCGTGCGAATCAGATAATCTGAAGACGCTGTGTGCTGTTGTGGTGGTGTGACGCCGACAATGTGTACCAACGGAATATTATTTTCACATATTCCCACAGTTCATTTCGGAATTTGCAGCAGAATACGACATATCAATCTGCACATTCTATTTGATGTTAGAGACAGAATACTTTCCCACATTTCAATACTAATGCATTGGTAACAGAATACTATGTATATTTGAACATTCTATTTCATGTTGTTTGATTTAAACCGAGCGTCGGTGGCATAGCGGTTAGGACGCTCGCCGACCATGCACATGGTCCAGGGTTATATCCCCAGCCGACGCACTCCTTTACCTCGCTAAGCCAGAAGTTACACTGGTATAGAGGAAAGGTTGGCCATGTAGCTAGCAACCTCATCCTGTAAAAATAAACACTGCTACAGAAACTTCAAGCCTCTAGCTTGAAGCCCGATGTTCCACTGGGAACGTGAAGGAATAAAAAAAATATTTAAACCAAAATCACACGCTCAGTGAAAGCTTAATATACATAGACTATAGATACGAAAGCAGTGGTTGATTGAGTTGTCAGTTCGCACACAGAGCTGAGTTTTAGACCTTTTCAAATTGCGTCTCAATTGAAATTACTGCATCCTAATAATAATAGAAATGATAATAGTAGCTTTATCACCCTCAAATTTTTTCAAACTGTTAAAAGTGAACTTGGTTTGGACTTATATAACTTAATTAAAAACCGGATAACTCTATAGAAGCATAAATGTAACTTCTATACTCATATTATTTTCAACGTACGCTGTCTACTAAGTGGAATTATTCCAAACTCACTACGATTTAAACCTCTTGAATATTCGCACAGATCCATACTTGCTGCAAATCATACCTCCAAAGTATTTTTACTAGAAAAAATACATAACTGCGACATCAAACTTGAATCTTATCGAACGAGAATCAAAAATATAGAAGACTGTTTAACATTACTTGTTACAAGCCATATCTATGAATCCTTTCAAAAACTGTTTAATGAACGAGAATCTCATTTTCATAATGTCACTAAAAGAAGACAAATACAAAAATTCTTGAAACTCGAAGAAAAGAAACATCCAAGAAAGCCTCAGCAAATGATATAAAGAATATTAGAGCCATACATATCATGTCAGACAAGATACAAACCGAAAATGAAATCTCATTACTAAAGAAAGGTCTGAATTTCAATATCACCAGAAAGGTTCAGGAATTAGCACCTATGATCGAACCTGCTCTACAACAATTCACCAATGAAGAATCACAATCTGTTAGTCAAAAATATCACACATATTAATGACACAACGAATCATACCCTCTAATCTCACCGAACAAGAATATGAAGCCTTAAGAAATTTGAAGAAATACAAAAGCATCGCTATAACCAAAAGCTGACAAGGGAAACGTCACTGTGATAATGAACAGAACAGATTATGAAAAGAAGGCGACTGATCACCTATTTGAAGGACCATACTTACTCACTGAAGAGAAGAAAAAATCCGCCAAATTCAACAAAATGAAACTAAAAACAAACAGACTCCTTCAGAAATGAAACCAAAAATTGGAAATTCTCTCTGGTTTAAACTAAAACCAAAATCTTATGTACCTTCAACATTCTACGGTCAACCAAAGATACATAAACCCACAGTTCCATTAAGAACCGCAATAGATTTCACCAACTCACCGACATACAACCTCTCTAAAGACTTACTTTCGGTACTACAACCACCACAAAGGGACACTCAAAATATTGCAAAAGATTCATATAATTTCAAATTCCAAACAGAACACCGAGAAATTGATAAAGAAGACATTATGGTAAGCTATGATATTAACTCATTACATTCTAGTATTCCTATTACCGGAACTCTTGATATCATTTCCAGTATACTAGAATCAGATAAAACGCTATCACAAAGATGTCCATTGGACACAACTGAAATAATTGAGAGCTTGGAATTCTGTCTGGAAAGTAATTACTTTGCACTTAAAGAGAGTTTATATAGACAGACAAATGGTGTTGCTATGGGTTCACCAGTCTCCCAAATAGTCGCTGACCTTTCCATGAATAGATTCGAAAGTAACATCTTTTCAAGCATACTCACTCCTAAAACATGGTTAAGATATGTAGATGATAATTTTGTAGTGCTGAAACGAGATCTATACAGATCATTCTTGGAGAAAATAAACTGTGTATCTCCCAGAATCCAGTTCACTTTGGAACCAGAATCAGACGTCAGTGAACTACCATTTCTAGACTGCCTAGTTAAGAGGACGGAAAACGGACATTTCACTATATCCATATTCAGGAAGAACACCCACTCCAATAAATCTTTAGACTTCAGATAATCACACACCGTCAGAGCAAAGATTTCATTTGTTTCAAGTCTTCTTAGACGAGCACACTCTCTGATAATGGATGAGAAAGAGAAAGAAGAAGAAATATCAAACATCACTGAAACTCTCAAGCAAAACAACCACCCAAGGAACTTCATCAACAAAATCAACACAGACACTAAGTATGACCGAAAACGCATTCCGCAAACATGGACCTCAACAGTCGTCATTTCATGTAGAGCAGAGATGTCAGACGATATCAGAAGAGTACTCAATCCGCTCGACATTAGAGTTTTCTTAAAAACATCAGACACATTACGAAACAACCTTGTCCATATAAAAGATCAAATCCCTAAAGATTTTCTATCTAATTGTGTCTTTAAAATAAAATGCTTGGGATGTGATGCGATATACATCTCGAGAAATCAAAATCAGAAGAAACGAACACCGTAGAGTATCTGTTCGACCACCGAGAAATCCAGTTGAACTAGAAAAACTTGAAAAATCATCAGCTATAGAATCAGGCCACAAAATTGATTTTGACAATATTGAAATAATCCAGAAAAAGCATTTCAGAAATCATAAAGGACGTCTTATATCGAAAGCACTTCATATCAAGTGGAATCCAAATTCTCTGAATAGGAATGAAGTACTAAAACAGAATCTGATCTGGTTACAACACCTCCCTCCCCTATGAAGTGACAAAATCAACACGAATGTGATCAGCAAGTTCAATGTGTTAACACACACTAATTTTATAATTGTCTTATACCCAATACCCAAATTTTTTCCAACCGTTAAAAGTGAACTTGGTTTGGACATATATGATTGCAGTTCAGTTAAAGCAATCGAGTTCAAATATGAAAGGTGACAGTGAAATAAATTTATAAATCAAGTAGCGGGTGGGGGTTAATGTAGTGTAGTGTATTGCAGTGTAATGCATTCTACTAGCGATGAATTAAATATATCTCGTCAGAGCAGTGTTACGACATGAGGTTAGAATGTTAAACCAGAATTTATCAGAAATAGAACATATCAGACAGACATGTTTAATGCACTATCGGTAGAATACAGTTGTCTTGACTTGAGTGTAAGAATATTTGATGATAACGATTCATATAGGCTGATAGTGATGACAAGCCTCTTACACTGAAAATGAGAAACAAAAAGAGATATTAGAATAAAATTCCAGTTACATACTACTATAGATGAAAACATAGAATGTACTTGTCATGAATGAATGAATGAAATGTAACGAAGAATTTAGATTGTATTTCGCTAAAAATTAAAACGAACCAAACTGAGTGTGTGCGCAGGGAGGGGAGGGGGTGAAAATTGAAATGTTACACAGAGGTGAAATAGAATACTTGTCATAAATAATAGGTAAAATGCTGCTAATAGATGTTTCATTTGCAAACCACTACCGTCACATATCAGTTCACATATATGCAAACCTAACTGACTAACTAATACAAACGAAACAAAGTGGTGAAACGTGTGTGTGTCTCTGGAGAATACGCTTACAGCTTCGAATGTGCTCAGCTCCACAGGAACATGTGAAATAATAGTAATAATTATCACTTTATTCCAAACAATAATAAAAATTATACAGAATAGAATTTTCAGCGTTTTTACACATATTGCAACAATATAGCTCTTTTTGTAATTTTGTACCTACATAAAATTTAAAATAGTAATAATAATATTAGTAATGAAATCACTATAAATAGGATGTTGGTGTAAACATAATGAAGTATAAGTAGATAATAGCATAGAAAATAAGCGTAATATTGATGTTTGCTCACACTTTACGATTCATTTAGATTTCAAAAGTGTAGTAGTTCTTTTCTGATAGCTGACTTTTCATGCAAAACGTGTGCTAAATATGGTATGGTAGAACTTTTATATTTAATAGCTGTATGAACGTAAATTATTTTGAAGTTTCTTCTGGTTTTACCCGAAGAGATACAGGGCAAAATTTGAGAATTACAAAGAGGATGTTCAGTATGAGACAAGATAAATTTAGCCAACTACCTATAATGTATTTTGATAAAGTCAGACAGTGTTATACAGTAATATTTACTGATAACGTTTCGAGCACAATTTATTGCTCATCATAATCATAATGGAATTATACTCTACCACAATGCACAAGTTCTGTTCTTATAATAAAGCGGACATACTGTGTCTCTTACTTTAATTTTGCTTCCTTCGAAAGCATATGCATAGGCTTACTGTCTGTTCAAATTCTCTCACTAATCCCTCACGAATTCTACAGTCTTAAAGGCTACAACACATAATGTGGTCATCTTTTCTGTGCCCCAAAATTTCAGTAATGGTAGTGTGAATGTGATAAAGTGTATCGAGATATCTGCATATTTACACCGGATTGAAAATCAAGCATTACTTTGACATAAGTGCATGACTACTGAGATTGGTCACGCGGGATCCAACGTGGTAAGGATGCATTCTTTTGAAACACATATATTCTGTTGATGGATACATTCATCCACAAGCTTCAGGCTATCAAGAATACCTAAGTCTCTAATGGCTTCATACATAAATATCGGCTTCAGTTAAGCAATTTCATCTGACACCATAGTGGCCTAAGAAATCCCAAATCATATATAACCGATCACTGATGAAGATACAAAACCAATCCCAAATACATGAATTCCTATCTCATAGCCTTAAGATGCCCTTCTAAAATTCTTCAGAATATTTTGGAATGAAACACGTGATACACGACTGAAAAACTCAGAACATACTGTCAATATCGTTTTAACATTTAAATATATACGTTTTTCCTGAACGCTAAGACTAGTTTCGAGTGGTTAGCTCTACCGAGTACATTCTATTAAATAGTTTTCATAATATTTTCTAGACCAGTACCTTGCATAATATCCTTCGTGAACCCGCAGTAACGTGAGAAGCTTCATTAAACATAATCCTTGTAAATCATAAGAGTTTTCTCGATTATTTGTGACGTGAAATACACCAATCGCTATGACGTCCTCTTCAGTAAAAGCTTAAATATCTTCTAAAACATTTCTTTCCCGATACAAATTTTAATTATGCAACACAGGTTTAGCAAGCAGGATTTAAAGAACTCATCGAATTTAAGTAGGACTATTTAGCTGATTACTCTACATACACTTATGTACTAAAACTATCCTATTTTATTTTGACGTGTGCCTATTCTGTCAAGTTTGTTGTATTGCAACGGGAAACCCTATGTGTACACTGCTTCGAGACTTATTTATATCAGATGCAGAAGCCTAAAATCTTCTTGGTAGAATTCAACTTACACTATCCTTATCTTAACTTCACAATAGAACACAAGTTAGTTCATACCACCATATTCCCAGATATTTTCTTTTTGAAAGGACTGATGACACAATGGAATGATTTATGTTTACGAAGTCTTCATGTACGTATGTGGTTACATGTAATTCCATGCGAGATAAGTTCGTTTTAACTATCACACAGTGGTTCAATAATAACAAATGGTTGATGTTTCGAGTATAAATTATTGCTCATAAATACTTATAAAAATTTATTGTAGAAGGTTACATGCGTTACATGTGTGTCAGTTTATAAGCGTACAACTATGTTTCAGCAATAAAACAAAAAGTTTAGTCAATGCAAGTGTAATAACGAGGGGTAGTGGAAATAATATGTACAAGATGGAGGTCCATATGAAAAAGGCTGATCTAATAAGGCATTCATGAAATTGTGGACTCCACAACGGGCCGGGGCAGTAATTGTGGCACTCGAAAATACCTAGCAGTGTGGTGAACAAAGGTGTGGTGAAGCCGTCAATGTTCCATATTAGAACACCTAGTTCGAACAAGCAACAATGTCAGCATTGAAACATCCTTTTTTATTATCTATCGGCTACCAAATAAATTGCTGAAAGCACCCAGGTAGTGAATTCTCCAAACAGCAGTGACTATTGCAATTCGCTTAAAACAAATGGTGCTCTCTTTGAATAAGAAACAGCTCCTACCACCCTCGTCATTGCACGTGCATTTACTAACCTTTTGTTTCCTACTTTAAACATCGTTGTTAACTCATACACAGGAGACACATGTGACGCTGTTTTTACTCTATCCGCGTCCTTGGCATGATCAAACATGCATTTGACGTTTATGACCAATATGGATAGAATTCAATATGAACATTATTCATAAGATTTTTATTACCATACATTCGATACCATTCGTAGTCAGTTAGTTTGTAAATTTGTTTTTCGGTTTAGTATTACAATTATGCATAATAACACATACACATATATTTTGAACTTTGGTCTATTGACAATCTATTTGCAAATCACTTTTAGAATTTGTATATCAGCAATTCCATATCGTTCTTTAATAATTCCTTATGTTGTCAATACCAGTCATAAATGTAGAACCTGATGGTGAAGTTATCGAAAATAATATTCTTTGCTTAGTAATCAATAATTTGAAAGTTCTAATTAGCATGTTTAGTCAATCGAGGAATCAGCAGCCACCAGTAATGGACACTTTGAACAGGACACATCGTTTTGAGTGTGCTTTTTGAAGCAAATACACAGGTATTGCGGGAATATGATTGCTTACTAACATGATGGGAGATTCACCAAAGTGTCCGAAAAAGCTGACGTCACAGTGCCACAAAATTTAATAATGAAACATCTTGCAGACTGCAGACATTATATCGACCCTCTCAAGTCATTCACTGTTGTCAGCAGGCAAAAAATCTACACGATACTCGCAATTGTGGAGGCTTTTCAGTTAGGGTTTCCAAACATGATCTCTGTGTTCAGAAAGAAATGTTGGTCACTCTATTTTACTTATTAACTGCTACTATCATGGTCATTAATATTTCACCTCACCTTTTATTAGAACCTCTGACTCATTGGAAAATGTCGTTTATCAGTGCCATTGTCTTAAATCATCTTATCATCATCAGTATTATTACCAGAATTATTTATATCAATACTATTTAGTTCGCATTTCCTCATATATTCAAGTCCTTTCTCTGATAACTGACAGTTTATTTAAATGATGTAATTGGAATGTTATGAAATTTAACCCACTTCTACTGATCTATCTCAAGATGAGCTGAAAGACATTCACACCTTTCCCTATCGGATTCACTATGGGTTTTTCACTAGTGAGTTTTATATATCATAATGTAACTCTAAGGGAATGCATATTCCTGTGTCTAGAGTATTCTGGTGGCGAGTTCCAAATTATCTTTCACATTATACTACTAGCTCAGATGCTCGAAAATCGAATTTCGGATAAGCTTTTGTTTACATTATGCATTTAGCCAAGCGATTCTATTTAAGTGAAACAATTAGTCCCTTTGGTAAATTTGAATAAGGCATTAAGAAGACAAATTTCGCGAGATAATATCATTTCGTAGTTTCTTTACAACCGCTTTACAACTAACATGGTTAACAATAATAAAATAAAGTTCATGACAATTACTCAGTTAAATAAAAACAAAAGTACATACTAATGACCAATCATATTTATATAGGTCAAGTAGTCCAGGGTAGGCGAAGATTGAAGTCTATTGATTTTTGTACACACAGTTTAGGCTGTATGTGATTAATCCAAAGTGCTTCCATCACCTTCAATAACCTTGAATTAGAGTTATGTGAAATTGTAAAACAGTCATTAATATTTATTTTGTGACCTGACATTAATAAGTGTTTTGCAATGGATGATGCTGGATTTCTATTCAGATTACTGGCATTGGGATTTTCTATGTGATTTAGTAGCCATTTTGGAACATGTTCTTTCCGACGACATTGGAACATTCTGTTGGTTCTACCTATATAGGTGTCACCGCAGCTGCAGGTTAGTTGTAAAGCGGTTGTAAAGAAACTACGAAATGATATCATCTCGCGAAATTTGTCTTCTTAATGCCTTATTCAGATTCTATTTAAGTTTTCATTTTTGTGAATACATCAGACAGTAGATATTTCACATTGATGATGCTTATTACTTTTAGCAATTCCGTGCAGAATTTTTCTCATGTACATTCGAGGTTTCAATAATTTCTTCAAGTTTTGAGTAGTTCGAGGGTCAGGAGGACATTTCAACTTTCTTTATGTTCTGTAACTCATCATAAAATAGTATCAAATGATTCGAGTATTATGAAAACTCCCGCACTGCGTTAGACCAACTAATTCAAGTATGCAGATCAGTAGGACGTAGTGATCAAATGAAGTATGTTTATTCAATAAAATTAATCATCATTACATACACAATTCATGTAAAGTGATAACTGATTAGAAAGGAATAAGACTTCCGTCCAGTATTCATGTGTTTCCGATACCTTTCATTGGAATCGTAATTATTATCATTATTCTTCATTATATGCATTCAGTGGTACATCTCCGAAGAACTTGGTTCTCTCCCATCACATTCAAATCTCTACAAGCTTACGAAATCCCTTTGCATTTGCCATTCCCCTCAGTTTTGGACGCAAAAATCTGTGTGAAGCGTTTAAAAAGCTTTGGCAGTCGGTGTCTGTTTAAGCTTGTCAACCATAACGTAACTGACGTCTAACCAAGGAATTCATATTAACAATAAAATCAGTCTTATCTCCGACAATATTAATGCCAGGCGTTTTGTTCTATATTAAATTTCACTATGAGACTGTACATCTGATAGGTCAGCTGGCACTCTAGAAGCTCTCAAAATTCAAATAAGAGTTAGTACGTGAGTCAATTAAATTATTGGAATAAATGCTGAACTACTCATGAGTAGTGTACTTAGTTTAGTAAATGAATAAATAGATGATGTGATTTTTAAAAATTATTTCAAATGATGCAATACGCAATCGCTTTGCTGTTTATTGATGTGACGAAAAATTACTTGAAAAGGACAACAAGACACATTGATTGAGCCTAACGAATAGTGGTGACAGTGCAGAAAACGTCGGTATTTGACATGGCACAATTTTAACGCAACTGAAAAATTGACTTCACATAATTGGGCGCAAAAATGGCACAATAAAACTTGAGATAAAATTACCCCAAAAATGACATGATTTGTGTTTCTTCACTTGTTAAGCGTCTGACAGTGACTTGAGCGAAGAGAATTTAGAGGAGTATGAGTTGTTTTTTAATTTGAAATTCGTTCAGAGAACGAAACATACTTGCATTATGTGAAATATTTGCTGTGATAACGGTTCACAGTGTTTACTGATGACGATTCGAGCACAATTTATTGCTCCTCATAATCATATCAAGGCACTCAAAGAACTTCATAACTTCGTTTAAGTAATTCAGTTATTTTCCATAGCTTGATTTTTTTGGTGGTTGTATTTTCCATATTTGCGGTATGAGTGATGACTTAGTCCTATTGCACGTGTTGAATGCAGACTCGATGAACAAAGATTCAGTAATCCACCTCTCTCTCAACCTACCTTTATTACTTACGTCTTAGAATTTTAACCCTCTCCCACCCTCTAGTGTGGTTGTCTGATAATGCATGCACTTCAGTCGCCGAGCACTTTTTCTAAATTACTTATCTCCTCTGGGTCAACCATTCGTAGCTATTCTTAGTTATATTCTTATGTTTTGGACTGCATGCATTATCACACAACCACACATTAGTGTGAGAGAACGTTCAAAGTCTACGAAGAAATATAAGTAAGTTGAGAGAGAGAGATGGATTACTGATACCTTGTTCATCAAGTCTGAAACCAACACGTGCAATAGGAATGACTCATAATCCATGCTTGAAATAAAGGGATTACAACTACAAATCAGGTCAAGTTATGGAAAAAAATCCTTTCACAGAATTCAACATCAGCTCGATTTCTCTTCGTCCTTGTGGTGAAAAAAGAGATATCATTATTATTATTGTTTCCTTTAATTCCTATAGGAACATAGGGCTTCAGCCATGCGTCTCCATTGCGTTCTGCTAGAGTTTTCACCTGGTTCTACATCTGCCCGCATGCTTTCATCTCCTCTTCACATGACCTCCTCCAAGTCACCCTTGCACTGACGACCAACTCACCGCTTCCCTTTCGGGTTCCACTCAAGGGCTTGTCTAGTGATGTCACTTGATAGTTTCCCAAGTGTATGGCGTATCCATCTCCATTTTTTCCTGCCTATTTGTTTCACAATGGGTTCCTGGTTGGTTCGCTCCCAGAGATCTTTGTTGCTGATCCTTTCCGGCCATCTGATCTTGAGTATTGAGCGAAGACATCTGTTAATGAAGGTCTGTAGCTTGTTTGAGGTGCTCTTTGTGACACGCCAAGTCTCTGATCCGTATAGTAGTACTGACTTCACATTGGAGTTGAAAATCCCGATCTTATTTTTGACGCTGAATGATGTTGTCCTCCACACAGACTTCAGAGTAATGAAAGCTTGCCTTGCTTTCCCGATCCTTGCTTTGATATCCTCGTCAGTTCCGCCTGTAGTTGAAACAATGCTTCCCAAGTAGGTAAAGGAGGTAGTTTCTTTCAGGTTTTTTCCATTTATGCTGATTGCTGTCTGTTGTTGTTGTTGGTGTTGGCCAGGAATCTTCATCACCTCTGTTTTTTCTATGTTCACCTGGAGTCCTATCTTTGATGCTTCTTCTGCCAACTTGTTACTTTTCACTTGCATATCTTCCAGTTTGTGGGAAATCAGGCATATATCATCGGCGAAGTCCAGATCCTCCAAGTTCTTTGTGTGAGTCCATTTTATGCCTGTTTCCTCATTGCCCGCTGTTTGTCGCATTATCCAGTCTACTGCCATCAAGAAAATCATTGGCGATAGTAGGCAGCCTTGTCTTACTCCTGTCCTCACTTCGAAGGGTTCTGTAAGTTTCCCGTTGTGGATTACTTGGCATGCAGCATTGTCGTATAGCTGTTGGATGAGATGTATTATTGTCGGTGGCACCCCGTAGTAGCGAAGTAGTTTCCAAATCACCTCTCGATCGATGCTGTCGAAGGCCTTTTCAAAGTCGATGAAGTTGAGATAGAGGAAAAAGGAGATAGTATATTCGCTATCCCAAACACTCGGGTAGTAAGTGATGTGCGAAGAGGTTTATGTGCATACAGCAGCACTGCAAGCCATTTACAGCATAGGTGTATACTGTGGCTGGATAGTGATTATTTGAATTCTGTCAACTTCAGGAATACGGTAGAGTGGAACACTTCTGTTGTCTGTTACACATCTTTTTAGATACACTTGAGATACACTTTTCAAAAGTCTATAGAACTTTTGAGACGCTATTGTCGAAACAATAACAGATGAAGACACTATCGACGGAAGCTTGCTAACGCCTGGTTATTTCCACACCGTATCGTAGAGGTAAGTACCGTTTCCTCTGTTTTATGTATTTTCATAGGATGCAAAGACAAATGCGAAGATTTTGGTTGCTTGCATCAAACCACAAGATCCAGATTTCAATATATTTATGTACTTGATGACTTCATAGCCCAATTCCAAGTTGTTATCAACCTAATTAAATGCCATTCATCATTTTCAGTAATTTGATTGATCCTAACTGGCATTCTTCATCTCCACTTGGCAAAATGACGACATGTGTATCTAACCAGTTACCAGTTGGAATAATTCTTACTTACATTTTGCATACTTGCTGCTTTGGATTAAAGCCAGGCGTTTGTCTCGTCTAACGAAGCGAGCTGCCAGTTATTAGGAATCTCTGAATATTGAGAAATTACTCACCCTGCAAGCATTTGAAAATAATAATAACAATAATAATTTACTTAGAGATGTGTCATGTGACAATGGAACTCGTGAACTTGTGGTGTGCGAAGATCGTAAACATTGCTAGGATTAACAGCAAATCTCGATGACAAAATCACCTTACAGCCAAGGATGCTGATGACTACATGCTGAAGTTTCCGATTGCAATCATAGTGAATATCACTTAGAGATACCTGAGGCATCGTCACTTAAGAGACAACAGACGATAAGTATAGGGGGATTTTTGTCAGTTCGCGTATTCAATTCTCATTTTCTGTGTATTTTTATTGTTATTGTCTCCTTTAGTTCCTAAAAGAACACAAGGCTACCGCTGTACATTTCCATTGCTTTCGTTTCTCCGCCAATACCCGGTATCGTCGCTTGACTCTACGTCTGGCCACATGCTTTCATCATCTCCTCTTCGCATCACCTCCTACTCCATTTCCTCCTCGCAATGACGACCGTTATCTTGACTTTGGATTAACTTTTCGTCATGACCTACTCATCATATATTTAGTGATTAATGGGTCGAGAATAAAATTTATATTTCTGTCTTGATTCAAAAATAAATATCTCTGCTGATATCTAATTCTTCTCCCACAAATGTGTGGTATATGTGAAGTATTTTCGTCTTTCTGCTGCTGGTCAAAAAAAACAACGTTAAACAACGCACACATTCCGAAATGTGTATGTAGAGTCTGAATTCTCAGCACATTTCATACTACTCACAAGTAGCTTGCCAGTCATTTAATATTTCAATGTCATTGGTAGGTGCATATTATTGGAAATTCAGAAATTGCGTAATAGATAAATAGTTGAACCCTGAGAAATATAATAATACACTGTGAACGACATATTGTAGAAAAATCGCCATTTAGAAGGCCAACGGATTGAGCGAAGAAATAAATATTTACTTTTCAATTTGTTTCATTATAATAAAGGTTTTTGTATTTCCCAATGAATGAAAAACAAAACGATATTGTTTTACTGACATTTCGCTATTTAATCCTAATAGCTTTATCAAAGTATTATGAAACCGAAATTTACAAAATCTCAGGATGTAAAAAACAAAGAGTTAAGAGGTGAGAAAATAGACGTAGGTCAAGTTAAAGGGACATATTGAAAGTCAAAATAACAATGAAGATCAATCAACCAAACAACAAAGGTAATAGCACTAGATATGAATATGAGCAATAAAGTGTGCTCGAAACGCCATCAGTAAACACTATTGTATAACACTGTGAGACTTTACCCATAATGGAATTAAACTCTAACACAGTGCACAAGTTTTATTCTTATATCAATGGTAATTGCTCTTCTGTTATGGTATCAAAATAAAGTTTACTAACTTGATCATCGTTCGCCAGTCTAGGGTCATTTTTCGTTGTCGAGTTAGCCAATTGGTGAAGATAACAAAACCACGTGTAGGTTGTTGGATTTGATCAGTGTGTAAAATTATAACAGTAATGTGAACTTGCTTATCACATTCGTGTTGATTTTGTCACTTCATGGGGGAGGGAGGTGTTGTAACCAGATCAGATTCTGTTTTAGTCCATCATTCCTATTCAGACAATTTGGATTCCACTTGATATGAAGTGCTTTTGATAGAAGACGTTCCTTGTGATTTCTGAAATGCTTTTTCTGGATTATTTCAATATTGTCAAAATCAATTTTGTGGCCTGATTCCATAGCATGTAGACCTATGGCTGATGATTTTTCAAGTTTTTGTAGTTCAACCGGATTTCTCGGTGGTCGAAGAGATGCTCTACGGTGTTCGTTTCTTCTGATTTTGATTTCTCGAGATATTTGTTCGATGTATATCGCATCACATTCCAAGCATTTTATTTTATAGACACAATTAGATAGAAAATCTTTAGGGATTTGATCTTTTATATGGACAAGGTTGTTTCGTAGTGTGTCTGATGTTTTGAAGAAAACTCTAATGTCGAGCCGATTGAGTACTCTTCTGATATCGTATGACGTCTCTGCTCTGTATGGAATGACGACTGTGGAGGTCCATATTTTCGGAATGCGTTTTCGGTCATACTTAATGTCTGTGTTGATTTTGTTGATGAAGTTCCTTGGGTGGTTGTTTTGCTTGAGAGTTTCAGTAATGTTTGATATTTCTTCTTCTTTCTCTTTCTCATCCATTATCAGAGAGTGTGCTCGTCTAAGAAGACTTGAAACAACTGAAATCTTTGCTCTGATGGTGTGTGATTATCTGAAGTCTAAAGATTTATTGGAGTGGGTTTTCTTCCTGAATATGGATATACTAAAATGTCTGTTTTCCGTCCTCTAGAAATGGTAGTTCACTGACGTCTGATTCTGGTTCCAAAGTAAACTGGATTCTGGGAGATACACAGTTTATTTTCTCCAAGAATGATCTGTTTAGATCTCGTTTCAGCACTACAAAATTATCATCTACATATCTTAACCATATTTTAGGAGTGAGTATGCTTGAAAAGATGTTACTTTCGAATCTATTCATGGAAAGGTCAGCGACTATTGGGGAGACTGGCGAACCCATAGCAACACCATTTGTCTGTCTATATAAACTCCCTTTTCAATTTGATCCTCATCTATGGCGCTTCACTAATATAAATATATATATATAAGAGATATTTAGAAGGCAAAAGAATTAAGGGAAGATCTTTTTTTTCAGTTAGATCGTCATCTCTGGACCTACTCTGATATATAAAAATATATACATATGCCAACGTGTGAAGATGTTGATGATTAACAAAGAGAATTATTACAGACAATGAAAGGATAGAAATGGTTACAACAAGTGGATTGAATAATGCAGTATTAATGAGAAAATGAAGAGTATCCGAAGTGTAAACGGGTGTTCAAGTTGATTACGTAACAGATTTTTATAGAAAGATAAAATGATTTGGACAATTGCAATTTGTAATTAAAGATGAAGTAGTCAGAAAATCAATTTGGACAATTATAATATCTAAAAGGTTTAGGAGGAGGAGGGCAAAGTAGTCCGGTTTATACATACATGCAACGGTGGCCAAGGTGAGGAAAGTGCTTGTACGAATGTCTTATGAGCAAACAAGTTCGAGGTTTTTCAGGTGGATTACTATGACTTTAGCCATATGTGGAAGATGGACTTCATTTTTCAAGCAAAATAACGATTATTGGGATTGTGATAAATAACTTTAAATGCTGTCTACCCATAACATTATTATTCAATATCTAGGTGTTTAAACAGAGCTACGAATGGATCTTGTCTGTCCCTTGCTTAACCATGTTGGGTGATATTCAGAAATACGGTGATGAATCTGCCTAATTGTTCTCATAATGTAGCTGACTCCGCAGCAGCAGTCAAACTGGTAGATACATATAGAGGAGGCGAAATTAGGTGGCATTTTGTTCTTATTTCTCGAACATGGAGTAGGAGTCCATTCTATTTGCAGTCATGAAATATCGTTTACAAAATACAAAAGTGAATATTGATTTGGAAGGCGATAGTGAAAATGTAGATATATATATATGAACTGCTTTAAATAGTAATGAGAATGATACTTGTGTGTGTGTGACATAATTTGACAGAATTTAAACTATAAGATTTTCTCTATATTATATCTTGAAAAACGTCTATCGAGGGCGTTATAAGAGCATGGGCATATAAAACAACTTTGAATATCATGACAGAAAGACACTTTTTGAATGAGACCAGACAAATTTTGTTTTGTTCTTCTGCTGTTTTAGATTTTCATCTTTTAACTTTTCTGTCTGCTTTACTTATCTAAAATATTTAACTGCGATAAATTGTAACTTTGATTTATAACTGTTACTTTTTTTGTTATCTGATAAGGTAACTTAGTCCGATCACTCAAGGTATTGGTCGATTGAAACGTTGACAGCGTTTTATCAAATGCATTGATTTTCTCAGTATAACTTACTGGTACATATTCTGCTACTCTGCACAGCATTCTGTTGACTGAATGAATTGAAAAGAGAGTTTTTGCTAAGAAACTATTTTCAACTCTTATAAAATGGTTTTTCGAATATTATGTACCTTCGTTGATATTTCGGAGGCCCGTTTATTGATGACACAGTTTTCTGTTGATAACTACAAGCAGATTATCTTGAACAGAGGAGAAACAAGATGTTGAGTACGGTTAATCTACTCCATTTCATTTCGCTGGTCACTTTCTACCTCACTACAACCGAGATTTATTTTAATGTCCATTTACTAACTATTCACATGCATTGGATGTTGATCGAGAATGTGAGGCCATTAATAAACGGTGTAGTATAAAGCAATCAACATTTGTGCAAGTTTCTTAGTACATGCAGAAATAATTATAAGCATATTATAGAGGCACCGATTATGAATTCGAAGGCAGACATAGTGGAGCAGAAACCAGTCTTCCTAAAACTGAACCTCAAAGGTGATGAAGTGTCTAGATAAACCAAGCACTGAATGATCGTAAAGCTATAGTGGATTTCCATAACTGTCAAATTAGTCACGAGATCAGATGTCTACTGCAACATTTCATGGTTTAGAAATCTCCTTTTCATATTAGCACCAATTGCAATCGTTGGCTTACACGTACATGCGTTCTCTTGCAAGACAGACGAAAAGAAAGTAGGATTTGTGACTGTTTATTTGATCACATGGCTATGAATTTGTGAGTGAGAGGCGTGAAAGTGTTCAGCAGTATGACTAGTTGCCACATGAAAGGGAGTGATCAAAAAAGAGATGAAAATTATTTAAGTTAGATCAATTTCAAGGCACTTCCAATTCCCTGCATATCGCTGAAGCTGCAGTCATAAGATACTTAAAATAATGATTGTCCCTTTCCAGCATGCTTTTCAATCCCTTGGTATTAATCACCAACTTCACATTTAATAAGCTTAAATTGTGGGTTTTTTCATAGCACGTATTTTTTTGTCACTGTAATTGTTAAGAAATTGGAATTTGCAGAATTTAGAATTCATGGATCATTGGATTAGTTACTAATGGCTCGATGGTCTGCGATTTCGCTTTATAACCAGTTGCTTTTGGGTTCAAACCCAGGTGGGTGTGTACTGTTGAAGAGTCCGAAACTAGGACGAAACAGCTGTCCCGTACTCTCAGGTTTTTCATTGGTTCCCTAACTGATGTTAGCTCTTGATGAAATCATGCGTGCAATCAAATAGAAATATATTTAGCAAAGTTCCTTAGTTAGAATTCAGTGAAATTTGATTCCTTTTATTATTAAGATATCTAAAAATTTGTTAATTTTCAAGTTTGACTGACTTTTTGTGCCAGATGGGCAGAGACACCACTGAGGCGTCTGTGAATGCACTAAAAATGTCCATTTTATTTGTTCTACAAGTTTTGCACCTGGATTTCGGCCGGCTATTTGTCACTGTAAGTTATTCACTTCCTTGTTGAAATGCTTAAATATAATGGGCATCAATTAACTAACCATCCTACGAGATGTCACGGAATTTAGATATCAACATTGAAGTTGTGAGCATTGAAATGATTATCAGCCAACCATATCAGATCGCTACAAGACATCTGCAACAGAAATGAGAAAATAGCTGATAAATAGCTTACAATTCCATAGAACAATATTTCCAATGGTAAAGACAACAAAAAGGCAAATTCATTTCGGAAGAATTTGTTGAGCACTCTGTTAAGCATAATGGTAACAGAGGGCCCACGTAAATATTCATTTATTCATACTCGGTTGTTCACAATCACATGTTTTCAGCTGCAATTCATCGTCGCGTTTTGCTGCTTTTGTTTTATTTATTCCTTTACGTCTCAGGCTAGAGACTTGAGGTTTCGGTAGCAGTGATTTTTATTTTTAAGGATGGGGTTTGCTAGCTTCACGCCCAACTTTTCCTCTTTGCTAGTCTTAATACTTGCTTAGGGAGGTAAAGGAGTGCGTCTGGCGGGAAAGGGACTCAGAAGCACATGCGTGGTCGGCAACCCTCCAACCGCTGTGCCACCGAAATACTTCGTCGATATAATTCAGTCAGTTAAGTGAAGGAACTTCATCTTTGTGTCCTCCAAGTTCAGCACTGGCTTCATCTACACAAACTAATAGGACTAGTTGACTGACTGAAAACACAAACTGTTAACACAGTAATAGAAGTGATTGGGATTCCAGATGTCCCTTCATTAAATAAATAAAGAGAATGGTGGGATATTGGCATTCGCAATGTGCATCATTATTTTGTTTATTATGAGTATTTTACGGAGTGAATATGTACAGACTAGTCTATTGCAAAGAGTTAGACAATTACCAGGATATTTGCATATTAAATGATTTAGAAATTAAAGCGCAAAAGCCGTAACCTCATAACAACACATTCGAGATGATTTCAGTTAACTGACGAATGGTGTATATTTTTCCGAACAATTTGCTCCGAAGAATGAAAGTGTCACTTTGTTGAACAAAATAAGATCATCGCCAAATTTAGCTTTTGTACAGATTAGATGTCTTGACAACTGCCTCAGATGATTTGATTTGAACGATGGACAACTGAAATGTCCCCTATTATGTTCTTACGTGCCCTACATGTACCTTCAAATAATTCGGCTGTGTTTTAATTAAATTTGTCAGTCAGATTGACCCAAAACTTCACGTTTGAAAGACTTTGCGTATCATTCATTCATTCGATCTTGTAACTGTGAAGTTAAGAGCTTCCATGATTTTAGCCAGCTGATTCTTACTAGTAATAACAAGGAAAAGAAGAGATCCATGACTTCCAATCTCGGGCTTTCGTTCTGCATAGAAGGCATAACCATTAGAATCAGCTGGAATAATACTTGTTCGCTGCTGACCACTTATGGTTATCAGTATAAATAGTTTCGCCAAATTTAACTCACTGCATCCTCTTCTCATTCGTACTTAGGCCTGATTACTCCTGATACTCTGACGAAGGCAAAGGGGAATGGATAAGAGGATATCATAGGCTTGAGTGTAAATTGTTAAGCGACCAATACATTCTTTGCGGTGTAACAAAGTATCCGACAAGTGATAGAGTATCACCTCTTAGTCAAT
Source organism: Trichobilharzia szidati (assembly GCA_944472155.2). Taxonomy (NCBI): domain Eukaryota; kingdom Metazoa; phylum Platyhelminthes; class Trematoda; order Strigeidida; family Schistosomatidae; genus Trichobilharzia; species Trichobilharzia szidati. The sequence goes on from OX235277.1 coordinate 16,015,760, forward strand.
CACTGAGTAGATTACATCATCGACCGACTGCAATGATGGCGTCTTTTAAATGTTGCCTGTAGTTAGTTTGGGCATGCTTGGAATATATTGAATATATATTTAGCATGATTTGCAGCTAGCGTATTTACATGACAACGCCTGTTAGGATGAATCAGGATACCCATACTATCTGAATTATGAAGTGAAGTGCCAGGTTATTCTTTGGAACCGACTTGGTAGGCATATGCAGATATGAAGCGCGCTTTGTTGTGATCTATTTTGAAGAGTGCTGCAATGAATGTCAATATAATACAAGTTAATACTTCATGCTAAATACATCATAAATCTTGTTATTTTCTATACAAACAGATCCTTCAAATAGTTATAACAAGTTGAGAACAAGGAAATATTTGTAGGATTATAAGATAACATGTCTTTCAAACACAAATGATCTATTAAAGACTATTATAATTAAGTGAACATTTCAGTCATCTTATCAACCAACACCATTTTACCCTGGACTGCATATCATTATTCTCACACTCGCAGTTCTGCTCTTCACTTAGTCTTTATTATTTGTCTTTGATTTTGGTTTATTCGTAATTTTATAACTTCTATTCGTTGTTGTGTGATGGTATTAAAAATAGGTCGAATGAGATTTTGTTTTACTAGTGACGTAACAACGTCTTAGTCTTGAATTATCTGCGTCAAACATACCTGCCTTGTCTGCTACCTGCAGAAAGACATTTGATCAATCATTAGCAGGTGTATTCTTATTAACTGATATAAGAGTTCACCGACAACTGATTTCACTCTGTACATAAGACCACGCTACCAAAAAGCATTAGCAATGAGCAGTCCTAGAAATGAATCAGCCCAGGATCTATTGCCCGATAAGCTACCAAAAGAAAACGGAGATGGATGACATACACACTGAAGAGACCATTGAGCGATTTCACACCCAATAAATTGTCTCCGTGAATTCCTCCGTGTAGAAAAGTAGGAAAACGGTTATTTCATGCCTAATGATAAACTCAAAATAACCGATACGTTGTTAAGTTAATTCTCATTTATCCAATCACTTTCACTTATTTCGTCACAGCAACTGTCGTCAATCAATATCACTTCTCAATATCGCTAGATTAGTTCTAGCCAATGAAAAATTCCATCAATAGTTAAAAATGACGTTTATTTTACTTAGGCATAATTAAAACAAAAAAATTTAATCTTTAAATGAAAAATGAAAATGTTTTCAGAAGTTGAGTGAACAACCGTTATTGGACATGAAAGTCCGAAGTTAGTATTTAAGATAAACATTAAAAAAATTTAATGACAATGAATCATCGATATAGTTATGAAAAGATTATTAATTGTTTTTGTAGTCTCAACAGAATTCATCTCCGCCATCTGGAAAATACAAGCGAATAATTGGGAAAGTGAGAGGATATACATGATATACATGACTGGGTTGATAATTATACAAAAATGGTTTTCATAATTCATAAATTCAGACAAACTTGTTAAATAAAGATAATTCTACTGTGAACGTTTCCCAGTAGCATCGGAATTAGGTGAGTGAGGCTAATATCAGTAGGGAAAACGACCTTGGGAACACTTGTATTTTTTCCAGGTGATTGTTGACATCCTATTAGATGACTAGTGAAGTCAACGCTGAAACTTCCTCCCACCGCTTTAGTAAGATGCTCAGGATTGCATACCAAGTGTCAGAAAGAAGCAAGCACAGTTAACGATAATATTCAGGAAAAAATTCCTTTTGTTTGGCGAATGAACTGCTTGAAGCTTGAGGTGTATCTTGTTAATGAGCGGTAACAAGCATGAAACCAAATTCATTAATACATTTCTACTCATAAGCTAAACTTCATATCTGACATTATTATAATATAGGCAGATGAAAAGTTATGCAGTGATTCCTACCTGTGAAATTTGTTGCCATCATGGCTAACATGAAAGTTGATGCTCACTGATATTTGTCAAAGCTACTTTTGTCATATCATATCTAAAACTCATTATATTCGGGCCGTGTCATAATCAAGGGAAGACGGATGAAGATTTAGTGATGAGGGAGCAAATCAATGATCAAATCGACGCTTAGCTCATCTAGTGATGAATATACTTCGACCAAGTATTTCATTTGGATTGTTTACACTGCGGAAAATACAATTCAGTTACATCATTTTCAAACAGATTCGTTGCAAATTCAGACTTCTTTTACTTATTTTAAACCTAATTCTCTGAATTCCATCTAAAAAAATTGTGACAGATAGACGAAGAAAACAGTGAGGGAACTAAGAAGATCCAAATTCTATATTCCACAATGATTGTCTCAGACTGTGTAGCCAGCCAACAATTACTCAAAGTTATTCTCTTCCTCCTACATGTGTCAAACCAACAAAAACTGACTAACGTACCTGCTAGGTACACCTGGTAAGACTCATATGACTACAATGAATCTAACGCTGTTAACTTGATAATCAACTTACTATATCAGTCTCCATTGAATCCAACGCGACAAATTAGATCTGGAAATGAAGGAGACTATGGCTCAGTAGGTGAAAACGATATGCAGGGATGTATGACTTCATGAAGCTGACACTGATTAAACACTGCAAACCAATGGCATTTGGGGCACCCTTTTTAAAATAAAAACTGTTAATAATTACATGACTGTGGGTGTTTTCTCTGTGTCACTACGCCTGTGCCCGTCTGATATTATCACTCAGATGGAAATTGACTCCATAAAAAGCTATGTATGTATGTCTACGTTTTGAAGTAACATATTGCAATTTTTATAAAAGGATACCTAAACAGTAAAAGTGAGGTGTATCCTTGATGTCGTCATTTAACTAGTAAATTGAACAAATAATCATGCAAACAATTCGAACAGCTCAAACACTCCTTGAATTATAATTCTGGGTCGAATTTCTCTAGGATAACACAATCTATCTAGCGTAATTTCACCGAGTCATTAACCAGAAGATTGGAGTTTACCCATTCAAATAATCCTTTGAGTGACTTGCAGAAACGAAGTTTCAGTTAAAAAAGGCAAGATATCGAGCGCTGATATTATCAACCCTTAAGTCGACTTCTTTTCTTGAGATGCGAATCAGAAACTGTCTATACCTATTTTGAATAAAGTAGACGTTTAACACAAGTTATTCGAGAAGCATCACAGAAGAAGTATTTAAATTTTTGTATTTAATGTAGAATTTCGAGACCATAAATGCTAAGTTCTAGTTGACATACGCCAAAGGGAGCTTAGATATCAGTATTCAAAAGCAATCATCTCATTCTTACGGAAGTTCAGATACAATTTCTTCATTTGATGATAGGGAAGGAAGAAACATCTTAGAAAATGTAACCAAAACCCTTAAAATGATCTGGTTAGTATTTGCTGAGGTGAACGGTGCAATCACAAGTTTTGTGGTTTAATTTCTATGCGAAATGCTTATTTGATATGGTAACCAACATGTGGGCGCGGTAGTTATTGGCGTAATTGTCTTCTAAATATTCCTTTAGCTTAAACTGCCTGCAGTTAACCAATTACACGTGTTACCTGATTCCAGACTGTCGGTATTATCTACTGTGTGATTAATTCAGAATAAACCCAATTATTATGACATCAGAACCTGATGCAGTTCTGGAGCAGCGAACATTTTAAAATCATATTGACACACCTGCTTGCCATACTGAAATGTGCTTACATTAAGGAAGGTGTTCACATTGAAAAAGTTATGTTCATTTCACTTCATAAGAGATGTAGAACAAACATATTTTGAGAAAGAACTTACCGTCCCAGTCATCAACTTGTAGGGTAACTACATATTTGTAAAAGGAGAATATTTGGTGAATAAACTGAATGCATTCTCTGATTCTATTTCTGAAAAGTGGATTTCCTAAGAAAAATATGATAAGTCTGTCTAATGTACTTGGGAACATGAACCACACGAACGTAAGACCAAATAATTGAACTAAAATAAGGATTGATGGAAGCATCTGAATTGATTACAATAGTCCCTTATTATAATATATACGGAAGACAAAATATTTCAACCTTTGCCCACTGTGAACTGCTTCGCCAATTACAACATGATTGGATGTTACTAATTACTCTCATTTGATACGTACCATCTGATTTCGTCTCTCACTTAAACATCGATTAAATGCATGAATAGAGGACAGTGAATATTCTCAGCAAAACCCAAAGATTGGCTGATATTTTGTAGGTGAAGAATAGTGCAGGGTGTTGTGACTGAAACGCCTACATGCAAGAAGTAATGAGTATTGATGAATGTAATTAATAATTGGGTGTAATCCGAGAATTGTTCGTGAAAGAACCTTTCCACATACTCCATAAAGTTTTCCTACTTTATTAGCATTATTCCTCAGGCTTCAGCCATCAAGATGTATGAAGTTGAATGAAAAAAAGGCAGCCTGATTCAATGGATTGCAATAATGTGTAAATCCATAAAACCCATTGCTAAACATCGCGGAAATTAATGAGCATTTCGAATGAGTTTGTGAGCTGGTTTTCTGTGTAATTATTATTTGGTATATATTAACTCATATGGTGATATATATGTGTAAATATATGTATAGATAAATACATATTCACTGCAAAGCTGTTTTCGAATGTGCAGTCAAATTCGTGAGATTGTTTCGTGAATTTTCTTCCTGATGTATAAGAAAAGAATCAGTATACATTTCTCAGAATCTGTCACTGTATTTCACAAGTTGAAGTCAGGAGATTTCTCAGATATTTGTGTGACGCATTACACTGAATTATTTACATTTTAATGAAACTAGAAAAAACCGCTAAACACAAAGCACAGTGGTTAATTGTATTCTCAGTTTGTTATCCATCTAAACATCATGACATTTCGAAAGACACTAGCTTAAGTGTCAAGTATTCAAAACATTCTCCTATTTGTTTGAAGACGTCTTTCCCTCTTCTAGATTCTCAAAGTAACTTTGATGAAGTTAAGAAGGAAAGGGATAATCGCAATGATTTGTGTCATCTTTAGAGTAAGTCTCAAAGTTCATTCATATGCCAATAGAATGTATAGCTTTGAACCTCTCATCCCTGTCAAGTATGTTATTTGAAATGTTAAATGGTAATTCGATGTTTCTGAGCTTCCACATTTACTTACTGACATTTCATTGTCAAGACTGATGACATCTATGCTAGTTCAGTAACTTTCTCACAGATATTCAGAAATTCAACCATTCTCGATACTAATGTGTGTATCAAAATATATATGTTTGAGTACATTCTTATGATATTGGAAGAAGGGAGTATCGTTAATACATCGTGCTGTTGACTAAGTGGAATTCTGATACACCAGCTGAGAATCTATTGTAGAAATGATGAAACCAATTGATGAATTTTATTATTCTTGGGAGGAAGTAAATCCTGTGATTTTGAGGGGATTATTAAACAAATAATTTAATAAAAATCAAAGCGGAAGGAGTTAGCTTCCCGCAAATATGTCTCTTGTCCTGAGGGCATAATCAGCGAGGAAAGTGTTCCAACTACTCCACAGAATAATTTTGTCCCTAAATTAGGATGGAATATTTCTTCCACAGTACATGTAACCGATAATCTTTGAACAGGTCTACGTATGTGTCACGATGTGATTTGACACCAGTGCAATGCACATGAAGTCAGCAAATAAACCAAGCACATTCAACTATTCTAAGACAGCTGAATTCCGTCATCCTTTTGACTTAAAGTATAGTTGTTCATTATGTATGCAATATAAGGCAGAAACTGAATTGATAAATCATTCTTCATCATAAATGAGATTCGACTATTCTGTATTGTTGTATTTCCACAATATTCCGTTTTGAAACGGTATCTTGTAAGTGTCCGATCATGTCCAGTCACTTGTGGTTAAACTGGTGTTGTAAGAGCAGAAGGCAAGACACGGAAGCCAAGGTACATTTTCAAGTGGTCAGCCAGGGAATTGCATCCACACAGTTTGTATTCTTTAGGCAAACACTGAGCGTTTGATTTTGATTTACATTAAATGACATGACATAGGTGTGTTCAAATACACCTATATTATTCTGTTGCTAATGCACTATCGAACTGTTGGAATAGTATTACCAGACGTTAAAGTCAACAAATTCAATGATTCTCACTGTGAGAATAATATTCCGTTGGAACCCACTGTCTGTATCACACCAGCACAGTTACTAGTATTTATTCAAATAGTCAATCTTTTAATTTGCTAAATAATTTGAACTGGTCGGCGCGATGACTTTTCTAGCAGTGACTAAGCATTTACAGCCACAAATATCAACCTGCCTGTCAAATGCCAGTGTTAATTGCATGATATCTCATTACGTTCATTCTATTTGTGATTTAATAGCACTTGTTTCAACCTTCGGTGTGTAGTTGAAACGTTAACAGTACAAAAGGGATAATAACTCAACACCCCACTCACCCGTTTTTGGAAGATTTTCTTTCACTGGAATATAATGTTTTTTTATTAGTAATATGTTTGAAATACGTAAAATAAAATTATGTTATCGGATTTTTAATTTTTCCTTGCATATTCAAACTTCCATTGCGTATTTATTGTATCTGAGCATAGTTTCTAAAAATTCTTAGAAGGATGGGTGGAGAAGATCAACAGATGGCTGAACCCATCGGAAAGTAACAGTAATTTCTAGTGCTGACATAACACGTGTGACCTGTGTGAATAATGAATTCTATGAATTCGCTTGTCTCCATGAATTTCACACCAGTTAAATGTGAGAATGCCGTGGCAATATTCTACATATTACTCCGAAATGACGACATGCAGTATGCATCCAATGCGATTATAGAAAGATATCAACCAAACACTGATGAAATTGAATTATGTCACAAGAAGTACACAACTGCGTAATATTGCACATTCTGCCGACCGAATTTATTACATGAGTTGACATTGTTAATCACCTTAATTGCCCATTATTTGAAGTTTGAGGGATTTTCGGAATAAGAGAAAACGTATTTTACGCTAACTTACATTCCTTAACTGAAATGATGCAGTGCATTAATGAATCTGGTGGACAAAAAATTTTTATCGACGCAGAAAACAGCACTGCATAAATTTCCTAGTAGACAAAGCACGAATTCATACACGAGAATTATATAAGTCACTCTTCACTACCAAATTTGTTTGTCATGCTGAAATTTGAATATCTTGAATATCACTCACTGGTAGTTGAGTAGCGTATCAGCCGGTGTAACTAGTTAAATTATCTTTATCTTGGATGCAATATTGTTTCGAGAGTATATATTTATCATAGAATGTATCTTTATCAGCGTACATTCTTTCCTAAATGATCACTACTTGAGGTGCATAACAGCACACATCAACGTTCCACAATCATAAGAATTCGTCTTCATGTCGATCAAAGGCAAAGTATTATCAGGTGTCATTGTAGCAATTGGGACAGTAGCCTCCAGTTGAGTAGTTTTTAACTAATTTAAACTGTTTGTGTTTTTTGACCTAATTCCAGAAAACACGCAACAGACGCCTTCTGCTGTCGGAATTATATTCGGTTTATAATATAACATTTGAATAATGAAAAAATAGATACAACATACATTCCTTTTCTGAGAGAAAAGAAGTGTTTTTAACAAGATTTTAGGTCCACTGACAGTAAATAACACCTGACAAACTGTGAGAAGTAGTGACATTTACCTTCCTATAGAGGTGGTAGTGAGAAGCTGAGAAGAGAAGTCATAATAAATGAACTGTTTGTCAAATAACAAACATAAATTTAATTAATCATAATTTCACTTAATTCCCTCCCTTTTCTTATTCCATATTTTTCGTCATCTCCCATGCTCTTATGTGTAACCTTGGAATGTACACAATTTAACCTATATTGTGAAAATTCATGTTATCTTGCCCTCTATATAAACGAATATGGCCGGTACTTAATAATAATTATTATTATTTGCTTTATTGCAAAAGAGTACTTGTGATACAGAATGGAATCCTCAGCATTTTTACTACAGTATTGCATCCAGTTAATACATTATCAAATTCTACATAGATTAAGGAAATCACAGTTCACTATTACAACAACACATTGGCATGTCGGTAGCAAAGGAAAAGCTGAAACAGTGTTTGAAGGTGTTAGAAAATTAGGAGCTGTCATATCTACTGGCGTAAGCGAGAGAAAGAAACAAAGCAGCACATAACGGAAAAAGAGAGAGAGAAAAGGAAAAGAAAGAAAGAAAGTGTTGTACTTATAAATGATATGAGTTGGAAAGGCGAGGTCCAGTTGTTCTACTGACTATTTAATGAATTATAGGTGTCACGCCTAATGCTTTCTTTATCACACAGAACACGAGCTAAGTAGGGTATGGTTGAGTTTTTGTACTTGCTAGTGCGAGCATATAGTTTTCTATATAGGCTTCTGGTTTTGCCTGATGGGATGCAAGGTAGGGTTGTGAATGGAGAAGGTGGTGTGAGTTAAATAAAATGGATTTAGCCCATTTTTCGCATGTGTCCATGTGCCTGTCAACCAGCAAATTAACAAGCTGGCTAAGTGGCACGTTGCTTACACTGCTGACAACCTTTACCATCCTACGTAATAAGGCGTATACTTTATTCACTAGCTCGGGAGAAGCTAAGAGGGAACAATAGAGGATAATGGGCAGAAAGCGATAGTTAACGAATTGTGGGAGTAAGGGTCGGGTTATAACAGAATGTCTTAACTTCTTGATGTAGAAGGTGAGACGAAATATTTTCTTCGAAATCGTCAAGATATGAGACGAAAGGAAAGATCAGCAGATAGAATGACACCTGGGTATTTAATTTCCGACTTGAAAAAGAAACTGCTTTTAAGTTTCAGAATCACACGTTCCTCCGTTATCATCTTTGTGAGAGAACATTATGGCTAAATTTTGCTTAGTTAATCCAAATATGGATAAGACTAGTTAATAATGAGATCAATATTAAAATAATGCCTTCATTCCATTTATTATTTCTCATAAAAGTATAGTGCGATATTACACGCTGGAAATTCCACATTACATGGTCAAATACCAGATTTCAAAACATTTACTTACTGACGACATCTGAATCGATACAAAATTAGATAGCAAAATGGGACTAAAACACTGAGGAAAAGAAAACTGCAAAGTTTAGAAGCTGCGAAATTTGAGGGTTACAATTCAAGAATAGTGACACGATTGCATCACGGATGAAATTTTATTTTCATGCAGCCACAGTGTTATACAATAATATCTACTGTATGGCCTTGGTCTGTGCACAAGTTAACCTGTATTGTGATAATTCTGATTCTATTGCCTTCTATATAAACGAGTATGACAGGTGTTTGTGTGGTCAGAATGTTCGAAATGTGTAGCACAAATACACTACAGGTTTCAGACAAGCTACGGCTTCTATTGTTTTGTCGAAACTAATAAAGTGGAAATAATTGCTGGAAATGACGAAGAGAAAATTCATCTGTTTGGTGTAGGGTATTGTTACGGGATTGATATCCAATTTCAGCTTATTGCAGCGTGTTAGTTATCAACTGCTTTTTTGACGAACTAACATCAATAAGTTGACGGGAGTATGAATCAAAGATTAGGCGTTAATAATCCATGACTCCTTGCTAAAACACCCACTAAAACGTATGTCACGTGGATTGTGAGAAAGACTTAAGTTGCTGAATGAGACTGTTATATCAACTACACACGAATACACACTAATATTAATGTATTTCAACATTAAATAAAGGTGGAATCAGATGCATGGTGTGTCGAACGTGACAATCTGGACTGCCAGTTGAAGTAAACCGCTTTTTAGGTTGAGAGTCAAACTTTTTTTCGTTATCATCATTGTGAGAGAATATTTCGACTACCTTTTGCTTAGCAAATCCGAGCCGATCGGAAGCTGCTACTTTGATGTGGTGGTCGGGCTTGAACACTGCAATGACCCAACAAGCTATACTGGCTGAGACTTATGTCGCTTGAGGTCCTTCGATGTCAGAAAGGTAGTTTGGATAGCAGTTAGACAAAATGCAGTTACCTGATCCAACGCTATTTCTCAAACAAAATCACAAAATATCATGCCGGATCGGTCGAGGCCCGGATTAACCACGACCGCGCTTTCTACTGCCGTATCACAGTGCACGAGTGATAAATATGCTACTGAGACGCACCAAATATAAAAGAACAAACAAATGCAGGTCGCGTGTGGCCGACCTCAAGCAGTTGTCCCCTGGGCTCTGCGGTCACACAACCAACTTCCACGGTGTGGTCCGTCGGGAAGTAACAATCGCCTTCACAATCCGGAATGCACGGGGAACCACTCTAATCCTCACTCATCTTTGCCTTCATCTTCATCTCTGTTATCTTGCCTTACTTCTACTGATGTGATTCCTCTACTTGATGGCTCTTCACTTCCTCTTCACTCTGTGTCCACTAAAAACGACGGAAGCCAAAAAAGCCACTACCGATAGTCTCTTGAAGCCACGCCAACAATTTCATATAGGAGCATTTAATGTTAGGACACTTTGCCAAATAAGACAACAAGCATCACTAGGCAAGATTCTGGCATCCCGGTCCATTGATGTATGTTGTGTTTCGGAAACACGCATACAAAACCAAAGTGGTTATTCACCTTACTCCACCTGGCCAACAGGATGAATCTGCAAAATTCACCTTGAGGATGTCAGGAGATGCCACAGCTAACTCACGAGGATTAGCTGGTGTAGGGATAGCTTTGAGTACTAGGACAGAAAATACATTACTTGACTGGATCCCGGTAGATAGCCGAATGTGTGCTGTCCGTCAGAACGGATCAGTGAAAAGGAGAAAGGACTGCACTACCCGCCGATGCCTTCTCTTAATCTCCGCCTACGCCCCAACTGACTGCAGTTCGGATGAAACGAAGGATGAATTCTACCAAAAGCTGTCTAGTTTGCTGCGAAAGGCTAAACGCTCAGATATTGTCGTTTTAGCTGGTGACTTTAATGCTCAAATAGGGAAATTGTGTCTATCTGGGAAGTATGTCGGTGGCACATATGGAGTTTTATACGAGCAAACCGACAACGGTGACCGTCTCCTACAGTTCTGTTCAGATAATCATTTGTTTCTTGTGAGCACTAACTTCAAACACAAGGAGAGACATTGTTTGACCTGGTGACCCCCATCATCAAACCAACGCTGGACACAAATAGACCACATAGCAATAAGCTATCGTTGGCGTGGGTCGGTAAGAGGTTGCCGCTCCTTCTGGAACACGTGTGTAGATACCATTCACACACTGGTCCGCACTCGTGTGTGCTTGCGACTGAACGGACGTAGGAAACAGCTGGCGGTAAACACATCACGTCCCCAGCTTGATCAGGAAACGAAGTCCTTATTTGAGGAAGAACTAGCTAAACACATATCTAATTTCGACAGCTGTGCTCACTTTAAATAAGCCTGGAAGAATATTTAATCAGCCGTAGATGCAGTTGTAAAAGCTGTGAATAAGGTAAATCCAAAGGTGAGTAAAAACCATTGGATTTCGACTGCCTCATCCCAACTGATAGATGCTAGAAGACTTATTCCGGCGAGCTCCGAATTCAATGAGGAGCGAAAGCTGCACAAAAGGAAACTCACGAAAAGTCTCCGCAAAGACCGTGAACAGTGGTGGGTGACAAAGGTGAAAGAGATGGAAAAGCATCGGCGATAGTCAAAACTAGGTACCTCTTTAGACTCATGAGGGAAACAGGTGGGGGAAGGCAAATCTTAAGTGAGACTGTTTTTGAGAAAAGTGATTCCTTAATTAACTCTCAGGATAGACGCCTTGAACGCTGGAAAGAACACTTTGAGGAGCCGTTTAATTGGCCTGCATCCACGCCTAACCTGCCGAACATCCAACACCTCCTCGAATGGGATACAGACACAGGTCATCCTTCATTAACTGAGGTTACTAAAGCTGTCACTAATCTGAAACAAGGCAAAGCTGTGGTACCTGGTGGAATGACTACAGAAGTACTTAAGTACGGTGGAGACAGCTTACTGTCTGCATTAACTGAGGTTCTAGGCAGCGTCTGGGAATCAGAGGAAGTCCCATCGGGTCGGTGTAAGTCACTGATCATCCCGATATACAAGAAGGGAGACAAGTCTTCCTGTGATAATCTCAGAGGGATAAGCTTGAATAATATAGTATCTAAATTCCTAGACTCAATAATCATGCATAGACTAAGTGGTGCTCGGGAGGCACAAACACGAGAAAACCAGGCAGGCTTAGGGCCAGGAAGACAGTGTATTGATCATATATTCACCCTTCCACAGATTCTAGAACATAGGCATTCCTACCGGCGTCCAACAATCTTTATATTTCTCGACCTAAAGGCGGCATTCGATTCTGTCCACCGAGAGGTTCTCTGGCGATGCTTGGATGTAATGGAAATGCTGAGAAAATACATTGCACTGATCAAGGCACTCTACTCGAACTCATGTAGCCAGTCAGTTGAAAACTTATGGCAAGCTGTCACCTGAAGTGGTGAAGACTAGTGGCGTCCATCAAAGATGCCCATTATCCCTATTTCTATTCAACTTCATCATAAACGTACTAATGAACTTAACCCTAACTCACTTCAGCGACTCAAAGTTTGACTTGCTACCAGGGAATAATCTCATTGACTTAGAATATGCAGGCGATGTAGTCCTTCTAGGCAAGGACGCTGTCAAAATGCTAGTCTTCTGAACACCCTGAGCTGCAATCTACGAATGTTTGGCATGCGATTCGCTCTCACTAAATGCAAAATGATGTTACAGGATTGGACTACAGCGACTCCTAGATTAGAAATAGGAAGTGAAGTTGTAGGGCACGTTGACCGATTCACTTATTTGGAAAGTACCATCAGCCAATGCCAACGGGTTGGTCTCTGCCGAAATCTAAGCTTGGATACAGAGGGCTAGTTTCGCATATGCAAGTTTACGCCATCTCTGGCGAAGACGTGATATCCGACTATCGAACAAAGGGCTTGTGTACTGCCCATCAGTCCGCTCCGTCCCCCTTTATGGCTGGCTGTCAGACCTGGCCATTGAAAGCGGAAGACATGAAAAGATTAGCTGTCTTTGATCATAGGTGTCTGCGTTCCATCTCCCCTGGAAAGTGGTATAATAAGTTGAGCAGTATTGAGGTTAGTCGTCGAGTGCTAGGTAAGGAGGGGAAATCAATCAATGGGGCTGTGAAATTACATCGACTGAGATAGTTACGATATGTGTTACGTATGCCTAGTCATCGCTTTCCTCGACGGGCAATGTTAGCTGACATAGGATGGAGAAGGCTGGAAAAGAGCTGGTGGCGGTCAAACCAAAACATGGCCTCATCAGTCAGTGAAATCTACAACAGTTAGTTTAAGCCAGCAGGTCGCGTAAGAAGGTGTAGATTTCCTGGTTGGGGTCCGCGTGACGGTAAAATCCAATGGTTGGAAACAATTGGTGACATGGCTCAAAATTGTTCTGAATGGCGCAGATGCATCTACTCCTTGTCACTTATGATTTCAACTGAAACTATATTGCTCTTCCATTATGGGTAAATTTTGTTTTCATAAAGTCTCACTGTGTTATACAGTAATGTTTCCTGATGAAGTTTCGAGCACAATTTATTGTTCATAATCATATCACCTTGAAATGATCAAGAGCAATAAACAAAATTGACCCATATTGGAATTACACTCTACCACAGTGCACAAATTTTATTCTTATATACTGTTCTTCGTTATAATTATTCCTTTGTCTCACACCTCTTTTAACTGTCTCTAATATGCATTTCTACTAATTTATTCTCTTGCTTTGTGTGCTACATGGAGTGTGGCAACTTGAACTGCCACACATATGTGCAAAGTTCTATGTCGAAAACAGAGAGACAGGAATCCAAATATGGATAAGACTGATTATATAAGAACACCATTCGGTACCTCAGATAATGAGATCAATATTAAAATAATGCCTTCATTTCATTTATTATTTCTCATAAAAGTATAGTGCGATATAACACGCTGGAAATTCCACATTATATGGTCAAATACGGGATTTCAAAATATTGACTTACTGAGAAAATCTGAATTGATAGGAAATATGTGGAGTAGACGACATTAGAGAGAAAGTAAAACGAGACTAAAACACTGAGGAAAAGAAAACTGCAAAGTTTAGAAGCTGCGAAATTTGAGGGTTACAATTCAAGAATAGTGACACGATTGCATCACGGATGAAATTTTATTTTCATGCAGCCACAGTGTTATACAATAATATCTACTGTATGGCCTTGGTCTGTGCACAAGTTAACCTGTATTGTGATAATTCTGATTCTATTGCCTTCTATATAAACGAGTATGACAGGTGTTTGTGTGGTCAGAATGTTCGAAATGTGTAGCACAAATACACTACAGGTTTCAGACAAGCTACGGCTTCTATTGTTTTGTCGAAACTAATAAAGTGGAAATAATTGCTGGAAATGACGAAGAGAAAATTCATCTGTTTGGTGTAGGGTATTGTTACGGGATTGATATCCAATTTCAGCTTATTGCAGCGTGTTAGTTATCAACTGCTTTTTTGACGAACTAACATCAATAAGTTGACAGGAGTATGAATCAAAGATTAGGCGTTAATAATCCATGACTCCTTGCTAAAACACCCACTAAAACGTATGTCACGTGGATTGTGAGAAAGACTTAAGTTGCTGAATGAGACTGTTATATCAACTACACACGAATACACACTAATATTAATGTATTTCAACATTAAATAAAGGTGGAATCAGATGCATGGTGTGTCGAACGTGACAATCTGGACTGCCAGTTGAAGTAAACCGCTTTTTAGGTTGAGAGTCAAACTTTTTTTCGTTATCATCATTGTGAGAGAATATTTCGACCATCTTTTGCATAGCAAATCCAGATATGGTTAAGACTTTTAGAATTAGGAATACACTCTGGTACCTTGGATAATTAGATCAATATTATAAAAATGCCTGTATTCTAAACATGATTTCTCATAGAAATATTGTGTGATAATAAACGCTGGAAATTTCACATTACATTTTCAAATACGGGACTGCAAATCGTTGACGTACCTGAGAAGGCTGAATTGACTGGAAATATGTGGAGTAGACGACATTAGAGAGAAAGTAAATTGAGACAAAAACACTGAAGAAATCAAAACTGCAAAGTCTAGAAGCTGCGAAATTTGACGGATACAATTCAAGAAAAGTGACACGATTGCATCATGAATGAAATTTTATTTTCTTCAAGTCACACTGCTGAACATTAATATCCTTTCTTAATAAACGAAGCAAGAATGTTATTTTAATACCATACCATTATAAGATACTGTTTCAAAATTTCATCTATCAGTAAATATTGCAGCGTGACACTGTGTGATTTTATCAAAATAAAAATGTTGCACACAATGAAGTTATACTTTATATCAATCCTCAGCTACTATCCTCGCGTTGTCCAGAACATGGTCAATAATGGTAATCAATACAAAAGAAGTTGAATAAGCGTGATGCGGTTACACAATAAGATGAGTAGCTTGATGATTAGGTAGTGCTTGGTTTGCACACAGAAACACAGGAAAATATGGAATTATTTGAGCGTTCAAAAATTACGAATGTAATAAGGATTTAGAGCAAACAAATGCGCAACCATTCAGTCAACATAATTGTGACCATGATAGCAGAAGTGGTTGGATTATTTTCTTTTTTTATACAGGACTCTAGCTGAATGTGTAAGGATTCAGTGATACAGAGGAGACGAAAACGTATTGCCTTTGACGGTTTATTATTCACTTTGCAGATCATTTTGAAGGAGGTGTTTGCTGAGACGGAATGACCACTCTTGATCAAATGGTTGATTTTCAAACTGTTTATACAGCCAGTTTGACCTTTTGGTAGCCAAAGGCGATAGTGTTTCTGAACCCTAATTGATAGGATGCGCACCGCCTGACCAATTTTCCCGGCTATTCAGCAGCAGGTAAACTGATATATGCACACAGAGGTGGCCAGATACGAAAAGATCTTGCTGTTAAGGCTTTTGCGGACTGATGTACACTGATTATTCCATCTCAACAAACATCACTTTCAAAGTATTCTGCATGGTAAATTATAACCTATCAAAGACAACACTCTCTCCTCTCGTTGGTATCTCTGAAACCTTAGACATTCAGTTGGAAAAATCAGAGTTAAGTATGCAAATATATTCCATATTTATTTCTACACTTTCGGTTCTGTCTCTTTCACTGAAATGCTCTCAAATGCAAAGCCAAATCTGGGTTTACACGAATTCACATGTATTTCCTTTGAATACTATTATATTTTCCGGGAGAAAAATGTTGGCCTCCAGGAGGACAAATGAGTCACATATTGTTTACCACGGATGTTCTAGAGACGGATAATATTAAGGACAGATCTACAAATCTGAAGGATCAAAATAACTGTAAAGTATACTGCTTACATAAATGAACGCCAAAAGTAGGAATTTAAAACCACAACCATTATCTAAACTCCGAATAATGGTGGCCCAATTAAAAACTCAACACAATTTCAGTGAGACTATGAATTGTACTGTTTCAAACATTACTGGAGGTCGAGTTACTCCACAGTTTACTCAACAAAACAATGATTATTCAGTTACACTGAGTTGCAGGCACAAACAGTCGCTTGCATACCGATCAAGCACAAAACCATCTTGCTGACTTGCAGCTCCGTTACTATGATATGACATATTGTAATGAGAACTGTTTCATTGACGTGAAACAGGCTTAAATCATTCTCGAAACTAGTGTGATAAATGATTCTAAATATACAACCAACTACTCACCCGATTCTTCTGAAAAATCCAACATATTTGTGAATACCTTAGAGTTTCGATAACTGAGTAATACACGTTTAAATTGAATTAATCTGATTACGTGCATGGCGTTCGAGTGTCTTATCATTAGGCCGAAGAACGTAACAGAAAAGTTCTATTGCTGTCGACGAATTACCAGAAAACGT
This sequence comes from Trichobilharzia szidati, assembly GCA_944472155.2. Taxonomy (NCBI): domain Eukaryota; kingdom Metazoa; phylum Platyhelminthes; class Trematoda; order Strigeidida; family Schistosomatidae; genus Trichobilharzia; species Trichobilharzia szidati. Next base: position 16,032,769 of record OX235277.1, read on the forward strand.
GAAGAAACTATTTTCAGATTATGTAGATGTAATTGTGAGCAAAAGGAAAGGAAAGAAATGCATTAAGCTGTCACAGAGTTTGGAGAACGAGGCACCAGAAACAAGATTTCCTCCAAACCCAAATTGTTTTGTGTATACCTTTACGGATGTAGTCCTCAGTAGAGTGGATCTAAAGGTTTTATCGCTTGGCCCTAAATTTTGTGGAAGCCATGTTAAAATTAACAAAATGGATGCGCAAATTCAGTTCGAAAATCTCTACACTCAAACTGAAGTCCTTACACCTTCATCAACGGAAGACTTAAATCAACATTGGTCGATTGCTGCTATTATTACATGAATAGCAAACGCAGTTTGGATAGTATTTTGACCAAAGAAACACGGAGAATCTCTGGATGTTCTTCGTAAAAATGATAACATAATAACAACAAGACCGGATAAGGGCTCAGGAGCGGTTATCATGAACAAAGCGGATTACTTTGAGTAGATGGTAGTATTCCTAATGATAATCTAAAATTCCAAAAAATCTCCTCTTTTCTGGATCCGATTGAAAAGATACAGAAACAGTTAGCGGAAATATTGAGAAGACTGAAACAACAAGACTTCATCTCACAGAGTCAGTATACATCATTTAAACCCACTGGAACGTACACACCAAGATTATGTGGCTCACCTATAGTGCACAAAAATGGTGTGCCGCTTCGGCCAGTATTAGATATTTTAAATTCACCATACCATCCCGTAGCCAAATGGTCAGACGAACTCTTACAGCCTCTTCATACCGAGTTGTTGAAACACTGTGTAAAGGATACTTTTGGATTTGTCGAAAGGATAAGAGATTTAAAGGTTGACAATAAATTCATGATATTATTTGACGTATCTCCCTTATTCACCAATGTACCACTTATGGAAACAGTGAACTTTGTTTGCAAACGACTCAGAGGACGAAACATCGATGTTCGCATCCCTATATCTTTTATGAAACAGGTTCTCTTGAATGTCCGCTTTTTATTTAATTTGGAACTATATGGACAAATCGACGGTGTGGCAATGGGGTCACCACCAGGACCGATTCTAGCCGACATTTTCCTTGCGAAACTAGAAAATGGACCTTTGAGAGATGTTACTAATGAACCAGAATTCTATTGTTGCTACATGGATAATACATTTTTGACTATGACAAATGAGGATGAAGAAAAGAATATCCTGGATAAGTTTAACAATGTTCACCATGCAGTAAATTTTACTATTGAAAAAGACAAAAGACTCAAGTATTTCATTTCGAGACGTCCTCATGAGCAGAAAAAAGTATGGCACAATGAGAGGAAGTGTATATAGAAAACCTTCATCGACGGTTGAGTATACTCTATTTTTCAGCTTCGTACCCTTAAAATACAAACGCAATCTGATAAAGTGCTTGATTCACAAATCTCGAGCAGTCTGTTCGGATGAATGTATTGATGAGGAACTTGATGATAACAAAAGGTTGCTAAGTGAAAATGGATATCCAGAAGATTTTATTGATAAAATCACATTGGCTCTCATGGCTCTGAATAATGGTGGCCCAATTCAGAACTCGACCTCCTTTTCGTTAGACTGTTAATTGTTGTGTTTGAAACATTTGTTGAGGTCGATTTACTCCACAGTTTACTCAACAAACCCTGACTATTCAGTTACACTGAGTTGTCTGCATGAACAGTCGCTTGCATACCAATCAAGCACATAACCAGCTTGCTGCCTTGCAGCTCTGTTACTATGATATCACGTGTTTTCATGAGAATTGTTTCATTGACGTGAAACAGGCTTAAATCATTTTCGAAACTAGTGTGATATATGATTCTAAAGATATGACAAACTCCTCACCTGCGTCATCTGGATTTTCGAGAAAAATTGGAATATCCATGAGAGTTTCAATTTAAGATTTACATTTAATCAATAAATTATTTTACATTTATCTTGTGTATCACATATCATATGGATACTGGCCTGAAATACGTCCCTGGTTTTGACTTGCATAATATATATATGATATTAACAAGTTTATCATCTGAAAAGTAATTGTTCATCATGAAGATGCAACACACGATTATAGTGCTAATTTTCAGTCCGTTATGCTGCTCGCTTAGTTGTGTGCCGAAAATTGAACCGTTAAACATGTTTCCAAGTCATCTTGAATAGTTAATCCACCGTAATGTGCCTATTTGGCATACTGCTCCTCATAAATTTCTCACTCTACATGTATATATTTTCATCAATGAATTCAAAGTATTTCGCCACAGTGTTCCACCAAAACAAGATGAATTCATTGAGTCCGTCTTCATCAAAATTTTGCTCCTTGCTTCATATGTGATTACATCAATATCATCGTAACAGAGCGTCTATTTCTCTAATCTTGTTTCATATGTATATTCTTGGAACTCAGGAAACCAACTCAGTACACACGAGATGAATAATGACTGATAACATGACTGCGTAATTAATACAAAGTAAGTGATCTGTTTCAACACAAGTTGTTAACAGATATTGATATGAAACAGGCTTAAATCATTCTCGAAACTAGTGTGATAAATGATTCTAAATATACAACCAACTACTCACCCGATTCTTCTGAAAAATCCAACATATTTGTGAATACCTTAGAGTTTCGATAACTGAGTAATACACGTTTAAATTGAATTAATCTGATTACGTGCATGGCGTTCGAGTGTCTTATCATTAGGCCGAAGAACGTAACAGAAAAGTTCTATTGCTGTCGACGAATTACCAGAAAACGTGAAGAAACTATTTTCAGATTATGTAGATGTAATTGTGAGCAAAAGGAAAGGAAAGAAATGCATTAAGCTGTCACAGAGTTTGGAGAACGAGGCACCAGAAACAAGATTTCCTCCAAACCCAAATTGTTTTGTGTATACCTTTACGGATGTAGTCCTCAGTAGAGTGGATCTAAAGGTTTTATCGCTTGGCACTAAATTTTGTGGAAGCTATGTAAAAATTAACAAAATGGATGCGCAAATTCAGTTCGAAAATCTCTACACTCAAACTGAAGTCCTTACACCTTCATCAACGGAAGACTTAAATCAACATTGGTCGATTGCTGCTATTATTACATGAATAGCAAACGGAGTTTGGATAGTATTTTGATCAAAGAAACACGGAGAATCTCTGGATGTTCTTCGTAAAAATGACAACATAATAACAACAAGACCGGATAAGGGCTCAGGAGTGGTTATCATGAACAAAGCGGATTACTTTGAGTAGATGGTAGTATTCCTAGTGATAATCTAAAATTCCAAAAAATCTCCTCTTTTCTGGATCCGATTGAAAAGATACAGAAACAGTTAGCGGAAATATTGAGAAGACTGAAACAACAAGACTTCATCTCACAGAGTCAGTATACATCATTTAAACCCACTGGAACGTACACACCAAGATTATGTGGCTCACCTATAGTGCACAAAAATGGTGTGCCGCTTCGGCCAGTATTAGATATTTTAAATTCACCATACCATCCCGTAGCCAAATGGTTAGACGAACTCTTACAGCCTCTTCATACCGAGTTGTTGAAACACTGTGTAAAGGATACTTTTGGATTTGTTGAAAGGATAAGAGATTTAAAGGTTGACAATAAATTCATGATATTATTTGACGTATCTCCCTTATTCACCAATGTACCACTTATGGAAACAGTGAACTTTGTTTGCGAACGACTCAGAGGACGAAACATCGATGTTCGCATCCCTATATCTTTTATGAAACAGGTTCTCTTGAATGTCCGCTTTTTATTTAATTTGGAACTATATGGACAAATCGACGGTGTGGCAATGGGGTCACCACCAGGACCGATTCTAGCCGACATTTTCCTTGCGAAACTAGAAAATGGACCTTTGAGAGATGTTACTAATGAACCAGAATTCTATTGTTGCTACATGGATAATACATTTTTGACTATGACAAATGAGGATGAAGAAAAGAATATCCTGGATAAGTTTAACAATGTTCACCATGCAGTAAATTTTACTATTGAAAAAGACAAAAGACTCAAGTATTTCATTTCGAGACGTCCTCATGAGCAGAAAAAAGTATGGCACAATGAGAGGAAGTGTATATAGAAAACCTTCATCGACGGTTGAGTATACTCTATTTTTCAGCTTCGTACCCTTAAAATACAAACGCAATCTGATAAAGTGCTTGATTCACAAATCTCGAGCAGTCTGTTCGGATGAATGTATTGATGAGGAACTTGATGATAACAAAAGGTTGCTAAGTGAAAATGGATATCCAGAACATTTTATTGATAAAATCACATTGGCTCTCATGGCTCTGAATAATGGTGGCCCAATTCAGAACTCGACTTAATATAAGCGACATATCTACAAATCTGAAGCATCTAAATAACAGTACTGTATACTGCTTACATAAATGAACGCCAAAGTGAGAAATTTTTATCACAGCCATTCTCGGAACTCCAGATAATGGTGGCCGAATTCATAACTCTGAATTGTAGTTTTTGTAACATTACTTGAGTTCGATTTACTCAACAGTTTACTCAGCATAACCCTGATTATGCAGTTGCACTTTGTTTTCTGCATGAACATTCGATTGCATACCGATCAAGCACATAACCAGCTTGCTGACTTGCAGCTCTATTACTATGATGTCACGTATTTTCATGGGAGTCGTTTCATTGATTTGAGACCGGCTTGAATCTTTCTTGAAATAAGTGTGATACATAATTCCGAAAATATAACCAACAACTCACCCTCGTAAACTGTAATTTTTTAAATATTTTTAAATATATTAGAGTTTCAATTGAATTATATTATTGACTCACTATAGATGTTTACATTTTATATCTGTGTCTCACATCATGTGGATATTCGCCTCTAATATTTTCGCTGTATTAATTTTCAATATACACTTTAGAGATTTAGATATAATAGAGAAGATATGTAGCTCAGGTGGATGATTTTGGTGTGGTTGTGTTCTCTGAGCTGGATGGTTTGGTTGCGAAGCTTTCATTGCTCTACTGAGCAACATCTTCAGCGCATACTTCGATGTGAAGTGAGCTTTTAGAATTATCTATGAGTTTATTAGTCATCTCTTCTAGTAACCTTGAACGTGATTGGTTGTTTTCGTGTGACATTTCACACTCTAGTTTGCTTGTCTCGGTGCTGGTTGCTTCTTTGGTCTGAATGTCGTTAGTCATTCCTTCTGCTAACCTTGAACGTGATTGGTTGTTTCTGCGTGACTTCTCACTTTCTAGTTCACTTGTTTCGGTGTTGACTGTTTCCTTGACCTGAAGTTTGACTTTGTTTTTGTGTGAATTTCTTCGTATGGATTGGTACATTTTGTCAATCTCTATGTGTCTATTGATTGCTGATTCATTTGAATACCAGACCTCTAGGAATTCTCTGGCATTTTTGCAGTTCCCTTTGTCTAAGATTTGAACATTGTCCCAGTCGAATTGGTGCCCGTGGTTGTCTGCATGTAGTGATATGAGGGAGTGTATGTCGTGTCTTTTGACAGCTAGTTTGTGTTCGTGAATGCGAAGACGAAGAGGTCGTCCACTTTGACCAATGTAATGTTTGTCGCAGTCGTTGCAACTTATCTTGTAGATGACGTTAGTTTTGTCTTCTTTTGCCGTTTAGTCCTTTGGTTTACATAGAACTGAGTTTAGTGACTTTGTTGGTTTATGAGCGACATCGATTCCAAAAGGTTTGAATAGTCTTGCAGTGATTTCGGAGATATCTTTTATATATGCTAAGACGACTTTCTTTGTGTTTTCGCTGGTGGCTTTTGATTTGGTTGGTTGAGCTGGGGGGTAGATGTCTTTTGATGAAGTTTCGTGGGTATCCATTTCTTTGGATGACGTCCACAAGATGATTTTCTTCAATTTTCCTCAAGGCGGGATTGCTGCAATGAGTCCTGGCTCTCTTGAACAATGTACGTATGCAGCTAATTTTGTGTGATGTTGGGTTGTTACTGGTGTAATTGTGTATTTGATCCGTGTGCGTTGGTTTTCTGTATACTTGGGTTTCTAATTTTCCTGTAGTTGTTCGTTTGATTAAGACGTCTAAAAATGGGATTTTGTTTTCATATTCTTCTTCTCTTGTGAATTTGATGTCGTTGAAGGTGTTGTTTATTATGTTGTGGGTATTGTCTAAGTTTTCTCTTTTGATTATCACGAATGTATCATCTATGTAACGTATCCAAATTTTCGGTTTGATCTTTGGCAGAATTATGTTTTCCAGTCTTTGCATAACGGCTTCCGCAATCAATCCTGATATGGGTGATCCCATAGGTGTCCCTTGAATTTGTTCATACATTTGGCCGTTGAATTGGAAATAAGTTGTGAGACACAAGTTTATGCATTCCATCCAACTTGAATGCTGCATTTTTGATTGTTGTATGTGTTCGTCGTTGTTGAGTAGTTGTTCCATGGTTTCTTTTGCTAGTTTTAGTTCAATCGAAGTATATAATGCTGTGACGTCAAAGGATACCATTATTTCTTGGCTGTCTATTTCAATGCCTTTGATTTTCTCTAAAAATTGGGTCGCAGATTGGATGGAGTGATCACATGATTTCGTCAAGTGTTTCAGTCTTCTGTATAGTTCTTTGGATAAATTGTATGTTGGGGTTCCTGGGAGTGATACGATTGGTCTTAGAGGTATATTTGGCTTGTGTATTTTTGGTCTGCCGTAGAATCGAGGTATGACGGGTCCATTGGATTTCATTCGCCATTGATCTTCTTTTGTGATCTGACCCGTTTTGGTGAGTTTGCTTAAGGTTCTTTGGATGCGGTTGTTTAGTGTTTCGATGGGGTTTGTTGTTAGTTGTTGGTATATGGTTTGATCTTTGAGTAGTTCTTCCGCTTTTGCAGTGTATTCTTCTTTGTCCATGATAACTGTAGTCCTTCCTTTGTCAGCTGGTACTATAACGATATCTTTCCTGTTTTTCAGTCTTTTGAGGGCTTTTTGTTCTTGTGAGTTGAGTTGTGTGTGTCGTTTTCTTTGTTTAACTATAGGCACTATTGTTTGACGTATCTCTTTTTGTGTTTCTTCACTTAATTTTGATGATTTGAGTGTTGATTCAAGAGCAGCAAAAAAGTCTGTTTTCGAGGCGTCTTCAGTGTTGTAGTTTAATCCTTTTTGAAGTAGTTGTTGTTCCATTTTTGACAGCGGCTGTTTTGATAAATCTGCTACGCAATCAATTAGTGTATTGTTCCACTGTTGTTTTTTTATTTTGGTTAGTTGGTTCTGAGAACTTTTCGTCTACGTTCTCTATGTCTACTACTTGTCAGTGCGATTGCGGTGATCATTGTTGAAAGGTGTTCTTGGCTGAGGATTTTCTCTAGTTTCTCTTTTTCAAAATCCATTATTGGTTGATATTTCTTGATTCTATAATGTGCATCTGTAATCATTAGTTTAACCATTTTTCTTCCACATTGTTCAGCTAATTTCCATCCCATTGGGCAGTTGATTGGCGGGTTATAACTCACGCTGGTTGGTAGAATTTGATGACGAAGGCATTCATGGAGAAGAAATGGCTGTTCTCTGGTCGATCCTTGCCGTTTGGCGAAGTCCTCCCACTTTCGAACAGAAAGAAGCGTGTTCCGCTCGTATGATTTAGATATAATAGAGAAGATTTGTAGCTCAGGTGGATGATTTTGGTGTGGTTGTGTTCTCTGAGCTGGATGGTTTGGTTGCGAAGCTTTCATTGCTCTACTGAGCAACATCTTCAGCGCATACTTCGATGTGAAGTGAGCTTTTAGAATTATCTATGAGTTTATTAGTCATCTCTTCTAGTAACCTTGAACGTGATTGGTTGTTTTCGTGTGACATTTCACACTCTAGTTTGCTTGTCTCGGTGCTGGTTGCTTCTTTGGTCTGAATGTTGTTAGTCATTCTTTCTGCTAACCTTGAACGTGATTGGTTGTTTCTGCGTGACTTCTCACTTTCTAGTTCACTTGTTTCGGTGTTGACTGTTTCCTTGACCTGAAGTTTGACTTTGTTTTTGTGTGAATTTCTTCGTATGGCCACCAGCGAAAACACAAAGAAAGTCGTCTTAGCATATATAAAAGATATCTCCGAAATCACTGCAAGACTATTCAAACCTTTTGGAATCGATGTCGCTCATAAACCAACAAAGTCACTAAACTCAGTTCTATGTAAACCAAAGGACTAAACGGCAAAAGAAGACAAAACTAACGTCATCTACAAGATAAGTTGCAACGACTGCGACAAACATTACATTGGTCAAAGTGGACGACCTCTTCGTCTTCGCATTCACGAACACAAACTAGCTGTCAAAAGACACGACATACACTCCCTCATATCACTACATGCAGACAACCACGGGCACCAATTCGACTGGGACAATGTTCAAATCTTAGACAAAGGGAACTGCAAAAATGCCAGAGAATTCCTAGAGGTCTGGTATTCAAATGAATCAGCAATCAATAGACACATAGAGATTGACAAAATGTACCAATCCATACGAAGAAATTCACACAAAAACAAAGTCAAACTTCAGGTCAAGGAAACAGTCAACACCGAAACAAGTGAACTAGAAAGTGAGAAGTCACGCAGAAACAACCAATCACGTTCAAGGTTAGCAGAAGGAATGACTAACGACATTCAGACCAAAGAAGCAACCAGCACCGAGACAAGCAAACTAGAGTGTGAAATGTCACACGAAAACAACCAATCACGTTCAAGGTTACTAGAAGAGATGACTAATAAACTCATAGATAATTCTAAAAGCTCACTTCACATCGAAGTATGCGCTGAAGATGTTGCTCAGTAGAGCAATGAAAGCTTCGCAACCAAACCATCCAGCTCAGAGAACACAATCACACCAAAAGCTTTTGACATTTATTGGTTTTTCAGGTGAAAATTAATTGTTCATCATGAAGATTCAACACACGATCATAGTGCTAATTTTCAGTCCGTTATGCTGCTCGCTTAGTTGTGTGCCGAAAATTGAACCGTTAAACATGTTTCCAAGTCATCTTGAATAGTTAATCCACCGTTTATGTGCTTATTTGGCATACTGCTCCTCATAAATTTCTCACTCTACTTGTATATATTTTCATCAATGAATTCAAAGTATTTCGCCACAGTGCTCCATCAAAACAAGATGAATTCATTGAGTCCGTCTTCATCAAAATTTTGCTCCTTGCTTCATATGTGATTACATCAATGTCATCGTAAAAGAGCGTCTATTTCTCCAATCTTGTTTCATATATATATTCTTGGAACTCAGGAAACCAACTCAGTACACACAAGATGAATAATGACTGATAACATGACTGCGTAATTAATACAAAGTAAGTGGTCTGTTTCAACACAAGTTGTTAGCAGATATAAGGTGAAGGCCGTTCAGAACCCATAATGATGCCTGTGACATAAAGACAGTGTGTGTGTTTAGAAAAGTAGACAGCATTCACGATACCGATAAAAATTATGAAAAGACAAAGTACTGGATGGACTTGTTCCTGAATCATGAAATCCATAGTGAGATAACGAAATTCTAAAAGCAATCAGAATACGTCGATTTCTCAAAGAAGCCAATACCTAACTCAACATCTTATTCCCACTTTAATTTGCAGTCTAACATGGCCAACTAACATTGTTTATTTTCTAACTCGAATATGCAACTGGATTCCAATTGCTTCTAAATTATCTTTTTAAAGAACTTGGGAGAGCGTTCAAATTTCAACACAGCAAATATATCATCCACATATCTTTGCTGTAACGTGGGGCAGAATTTAGCTTTCTAAGATCTATGTATTTTCAACTATCCATAAATATGTCCAGTACTGTTGAGAAGAATGACCACCCCTTTGCCATCACATTTGTTTGTATATTTCATTCCTAGTTGAAGATCCTTCATCATAACATAACCACATTCAGATCACAGGTCAAACATGTGGTCAGGATCAATTAGATTATCGAACATAAATGTCTGGTCAGAGCTAGAATGATTCAACATGCTACGTAAGATCACTTAGAAAGATCTCAACTGTTTCAGTGCGTTCACCTGCATGAATTCACGCAATCGGCTCGTGAAATGATTAAAAATTAACATATTTAAGTGAATGGAGATGTCGATCACTGAATCTTTGTTTGCCATATGGGTACTGAATACGGGCAACCGAAATGACTCAGCGTATGTATCGGAAATATGGAAACTTTCAATAAATACAAAGGTGGAAAATTGGATACATAAGGCACAATATGAATCGAAGTGATTGAATTGGTATGATTATGAGCACGAAGGTGCGCTTGCAGCTTGAAGGAGTCACTAACATTGCATCACTTTGTGTTAAATCAAACAAACCTATGTAATGTGGAATTATGCTCCACTTCAGTGCCCAGATTCGGCCGATATAAAGGTGAAATTTCGGTTTCACTTAAATCTAATCAGCCAATTGGTGAAATATGGCGATCAGAATACTTCACAAAATCAATCGTTATCCTAATTATGCTTCCATAAACACTATTAGCAGAAGATGGGTGAGGACAACTCAGCATGGATAAAGATCATTTTATCAGAAAGCCAGCGTGTGCATGCATGTGAAAAAGCGTTATCCTTATCGTGAAGGTCAGACACATTACTGCACAAAAATGCTCTCAATGCATGAAAGTCTTCCACTCACCCATTTTACGTTTTTCTACATAATTTCAATGCAAATGTCTACTGATATTTCCACTGTCAATATCCAACATGAGCATGCGAAATGGAGCTTTCCAAAATATGAAACAAAATTTAATATTTTCAGGAAAAAAACTGAAATCAGAAGGCATTCTGGGTACAGTTATCAGACAATATTTAATTCCTTAATATACATTCATCCTGAAAGATTCAGTATGATGAAAACAGAAAAATTACCAACCTGAGCGTCAATGATTTTAAAAAGCGAAATAACTTCTTGTAATCTAATGAAAAGTATGGTAATTCAGAGAAACATTGACTACTCTCTATTAACTGTGGGCACTGTGATAAATCCGCATTAAGTAATAATCAATTATCGTATGAGTTGGCGTGAATATGAACAATGAATTCCATTCGTAGCATCATCCAGCTAACAGAACTCTTTCAATGTGTTAAATTTCCATTAAACCAATTCATGTGAATTATTTCCGGTATTCGAAAGTGTTACTCTTCAAATCAGTGTAGCACATTTTGAATCATACAAACCGTTAGTTAAAAGTGCATGCTGTACAATTAAAAAAATCTGAAGGCTGATATGTGGTCCACACGTGGAGTTCCCTTGAGAAAAGCGGAGTATTTGAGAAACATCGCGCCATCCGAAAAATAAACAACTGCGAGAAGTAAATCTAGTTCTTAATAGCCATACTCGCACTTATGCATGTCATTGTTGATACTTGTGAGGAAAGCTAATCGGCTGCTGAAATATACAGGAAATTCAACTGTGGCCGAACATCTTGAAATGAGCTTTTCTGAGAATAATGAAGTTCCACACTTCATTGCCCCGAGGAAAATAAAAGCTAGAGATGTTTTATCGAAAGGATGGATTAGGTGAAGAGCGACCACCACAGCTTCACACTTCTTTATTTAAATGGAAATCAAATTCGTTTTCAGTGATCTGTGCATTAAGCATTTATAAATATATATATATTTATATAAATGAAACATTTTCATTTTGAATGACACTCACTTCGAAACTCTATTTAAAACAAAATGAAACGGATTATAATCCTAAAACAAGTAAAGGATTTCTCATATTATAATAAAAAGCTATTTAACGATGGAGAATCACATGATAATGTGAATATATTTCAATTATCATATGTTAACTTTAGACATTTTGGTTATAAGTAATTCCAGATTATTCATCTCGTCATCTGTGGAGATAGAGCTTGTTTATTTTTGATGATAATAAACTGTTTTCCAAGCTAGCCATAAAACACTCCACCAAATGGAATCCTTGAAGATTGGTCATTCACACTCTATCTATAAGCCTAAAGATGTGGTTGCTGACGCCTGGAAGCAGTTACTCTAAATTCCATTAGCAATACTCACATTTCTGCGTGTCACTGTTGGTACTAATGAAATAAGTTATTCAACTGCTGAAGTCTATAGAAAATTCACCTGTGGCTGAACATATATATATATTCAGATGAGACATTTTCATTTTCAATGACACTCACCTTGATACTCTATATAAAGCAGAATGAAACGGATTACATTCCTTAGGCTAGTAACTGACTTCGCATATTATAATAAATAATTATCTAAGCGTGTTAAATCACGTGATTACGTGAATACATTTCAATTATCATATGCAAAATTTAGACACTTTGTTAAATAATAATTCCATAATAATGATTTCGTTAAATAAGCGTCCGCATGAATACAGGAGCTTGAATTCGTCTAAAACATGTCACCTGCTAGTTGACTTGCCCTTCTCTATTTTCTGTGCATTCCTTATCATGAGAATGAATTCGTTGTCACTGTCGGCCTTATCACCAGGAATATGCGAGAGTCAGTGTTCTTCAAATGGATTTAAGGTTGTCCTCAAGGAATTACAATGAATTACTATGGTATCAACACACAGATAAATCATTTGAAATGATTAAATAAATTGACTTCGTGCTCACATTTTTAGATGACAACCTCTTGACTTGTTTAATCAATCAGTTGATCTGTGCAGGGATGATATTGTAAGCGAAATCATTCTTTGACTTGGTGAAGGGATCCATATCTTCTCTTTCTATTGTTCTTATGTAACAAAATCACGGTAGTATTATTGTACTGTCATTTCGAACTAATTGACAGATCTGTGAGCCCATCATCTCTGTCTCATTGTGTGTTATCTCTACACAGTGATCACGATGCGCTCAACAAATTCGATCCGTCTATTATGAATAAAATAATATACGGCAAATATAAAAAGGTGACTGAATGCCTAGTGCACTAATATCACTGAAACTATGCGAACTGTAAGTTTTACAGAGAGTGTATGAAAATCACACTGTTTCTTTTACAGATAACACTCTGCATCGGACTGGAAGACACTTTTGCTTCGGACTTAAGAAATGGTGAAGATTCGGGATAGAATCATCAATTATTTGGTAATACTAGAAAGAAGAGAACATGAATTTCAGCAAAGATATCTTTCCGGCGATTTCATTTTCAGAATTACACAGAATTCGAACGGATTGACAAGTGTGTCATCCATTCTAATCATGTGTAATTTTGTTTCTAAGCCTCTCGTAAACCACATGCATTTGAAAATAATTATTACTTTTTATTTGCCGTCGTAATTATGAGGAATCAAACAAGAATTGTATCCATGTAAAATTATGTATTTAAATGCGATTGTGCAGCTTTTGAAAATGAAATCGCCTAAAAGATATCTTTGCTGAACTTCGTGTTCTCCTCTTTCTATTTGGTGATAATCCTTCATTCTCGTCTTTTCCCGTCTTCCACATATTTTCAATGCTTGACTTTGTCGCTTATCACAAAACTCTTCTTCACGGTATTTTGAAGCCTGACTGCAGATAATTCTGTAATTATATCAACTTTGGTTTTGACTAATGAAGTATGCAGCCCATGATGAAATACATACTTCAGAAGTAAAAGAAAAATATACCGGTCCATTCCTGCATATATATTCGTGGAGACAATAAGGCTCGATGTCACCTGAGAGGTTTTTGCGAAATCCTTAAATATGAGACCCGAGGCACTAAAAAGTGTCCCATCATAGACTTTATCCTCACCTCATAGAAATGATTGATTTTAAATTTGAATGCAACTTACCTTTGACAACTGACAGGATGTTTACAAAAGTATTTGAACGTGAAGACTTGGGATAAAAAACACTTAAATGATATATTCATTATTAATTTCTAAGCTCGAGTAGTTTCCATGCAGATTGAATGTGCAAGTCACATTTTAATTGTTCCTTATGACTTTGTATGCAAACGCTTTACACTGTGAATATGTACAGACAATGTACAGGCAGCTGTGGTCAGACATTTACATATTATCCGGACACTGAGATATTTTGTATTTTATTGTAGTTTTGGGATACTCTGAAGACTATTATATTTTTGCAACATGAATTTGGTTCCTCTGGGTGAAAACTGCCTTGCATTCTTGTCATGTTCTCGTGTTTAGCGTAGGCCGTCAGTTTTCATTTTTGTTACCTATAATATGAATGTCACTCTTTTTTTCGAAGTCCCATTGTAAGCTATTCTGTAATTACATTAGCCTGCCTTTTTATATACAGCATTTTGATAGACTCAATCGGAAAACAAAATATTATGTACGTGTTGGTTGCTTGAAATGTTTTCACAAAGCAGGAGAAACTAAATATTCATTGACATTTACCAAATGCGTCACATTCACTGGAGTACCTCTTGTCGAATATCAAAGTACGTGGCTACAGATTTGGAAATTTCACCTCAAAATGTGAATCACAGTTATTCATGGAATGTTGTCCACCATTATTCCACTACCCAACACTTTTTCAATCGTCATTATTGATAATTAAGTTATATGCACTTTGTCATTTTGAGTAAACAAATTGCTGAATTAAATTTGAAATGCCGCTTACGTTTTTCAGCTGAATGGAGGTACACACTAGTTGAGGTTCTATCATCATGCAAGTCATCATTATTTTGTTAGAAGGTGAGTGGATTTGTATCTTTAGTTTTTAAATTCACTGTGATTATCTATCACTCAGTGCTTCAGTTCACATCATTGATTGCCAGAAAATTTTAATGAGTGCAAGCTATCAAAATCGAGTTCATTTTATTAAATAAATAACGAGCAATAGTTTGATACTCAGGTGTTTTTCTTCAATTTCAGTTTGATCTAAGTCTTTTTGAGTTTTCCTGCTGGTCAGATTTTTTAAAAGACATCTGTCTTGCAATTGAGTCTTGGGTTTATCACCTGTGACACTTCAATGATCTAAGCGCTTTTTCAGCATATACTCTGAAAGACTTGACGTTTACCATTATTCAATATAGGAGATTGTTAGTGGCGTAAATAGTAACGAAGTGTTAACTCCAATAATTATATTTTTAATATCGGAGACCACAATAGTTAATTCACGTGATACCGGTATCTATAAGATGGCAAGAAGAAGCATTTTCATACTTCTTCATCGTGTTCCACAAATACTCAACGTGATGTACAGCAGAGAAAAGCATCAGAACGGTCGATTTCAATGAACATTATTCTCTTACAAATTATTCTCAATCAGAATGAAACTGTTGTCTTCTGAAAGATCCATGATTAATGAAGAGGTCTGATAATCGCTTTTTCATATTTGTTTTTGAAGGAACTTGCATACATTTTAGTTTCTGAAGAAGATCTGTCTAATTCAAATGTTTAGAATTTGGTGTATATGTCTGTTCATTGGAAATCTGCTTACTAAAGGGCGCTAACACCTTACCACTGCGTTCGACCTCCATTCCATGTTAATCCATGCGGTGTAATATTGCTCGGAGATATTTCGTGTTCGTGAGATATCTGTTCAGAAACCATTTCTTCAGTGAAGAACCCAGAAGTTATTTTGCGACCATTCTAAAACACTGCAACGACAGTTACATTCCCGAAAATCGTAGCGCAGGATATACTGATTTGACTGCATTTTGTACACTACCTTTGAAACGATTAACGATTAAATGTTATTTCCATGTAGTTGAAGCCCGACAAAAAATGAATGACAGGTTTAGAAACGACTTACACATCTGGGCTGAAATAAAAAGTGATATTATGAATAAAAGTATGAAATTTGATTACATGTTATAACACGGAAGTAGATGATTCCTTCAAACAAATGGGGTTAGTGATTATGAAGCTCTACATTTGTTTACTACAACTGAATCAATGTAAAAAACGAAATGGAAAATCGAATCCTATGAGTTTCTATATTACTCTATAGTCTCAAATGAGATATTTGTACTTGGTGGAGAATAAATGTTGTGCTAATGATCATCTCAGCCTGACACCAGCGAAAGTTTACTTTTTTTCGGAATAACTGCCATATTTATGGTGGAATAAGTTATAAGTAATTTTCTCCATTAGAATTGATACCAAGACAATTGTGACTGCCATTTCAGTATTTAAACTTTCGAGCAGACACGTTATCATGTGACGTGAGGTGATATTGCGTTAAAATCGTGTCATTAAAATTCAGATATCGTGAACACAGTAGACTGTGAGTAAACGCCTAGCCGTTCACTCGATTAACCTAACAATTGTGTGTGTCCTCTTTTGTAACGCTGACCGGAACACTGACAACTTGAAAGAAATATACCTGTAGATTTAAATTGTCCTTTGCCGTTATGTTTGATGTCGTTCTGTGACAACAAATAGTGGAGAGTTCCATGAATGCTGTCGGTTGTTCACTTTAAAGCGATAACATTGACGGGAATATAAGTATGTGTCTTGCCGATGTAATGACAGCGTAAATTTCATCTTATTTCCAAACACACATCGTGTGAACACTTGTCACTTTTAAAATTGTGTAGACAGTTCGCAGTCATGTTTCTTTATTATTCGGGTTTTCAGAATAAAGGAAATTGCATTTATTCGCAAGAACACCCTCTTTCAACATTCAGAGGAAACATATGTAGGTAATTCAGCTGATATGACATTTCTACTTATGAATTCCACTGAAAATTGTTCACAACTTTTTCATTTATTCCCAGTCTTTTTCGTCGATTTCCGGCTTTATATTATTTCAAATATTCTGACTCACTGACGTTTTCTGAATAAATAAACAATGAAATTGTCCTGTTTTATGAGTTGTATGATAAATCTTCACAGAAATCTATTTGAGAGTAGTATGTTGCAACATCTATGAACACAGAAATCCACTCAAAATTGTCTAAATTTTCGGCATTGATTGCTGCGCCAGTGTGTAACTAATTACACGAAGTCACAGGTATAAATATTTGTTAGAAATATTTTCTATCATACAGCACAAATTCTACTCTAATTTTACAAAGCATCACTTAGTTCTTAAGTATAATAAGAGGAAGAATTGTATTGTGAACATCTTCCCGGACTGATGAATTAGAAAAGACTGATCCTCGAAAAATTAAGGTGAATCTTGTTCGGTGTGAAGTGTTCAAGAAAAAGTGCAATGAAGTGTGCAAGAAGAGAAACATTCAATCTTCAGTTATGCCTGTTAAAATGTGTACCACTTTTATTCTTTAGGTGACGTGTCGAATCGAATTTATCGCTCATAGTCATTTCGACATGATCATATGTATGAGAAACAAGAATAATTTTTACTCAACAGTGTGTTCAACAAACAATTTAGTATGGAAGATACTCGGAAATCAAAACTGAAAATATCTCTTAAGGAATCCTTCGAATAATGTACTTAATTGTTTTTGGCAAATTTACTTCAACTCATGCCTAATCTCTCTGCATTTGCATTATCTACATTAAAATTCATGACATTCAGAATCAAGATGTATGCTAGAAGTCTAATGAAGAATGCAAGTATCAAAGTTGAGTTTCCCCTCTGTTGTGACAAAGATAAAGGATACAGTTCTGCGGATACGGTCTTAGCTGATTTGATTAAATATTTATTAACGAGGTTTATCTAGTCTCCTGTTTCCATTTCGTCATTCACTAATGACGACTTTGATCAATTTCATCAGTGAATTACCTTAGATTAAACACAATGGATTTCCGAGTGAGAAACCACATCATTCAGTATATTAAACTATTAAAATTATACACCTTTTTTGAATAATAATTCGTCGAAAGTGATTTCAATTGGTACGATTTAAGCCACCAGACTATTCTTACTTACTCCTCTCCAATTGATGATATTTAAAACTCCAGGCTTCACTAAGCAGGTTCAACTCATTACTAACTCTCCGTTATTACACCTGGTTGACGAGTCAAAGAACTGTTTCCGAATTATCTTGAAATCGGTATTGATTCTTTGAGAGGGAGGCGATTTCGTCTAAAATGTTAACTTACGCGGAACTTTCAAAGAGAAAATATTCATTCACGACGAATCACAGATTAATCACTATTATGTATTTCTACATGCACATTTATCCATGAATACTTTTTCGAATATATTGAGTGAACACGATATCAATAAACAGATATATGCATACAGTCTTGTTACTGAATTTCATGGCTTCATGGAGACAGTTACTTCAGTGATATGACTAGGTAAGCGCACCGTCTCCTTCTTGATTTTTGTCCAGTGTGGTTGATGAAAGTGTCTAAGGATCGATCAGGATTTTGATAATGACACACCTAGTGGATCATTTGCGTGATAAATTATTTGCTTCCTCAATTCTCAAGATTTGTACGCCTTTTGTTGTCCATCATAATTGAGGCAGTTGATATCAGAATTATTTAACCTGTTCTG
Organism: Trichobilharzia szidati; assembly: GCA_944472155.2. NCBI lineage: Eukaryota > Metazoa > Platyhelminthes > Trematoda > Strigeidida > Schistosomatidae > Trichobilharzia > Trichobilharzia szidati. Next base: position 16,051,151 of record OX235277.1, read on the forward strand.
TATGTTCGTAAATTTCTCTCTGGTCACTCCAGTCTCCATTACCTTCACTTTTAACTTAGAATACTTTATTAGAGAATCAAACATCATTATGATGATTGCTACGATAAAGTAGTTATTGTTCACCTGTGTCCATACAAATGTGCACATGTTACTTACATTCTACCGACTTTTTGAGTTAACCCTTATTATTATGACCACGATGATCATCATCCACTTAAAGTCGCCTCAGGGAGCATCACTAGACAAAATAGGATGTCTGCGGAAAAAAATAGCTGGAATAAATATCTCTTATTCAGAGATAAAAATCCTTCAGTTACTGAAATGAAAACAAGCACCAAAGCAAAATATGACTTACAATATTTTACTAAAACGGTCAAAACGATAAAATGTACATGTCAAGGAGATTGATCAACGGATTTCTCAACACACTGGTATATTTTGATATTTATCGGAAGTCTGAGTGATCGAATTATCTCGAAGTACAAAAGTTGATAATTTTATTTATTGCGCTTTTAGATGCTCACATGTGAATGACATTCACTAAGAAGTACTTTATCCGAATGAAGGTTAAACTGTTTTCATTAACAGTGTTGATGTTCCTCATCATATCTGCCCTGTGACCAGATGTAAATTGATGTCAAATTTTACTCACTGGTGCTTGTTTATTTTCAGATTAGTGTTTAACTTCTCAATGCAATTTAAATTTTACATTTCAAACGATAAAGTAAACCAAATTGTGGAGACACACTTCACTGCCTAATTCACAAACAAATCTAGTTTGAATGACAGACTGAAGTGAGTTGAAGGTGAATATATACCGTCTGAGTTCGCAATGTCGAGAACATTTGAAACAATGTTCTCCTTATGTGAGATTCTTTCTCAATACAAATAAAATTAGCAATTAGAAGAATTGTGTGAATTTTATTTCCAGTGGGAAAAATTCCTCAAGCTTCTCGAGGATATAGTGAATAGTTCTAATAGTCATTGGACTCTGACCAAAAGGTTCACACGAATGATTTAATTGACGTGTCTGGCATGAATAAATCTGAGAAAGTATTTCACAAATCAAATATATTTTACTGATTCCAATCATGACCTTTTGTGAATTTGTACCAAATTATCAAAGGAATATCCTTCTTACTCATTTTTTCTAGAAAAGAAGAAGATGTAAACTGAAAACATAACAGTTTTACGAACAAATATGCTCTAGGTGTAGAAGTTAAATTGGTAGAGAAATGCAAAGTTATTCATGGATTTTGTACAGAAATCATGAGTGTCAATTATTCAAACAAACTGAAAATTTAAATTGTATAATACACAGTCATTTGGGGCCTGACGTGAATTTTGTCGAATCCAGCCAATCCACATGTCTGTTGATGTAATGTCATGTTTTCTATGCTGCAAATAAACTCGTAGTAGCAAATAAGAAAAATTAGTGTTTTTCCTTCGTTATGCCTCAGTTTGCTTTTGAATACGGGTGGTTTAGAAATTTTTGCGGCAAATATGGTGTTCAGTCCACCCATGTAACACACAAAGTCACGTTTTGCCATCTGCAGTTACGTCCTGCCATCTGGTATAATTGATGATTTTGATTTTACTACATCAATTGAAGATATTCTTGAACACCTCAGGCAAACACGGACAGTTATCCCTCGACTCTACGGCCTAACAATGTTGTACACACCTGATCTTCGACATCGACGATTTTTAGATATGTCTCACTCACTACCAAAATGCCTAATGTCAGCGTGCAGATGGCGATGTTTGCTTCGGACGATGCAGTGAGTTAGAAGTCAAAGTACTGGATGCACTACATTTACTTAGGCTGCACTGTAGACACCAGACTAAGTCAAGGTGGTCGGTGAGTTACTGATTTTCTTCACAAATGTCTTTCAACGTCATTTGTTCGTCTTGTTCAAGTCTGCTCAACATCCGAATTCTTATACTGAATAAGACAGATGATCGCAGACCACAAATGAAGACAAGGACTTTGAAACGCTTTTCTGTCAGTGACTTTGAATTTAATCACTCACATTGATGGTATACAATGCCTAGCTGAGTGTGAATGTCGTCGTTTTCATTCAATACACGTTTTGTGAGGTGGTTACGAATGTATGAACAATGATCTGTGGCCACAAAACTGAAGACATCGTGCTTGGACAGTCTCATCGAATGTTCTGTCACTAAGCGTCTTTGAGAGAATCAGGTTGCAGAATTTTTCTTACTACCTCAGTAATTGTCTAACTTTACAGGCATCATCTTTGCTCGTAAAATCCACTCTTAGTGGGTCTTCAAATGTGCAGTACCCATTGACAAATGTACTATTTGCATGTGTTTCAAATAAATTCAGAAATGCTGCTATCAGTATTGTCACTAGATGGAGATGAATTATCAAGCAATGATATCCGTAGATCAGACAACAACTCCATCATTTTAAGTTGTTGCTCTCCAAGCGTGAAGAGTCCGTCTCTACTCCTGTGCCTACTGACTGGAGGAAAGGTTACCTCGTGAAACTACCAAAGAAGGGCGGGTCACAAAGAATATTTCCAACAGGTTGCAGACCTTTATAAACAGCTGTCTTCGTTCTATACTCAAGATCAGATGGCCGGAAAGAATCACCAACAAGAAACTATCGGAACAAACAAAACAAGAACCTATCGCGGAACAAATATGCAGGAGGAAGTGGAGATGCATTGGGCACTCGCTGAGGAGGCTGTTGGGTGACATCGCACGTCAGGTCTTCGAGTGGAGCCTGAAAGGGAAGCGGCGAGTGGGAAGTCCAAGGGTGACATGGAGGAGATCGTGTGAAGAAGAGCTGACACAGTGTGGATTAACATGGATGCAGGTGAAAAGTAAAGCAGAAGACAGAGGCAAGTGGAGATGTGCAGTTGAAGCCCTTTGTTCTACTAGGAACCCAAGGGAACAATAAAATAATAATAATCATTCTTTTTCATTTCAAGAATGAAATGTCACTATTTCAATTTGTTCCCATACGTTTCCCATTCACACTTGTATTTGTTAAAAGCTGTTTTCTAATCCGGTGTAATTTTATTCTTAATCCCATTGTACTCTAGATTCTCACATTCGAACTTTCATATGAAATTCAAAATAACTATCACCTCTAATTTTCTTTCATATTGTGTGGAATAAAATAAAGTAAAATTGTATTTATGAAAACTTATTCAACTATATGCTGTTGTACAGCCACTTTTGACAATGAAATCGCCGAAAAGGTATGTTTGATGAAGTCAGTGTTGTTTTCTCTTTAATGTCCTGGTAGATGATTTCCACGGTCTTCTGAGTAAACTGGCAAAACACCTGTTTCAGAGGTGACATATTCATTTCCACTGCATAACATATATTAGAATAATCAGATGATTTCTGATCATTCCTCGAATTCCAGTTGTAGAACATAGACAAATTTTCATCCATACCATTATGATACTCAAAATGGATCCACAATTAATGCGAAAATAATTAAAACATGGTGGGAATTCATAGTAAGTGGTCATATATATTGATGGAATTTTTCCCAGTACTACAGAATTTCAGATTTCAACGTTTTTAATAACGAGACATACGTAAATCTTCTGAAAAATAAAAAACACGGCATTTTTATGAAAGCTGATATAAAGTAAGAATAAAATGCAAATTATATAGAAGTTTAGGTTGTTTGACGTTCAGTTTGATTTATGATTTGTTACAGAATAATTAAAGGAACTTCAGTGAAAACCGTGTTGATGGCTGTAATGAGGCTGTCAAATACATCACAGCAGAACGCGTCATAACGATATTTCCACGAGACTCTTATTTAGATGGAGAATAGTAGGTTAAAATAATTCCCTGATTGCAGGGAAAATCATGACGGATTTTCCACTTTACCATGGATTAGGTAACTACGGATTTCAATTCAAATAGATCAACGATTTTCTCAAGCAGTTCATTATTGTTTGTGGCGATATAATTCACCATTAAGTTCAAACTTTGGTTTCACACTGTGGGAAACCAAGTTAAGTTAATTTTAGCAGGGCCCTTCTTTGACAGTTTCAAAGGAAACCCAAAAGATTTTTATTGATTCATCAAGTGATAAAAATGAAAACATTGACCTCATCAACCGAAGGAACTAAGAAACATCGGGTTAATCAGCCACCGACCTAACTTGAATTCTTAGACATCTCCCACCTCCTTCAATTTTCTGTGATACAAAATTCTGAGAAAGCTAACCGACCAGATAATGCAGTGCTAGAAACAGTGAATCAAGTATCATCTATTCATATTGGAGTAGCAAGTAACCCATTGATAATCACACTGAAGTTGACAGCCAATCAGTAAATAAGTCATGTCATTGACTTACGCGGTAGACGTTCAACCAGTTAATTGCATCGTGGAATGTTTACAAGCTACTTCAACCTGCGTAACAAAGCGATATCTTTATGCTTCGTTTCCTTTTCAAATGCGTATGCATGACAATTACGTGTGTGATCAGAATTTCCGAAATCCGGTGCTCAGATACACTACAGGTTTAAGATAAATTAGGTCATGTTAGTGTTCTTTCGAAGGACACAAACTTTGAAGCCATCTGTCTCGCATAAATCTGACGATTAACATCGTATCACAATACACACTTCAGACGAATAACTTATCCGTGTGCCATTCAGCAGACCTGGACTGGAGCTCGCTGCATACCTATCAACAGGGTGTATTGGAAATTATTTTGAACTTTTTCATTAACTCAGTAGGGTGTTTTGATGTATTATTTCAAATTTTCAAGAAATTTTGTGCGACAAACAATAAGTTGAGTAAAGTTGTGCCTCATTTCCTAGCTGATGAAGATAAGACATATGTAATTGACACAGTAAATGGTAAAACTAGAATTCAAGGGAACATCTTCACACCCAAATTTCTCTACAATTGATTTCCTCAGTTTCGGAAAAAAGGAATTGTGTTATAATGGATATGCGTCGGTTAAAGTTAGGTGGAAGATTTCTACGATGAGTATGAAAAATTCAATGTCATACTATCAAAAGACCAATTCGAAAGCTGATATTCGATTGAAGAATCATTGTGATTTGAGCGTAATACAGAAGATTTGTGGCTTAGATGGATGATTTTGGTTTGGGTGTGTTGTCAGTGTGGACTGTTTTCACTGCAGTTCGATCGCTGGTTATCAGGCCCCATCGCCTTGAGACTTACTAGTCTTACTATCTCCATTTCTTCAGCCGCACTCGAAATTCTGCCTAATCAACCAGTGTGATACAGGAGTAGATAAAGCTGAACGAAAGCTCTTTTTATTGAGTAAATGAGGTTTGTTTGATATTTCCCCATTCCTCTGAGTATGTAAACTTACCTCTATCTCCTGATCAAGTTAAAAGATAACTCACTTTGTGGAATAAAAACTGAGATTTGCAATGGAGTTATTCCAATAAAACTCAACCGACATTATTTTTTGTCAGGCGTCAGCACACTGTTACCCATCCTGAAGTCTCGACCGTTCAACCAACTGGTCCAAAGACGAACAGTTCAATGAAATAAAGGATGTTCAAAGGTTGCTGAAACCCCATCCTGTAAAATAAACACTGCTACAGAAACTTCAAGTCACTAGCTTGAAGCCCTATGTTCCACTGGGGAACGTGAAGGATAAAAAAAGGTTGCTGAAAGTTGACTTTTAACAGTTCACTGGTGCCAAACCTGAAGAGGAATAGATGTTTGAACTTGGACTCCAGAACAGCTACAGAAACTTCAAAGCGTAGAAGAAGTATGATAAAAAAGTATTCTGTGGTAGAATTTGATAATCGTAATAACGTCTTCTGAATAAAGTAGGAATAAGCATGGGGATACGGAAAGTCCACACCTTGTCTGATGTCGGGACAGGTGCTCAGACTGAAAAATAAATGAAGCATAGAAAATGTATATAAGTGGCAGGACTAATGACAACAGATGGAATGGAAGTTGACTACCAGGACGAATATATGCCAAGTCAATATTCAATTCTGGTCTTACAACCAATAACCTCGAATACAATGACGAAGAGGATATAGTGATATCAACAACAGAATCGATAATACTCATTTGGTGGGAATAAGTCTCCTTCAGGTTGTCGACAACAACGTTCAACCTATAATGAAGGAATGTTTCCATTATGCAGTGTTGTGGAAATGAAGGGGTAGAGACATTGTGAAGAAGGTGACGAATCTCTGCAAATAACTGCAAACAGTTGTGTACAAGAGTCCACTCGAATGTCGGCATCAACATCCTTGATGGTGATGAATTAGAAACGCTGCAGATTGGTTGTTTTACGTGTGTTATTGAAAAGACTTTCAACTAGTAGAAATTTATGTATATATATATATTTCGTCTGCAGCAAAATAGAAAAGTGAAGGCAGAGATCTAATTGCGAAGCGAAAAAGTCAACATAAAGTAGGTGTATTAAAGCTATATATATGTAAATTTAGTCGCCAGCAAACAGCCTCATTGCTAAGTATTCTTGGGTTACAGCTGTAATAGACGACAGTGCTGAAACACGAAGGCAGGAACAAAAACTTCGCTGCATAAGTCAAATATAAATGCAGAAACTAATGAAGAATCGATGTGAAGGAAATACTCTGTTCTCTAATCAGTCTTATAAATCATGAACAAAAGAAGCTCTAGACACGGTGTTTAGCCCAAAACAAGCTTCATTCAGAAAACATCAACCATTTACCTATCAAACCGCAAAGCTTTGCATTATCACTGAACATGTTGCAGAAGGACAATGAACCCTTCAACACAACCATATCTACTTTGAAAGGCTCTCAACAGGTTCGACGGCGCAATAATTCGCTAGCATTTGAACATTGCAGAGTACCAGAATCTTTATGAACCCATTATCCGTTAACTCACAACAGGAAGTTTAGTGAAGCGTTCGAAGTGAGGAAATGTTTATTAAAAGGCTGCCATTTATCACTAATGATCTTCCTTGCCTTGGTGGACTAGATAATGTAACAGCCGTTGAAGGCGGGGAGACGGGCAACTGCTGTTATGACGTAAAGACCATAGAAGATCTAGAATGTTCAGTTAATTTACGTGTGACCTATACCGAGTTCGATGATTTGCAAGTAAATACCAACAACTTTGCGTCTTCCTCGCTTGCCTGAACGTTGTCTTATTTCACCGATAAAGATACCAACTAAAGGATTACAGTTAAAATGAAGCGACCATCAGTCCATCAGGTTTGGAAAAAGACCTAGTGATCAATAAATATGTAGCGGAAATATGAATCGGAAAATCTTAATCAAGTCATCTGAAGCGATAAAGAAATCGATAGTGGATGGTTCTGGTGCATAAACGGATTGGTCTGATTACAGAAGGAATGCGTTCTATGAACAACTTTGAATATAGGATGATTATAATATCAATATAACAATGCTTGGAACTGACCGGCATCGGTGACTGCAGAACAGAAAAAAATAAGCAATTAAGAAGTTTACTGGCGTCCTGCTTAAAACCTGGGCTATCAAAAACTTCTATCTCTCTATTGTGTATATTTGCTATCAATATGTTTGTTTTCATCGAAAAGGACATGACGTCTTACGGTGTTATCTACCCTTGTGTGTATTTAAAACGTTAACAAGCTTCTGATTCGCAAGTTCCTACTAAATTTGAGGAAAGGCCTGAATGTATGTGGCAGTGTTCCGGTACCTGAGATAACTGTTCTTCAGTTATGTTCCTGTGTCTTCTGAATATCTTGCAACTTGCTTACAACTAGATATCGTTGATTTTCTACAGAAGATAAAGCAAGTATATCATAATGGAGTGGTTTTTGCTTCGGTTCACGGGATATACTGTCAATTAATATTTTACATGAAGATGTTAAAATAGGGAAAATATTATGCAATAACCTCCTTTTGAAAATTATGTATATTTTGTAAATGCTGTGCAAGTTGGAAATGTTATTACATTAAGTTAATTTCGACTGAATAATTACGCAAAAATCCCTATCCATATTTATTTTTCGAGTCATAGTTTGAACTTTGTTCATCACAATTTCTGAGATACACCTTTGATTAACTTCGTTCAGGAGATCTGGCTGTGGCTATCAAAGGTCAGCAAGTGATATGTAATCAGGTAAGGTTTATCGTTTGACATTACCCTACAGCTTATAGTCTTCCTTCTAAGAACCACTGGTGATAATTATCGAATACTTAGTAGATAGCAGTAATAAAGCCTCTTCCGAGATGAGAATCATATATGACTACCAATCAATAAGTGAAAAAACGTCTCCCATTCTACTGAAAATTAATATAAATCGTATCAGTAGCCATGAGTTGACATGAACATTCACTTGACAGGATACCAAGGCACCTGTGTAAACGCTGGGTGATGAAAATATGCAGTAATTATGAAATAAGGAAGTTGATTGTTCATAACACCTAGCACGTATTTCATGCAACACTAGTGTACAGAAATACTATTAAGGCATTAAACATGAAAATAAACAGGAAACAAAGAGCATCTTCAACTGACCAGGTGTAATAAATCATTGACATTGCAAAAAAGCAGTCAGAAATCTCACTTCCGTGTGTGTTTGTTTAGGCAAAAACAACATAATTGTCACAAATCTGGTACTTCGCATCTTCACAATTGACAAAATGGCACTGCGATGACAATTACTTTCAGTATATATGGATTGTTCGCGTACAGTCTTATATGTTATCTGGTGATCAAATGTATAAGGAGTCCGCTTTGATTACATTCAGCCATGAAAAATGCCCGATTACTTTTATCTTAGTGTTCAAAGGTACATCAGTAAACTAATTATGCACAAAATCATTAGCCACTAAATGCAAGTCACCCTGAGAAACAATGACAAGTTCAGTATCAGGAAACTAGGTGATACAGTGATGTGATGTGTTTGAATTGCAAAACAAGAGTTGTGCATTCCACATGAAAAACCACATCAATGACTCGAACCTTCATTTATGTGGATGATTAAAATTACATTTTGTCAATTATTTCATGTGATCGGAAAGGTCAGTAGAAATGAATGTTCAGTCAATTAGCTGTTTACTTACTGTATACTTCCAAGTCACACAACAGTTCAAATATAATAATGAAGGGTATATAAGAAATTAAATTTTCAAGATAAATGTAAGCATGTTCTCACACTGCTGGTTCTTTTAGTAAACAGCGTAGATTGTTTGCATCGTAACAGTGAAAACTGATCAAGTTGAATCCAAATTTTATCTTAAAGTACTAGGATACATTGATCACATGCTGGGCTAGAATAAGTGGATTCAGTAAAACACTTCACAGCTTATTATCGTTCACATCGAAATAACGCCATTTCACTGTGCCATCCCGATGTGCAACAAACGGGATTTCAGTTGCTTTCATTTCTCAAACGATGACGAATCACCGTTTATGTGAACGATGCAAAGCAATTGACATTATATTAGACTGACAAACATCACAATGGCATCGATTCTGAGTGTATCATGATCACAGAAAACTTGACTCAATCAGACATCTGTATATAGTCATGAAGTCGAGTGCATTGCTCAGAGTGCAGAGTAAGAGCATTAAGTGACACCACACTGTCGGCTTTCGAGTGTTACTTGAATGTGAGAGGATGCGTTGATCATCGAATGATGAAATGAAGGATATCATGTGAAGAATAGACTGGAGTGTGCGGACAGAGTTGAAGCCCTATATTGCTTTTGGAATTCGAAGTATTAATGATTTTGATAATAAAATAATATGCGATAAATCTTGTGAACCGGAGTTGACATTCGAGGATGCTATTTTATGTTAGAGTTTTCTTATCCGGACGTTATTACTGGTAATTCATGAATGTCTCGAAGTTCAAAGTCAGTGACTGCTTATTCATGAAATCTTAGCTCAGCTTACCCATCAATTCTATGATTTGTAGTTGATCAAATAGTTTAATAAAGAATTATTCATCTTTCAAATGAACTATGCAATACCTTTCTGCAATTTAGGCTGTGATATTCACTTGATTCCAACTTTGTGCTATTTTCCTCAAGTTATGAATCAGTAGTGTGTCTCAATTTTTATATGAACATGAACTCAAACAAATTTCTACACAGAACTACTAATTAAAGAATCCTGATAAATATGCCTCAAAATATTATTCAAAGTGTATATTCTTTTGTTATGCACAACAATGCCACCGATTTCATCGAAAGAAAAGATGATTTCATCATGTATTTGTCATTCATTCAATACTGGCGATAACTATGAGATGATCAACAGACGATATCGATTTGTCATGAATAAAACATCCGAAAAATACCTGAAACCTCAACGCGAAAGATGAATACTCACGATTGCACACTGGAATGAGGTGAGGATAACAAAAGACAACATACACTAAATTATTCGCAGTCATATAACTAAAATCTACTGCTTTCACTGAAATACTAAAGTATTGAGAAACACAAAAGAGAAAGGTAAAACGTCCTCCAGGCGATGAAACAATGTGGGATAAATATTCTAAAGCTTCTATTACCGAAAATACATTATTACAGAAATCTGGCAAATCAGCATGTATAAAGAATATTAAAATAGTGCCTGAATAATTATTACACTCATCAAACACATCTGCAATAAATAATGAGAAATTTTTCCCTGAAAGAATGAGCCGTGTGATAGATAGATAGATATAGAAATATATAGATGGAAAAATAGATAGAGAACATACCGTCATGATCTGCAGGTGACACAATACTGAACTGCATTATAGAACTTCAAATTCAAGATTGATTTACATTCTCAGAACATTCAGTTTTGTTTAGAAATCCTTTTAAGTTCCAAATTAGTGTCATTTTTTCTTATTCATGTGCACAATGAGTTCCACATTCATTTTGGGTGGACAGTTACGAGTTTGAAGGCACAATACATGCAAAATATGTCCATGGCATCTTTAATTACAAAATACTGATGAATAATCTCCAGACAGTCTTATTCTCGTACATGAAATTTATTGAAAGATTTTGGAAAAATAAGCAATAACTATGAAATAAATGGATCGTTGATTATGTATCGAGAGGTTAGTGATGAAGCGGCCAGAATAACTTATTTTTCTCTCAAACGTCTTATGAGTGTTTGATTCATTCCTCAATATTTTGAGCAAAGATTTGCATTAAATCTTCCTACTTAGTATGTGAAGTACAGCGTATGGTCTAATAAAGCGAAAACGTCCTTGGAATTTGTTCCTTGTTGCATTGAAACGGATCAGTGTCCCAAGTCCTTTACAAAATCTCGATGTATTAGCAGAGGTCAAGCTAATGAAAGGACACTCAAACGCTACTCATTGAGTCAGGTCGATTCGCAGAAATCATTTATTACTGAATTACCAAAGATTCCTGAAGAAAATTTCTATGCTGTGCAGGGGCTGAAGGAAATCTTTTTCTGGACTATGTGAATCAGTATGCTGGTAAGTGGAGGGGAAAGAAACATACTTAATTAGGCATGTCTTTGAAAGCGAAACTGCAGGAATGCCTAAAACAACGGTAATAATTATTTTTGTAATGAAGTAGAAATGCCATTTATATCAGAGTGGATGCATGGATGAGTAATCCAGTTGGAAAGCAAGTATTTCTTCGTTCACTCCTCCTGTCTACGGCATGTCGATCTGTGACAAGTTAATTTTCGCCAAATTGCAATTCACTACTTATCTCCAATTGAACTAGGTCAATTAAACTTACTAAATCCATCTGAATCGACATGTGTATCCGTGTCAAAGCATGAATACAAATGTGTTAGTATTTGATATCTTAGGGGAAAATAACTATCTATGAATAGTGCGCATTTGAAAACACTAACGAGAAAGTCAAAACCTTTGGTTCAAATGCACGTCAATATAACTTATAAACTATATCATCCTAAAAATTAATGTATATTATCATTTCATATGGAAATCACAGAATAGTGAGACTTGATGGACAGTCAACTGTGATTTCTATCCATTTCATATTGAAATTACCAAACATTTACTGACATCAACATGGAAGGCCATTGATTAACATGTTTATTTTCACTTCAGTAATCTAGTCATCCATGGATAATTTGACATTCTATCACTAAGAGAGTCAGAACTCTGATAGCCTGGGAAAAATTCCATGATAGTGGGTTAATTTGATTTAACAAACATGAAAAGTGAAATAAGGTTCAACAATTGAAATGTTTTATTTCTTCATGCTTCTATGCAAGACACAATCACACGGTGATCACTCATCATCAAACACAGATCGCCCTCACTTATGCAAAAACGTACGCAGGACAAACGGTTACTGTTTGAAAACTGATATTTAACATTTAGGACAGATTTCATGTGCGCATTGCGATGAACATTTGTAGTTGGAGAGGCTTCTCTTGAAGAGATTTGAGAGCCTCGAGTTGTTTCTCAAATTAACATTTGAAAATATGAAAAGACGAACTTTTCAGGTGAAAAGTAACGGTACTGGTGAACTAGCCCCAAAACACAAGTGACATTTTAGAGTGTGATGACTTGAAATGACTTTTGCTTGCGCCGTGACATAACTAATGTTAATAATCACGAAATATATGTCAGCGACCACTTGTCATTCTGAGAATTAGTGAGGTGTGCAGTGCCAGTCACATGACTTGAACAGCTGTCTTGACTCATTTTGAAAAGCTATACAAGCGTTATGTGAATGAAATAACTATTGGTCGGTGCGTCGGTAGCACAACGATAGAATGCCGGCTAACCACGTAAGTCGTCCTGAGTTGCATCATTTGCCGGTGCAATCCTTCACCTAGTCAAGTCAGTAATATGACTGCTAGAGACAGAAGGTTGGACATGATGTTAGCAACTCCATTCAGTAAAAATGAACACAACTGCTACCTAAACTTCAAGCCTCTACCTTGAAGGCCGAAGTTCCACTGAAAACGTAAAAGAATACAAATAAATCAGAATCTCTGTCCTAGACAACATCAAGATATTGGCATCATGTCATTGACTTTATCTGATCATCAGACATTCATAAATTCATCAAATATTTGTTAATTTATGACTTACAGTAGTCTTCGACGTCAAAAGTAATGATGAATTTATATTTTGTTATAGGAAAAGCTATTTATGAATTGGAGTTGATAGCATGTAGCATATTTGTGTATGGTACTGACAGTTATATTTTGCATGTCATCACACTAGTTAAGCAAGAAAAAAAAGACTGTTTCTCCACTTTTGACAGAGAAGCGGGGACTGTACAACGACATGGTAGCTGAACATTTATTTGCTGTTAAATGTCAAAGCTATTGAGAGGAGTGCACATATTTAGCTGTGTAAGCATTCCGTAAAGAAACATAAATAACTGGCGGTGACTCAGAAGACTCTCAGATGAAAGCACTTCACAGTTAAGTATAAGGTTATCACATGTAGCCAAAGAAACATCATTTGATATGGAAAAAATTACACGTGAAATTGTTTCAGCGTACCACTGTCACTATTGTATATGCATACTACAACAAGTGGAATATGCTTCGATGCAGTAATACCTACTGTTAATCAGCCCGAAAATCAAACTCTAAATAAGAACCTCTTATTATTTAGACTAATCCTATATCCATGCTATGATGTAAATAGTTTTAAAAAGACCGTCTTAAATTCGTGTCTTGATTACATGAATAACAAAAGCAGATTCGTAATTCTGTTAACCAAAGGACATAGAGATGTACTCAATGAATCAGAGAATAACAAACATTAGATCGAGGTGTGTCCAGATTGGTATTCTGGAATGGTACTAGTGAATGAATCAGGCTATGTTGATGATCTTGCAACGATTCTATCCAATTAGATGAAATCCAGGAAGAGATTTCTGACATAGATCCACATGGACAGACTGAACCATATTAGACAAATAATAATATTGAACAAACGTAGGACTAGCGATTCAATTCAAAAACGATTACATTCATGCATTTGTCTATCTGGTTTTGCAAACAACATAATGTACAGCTGACATGAGACCAACAAACAAGATGTTTCAATAAACCAAACAACAGAACTCGTAAAACAAAAAATTTGAAATTGATGGGATCAAACTAGAATAGCCACAATATTATCACGAAAACTAATTTCCTTTATGCCGTCAGTGCCATGTAAACCAAGTAGGAAAATGTTTCTAAACACCTTTCACGCCTTTCAGGCATATTCACATAGGTGACAGTGAAAAGTTCTCCAGCTTCCCCTCTTCTCGCGTTGATGAATACATCAAAAACGGAAAGAAAAGTCCCCACAACCGGTTTGACACTACTACACATGTCCGGAGCATTCCAGAAACATGAAAATGATTCTCAATATTTTTCATTTACTGGCAAATGAAGGAATGAGTCAGAAATAGGGGTCATTTGCAGAACGTGTCATTTCAATAAACTTGTAAGGATGAATTGATCACATGATCGATCAGAATAAGTGGATTCAGTAAAACACTTCACAGCTTATTATCGTCCACATCGAAATAATGCCATTTCACTGTGCCATGCCAATGTACAACAAACGGGATTTCAGTTGCTTTCATTTCTCAAACGATGACGAATCACCGTTTATGTGAACGTTGCAAAGCAATTGACATTATATTAGACTGACAAACATCACAATGGCATCGATTCTGAGTGTATCATGATCACAGAAAACTTGACTCAATCAGACATCTGTATATAGTGCATTGTTCAAAGTGCACAGTGAGGGCATTAAGTGGCACTACATGGCTGGCTTTCGAGTGTAACTTGAATGTGAGGGGATGTGTTGATCGTCGAATGGTGACATGAAGGATATCATGTGAAGAATACATTTGAGTGTGTGGGCAGAGTGGAAAGGAGCTTTTCTTATGAAGGCCTATGTTCCAATTCGTTTCTGATTACTAGTATCAGTAATATCATAGAAAGGGGGGGCAGTGTTCTCATAGGATGCATTAAATTTATTTCACCATTATATTCCTCATGAAATGAGAAATTTAATTATTAAATTGCAAAATAGTGAATTACTTTTATGTAAATAACACGACATATTTCAGCTTACCTTTATAATCTGCATATTTGAATAATCCTCAGTGAGTTATTCGCCTAGGAGAAAATTTATCTTTTTACACGAAACCGAAAGTATGCCGCAAATTGGTAACATCAATGACAACCATTGCTATATGAATTCCTACGATTTACTCTCAAGCTGTAATTCTAAATCCTAAATAAACACAACTGACCTGGCCAACAAATTGAGAGCAAAAATTTGTCTTTTGTTTTTGCATCTGTCATCTAATTAAAGCATGATCTAATAGCAAAGTCAGTATATGATATAGTTAGCAATATAATTCGTCTAGATACTCACGTTGGCATACTGAAATAAGAAAATTATGAGTGCATAATTGTGTATTCATGAAAATTCCTGCTAATCCATTTTGTCAACAAAAGTACAGGATCTATTGAGATAATTAAGCAAATATCAGCAGCAGTTAAAACTAGAAGTCCTTAAGTACGCTTAACACGAAGTATCCCAGTCACACGAATGACAATAATCACTATTCTGTTGTCTAGATATAAATATAAGAAAATATTAAATGGCTGAAAAACTAACTCCAGTTAACTATATTCAAGGAACTTGGTTAGAATATTTCAAAATCACGATAAATTGGTAAGAAAAAGGCATTCCAGTATTAGATAATTCCTGATTGTTAGGTTTATCTGTTACTATGTTCTTACTGTGAAACTGTAATACCTGCAATCTTTCTGCTTTCGAATATTTTCCTGAATCGACTGCGATAATACCGCAGTAATACCAATTATCAATTCATGCTGTTACACTTCATTATAAATAGTCGCCACCAAATGCATGAAAAGGGTCGGCGATTTTATGAGAAATCGAGTTGATAATGCTAAACTCTATACATTTTCTACAGTGGATTATAATCATCAACGATCCTCTAGAATATCTGAATTTGTGATGTACTCATTATCCGAATGAATCAATAATGTTTTATTCATCTACTGAATTCGATTTTGGAAACTCACTTCTCTTCCCTGAAATGATGCACGTATCAATGAATCCTTACAACTCTGTGACCTAATAAGTACTTTATGATTTACATATTTCACTACTAAACAGCACCGATAGAAATAGCAAAATTTCCCTCTATAATCTTACTTTGTAATGGAATCCACGCGGATATAGATTGAAATCATTGTTTGTTCTCGACAGAAACTAAATTAAACTCTTAACTTTATCTGAATACAACTGGTAAGATCGAAAATCAAAAATGATGATATGAACTGTCCAGCATATGATTCTACGGAAGACATACACATTAATGTTCACAATATAGCGTGAATTAAAAATAAAGTCTGGTTAATTCACATCCCGTTGTAACACACATTTCCTGTAATCCATCTGAACTCATACTCATAAACACCATTCTACATGAGATGTTAAACATTTACTGGTATCAACACAGTAGAATTTTCACTAACTTATTTATTTTCAATTCCGTAATTTCATCAGCAGTAGAAAGTGATATATTTTGTCACCATGAATGTGAGTAGTTTGAAGGATGGATAGATAGGTAGATAGTGTATCATTCCATATTATTTGATTCGTTTGATTTGATATACAGTGACAATCAATCACTTTGTGATATATGGAATAAGAAAATAGAAGTGAAGTTCATAAGCTGTCTTCTTTTATTCCCTACTTCGCCTTATTTATACTCACAAATGTTCACATAAAATGGAAAGCAAACTTCGAATTGACTCAGCATGATGGGAAGAGCATATGTGGGTGTGAAAGTTGAATATTTCACCGATTCAAATATGACACCATTTGACACCTGATAAGACACTGTGAACAAGATTTCCATTCGCATACAGAATACAATCAAAAAGTAATCAGTTATCATCATCAAACAGAGACTATATTCATAGTGTTCAGTAATTCTTAGCCCTACTTGTGCCAACCAGGCTTACACAAATCGCAATCAATGATGCAGACACGTACACAAAACAAGCAGTGTGTATTCAATTTCTGATACTTAACTCTGCATAACAGTCGATATTTCGATAAGTATCCATTAATTGTGTAACAGATTTCATCAGATCATTAAGATGACCACGTGTAGTCGGAGAGGATACAGTTAATTTTCGCACGAAACTCCACCTAACATTATTCAGTAAACCTGTGTAGGTAAATCGCCTGTCTATTAAAATACCTGAATCCGATTAATGGTTTAGGAAAATACAGTGAGGCAAAAATAAATCTGATATTTAAAAATGGACAATAAACGGAATAGATCACAGAGAGAGATAAAATTATTCTCACCCTCTTTTTCACCTATAAAGCAATGGTTTTAAATATTTCAGCTAGAGATTTCAGCATCCAAATGCAAATATATTTTCTAGACAGGCTTTCCCCCTTCCCTCAAATTTGACCACGCTTCGGTTAAGTTTTCTTTCGCTCCACTCATTATTTTAGACATCTAATTTCATAGTATGGTGAGATTTCACTTGTTAGAACTGATGTCACTCATCAACTAATAAATATGATTGAGGAAGGAGTAATTCATTTTTTTAATATTACGCGGAATTTTCGTTCAAACAGAAAGCAATCACATGGTCATCGCTGATCATCGAACAGAGACTACACTCACAGTGTTCAGTGTCTATTAGCCTTACCTGTGCCAAACGTGCTTACACAAATCGCCTTCACTGATGCAGACACGTACACCGAACAAGCGGTATGTATTCGAATACTGACATTTAACTCTGTACACCAGTCAATATTTCTACATAGGTATGCATTTATTTTAAGACAGATTTCATCGGCTCATTAAGATGAGCACGTGTAGTCGGAGAGGCTACGGTTAAACTTCCAGCTGTTTCTCAAATTCACAAGACTAAATTGAAAATTCACAGTGAGACTTAAGACAAATGTTTCATTGAAGATGGTGACTTCACTTCGAAAGACGTCTTTGACTCGTGATTCAACTGATTATTTAGATCGATTCTGTTTTGATTTGTTTGAAATCATTTTAACCAGGAAAAGATGAAATAATGGACAATATGTTGTGATATAGGGTCGTCGGTAATGGAATATGCAAAATTACCGGAGGTGACAAGTATTTTCGTATCAGTTAATGCAAAACCGAGGACTCTGCTACTTATGGAAAACGCACTAGAATTGTGAATTCTATGGAAACAAGAAATTATTTCTTTTCGCACGAATCTCTACCTAACATTATTCAATATACGTGTGGAGAAAAATCGCCTATCTATTAAAATACCTGAATCCTATTGATGGTTTCGGAAAATACATGTAGGCAAATATAAATCTGATATTTTAAAATAGGCAAAATACGGAATAGATTAGAAACAGATAAAATTGTTCTCACCTTCTTCGTCAGCTATAGACAAATGGTTTCAATTGTTTTAGTCAGGGATTTTTGTATTCAGATGTAAATATTTTTTTCTCGGCAGGCATTTCCTCTTCCCTAGGATTTGACCACACTTTCGTTTGAAGATCACTTTCCTTATACCATTTTTCATGAAAGATATAACACTTTTTGCAAAACGAGAAATTTTATGGGAGATGTATTTAAGAAGAGACATTTAGACATCCTTCAGCTATGAGTTTGGGAAGTCAGTCTATCATGGAAAGCAAATGCTTAAAATTTGAGCAAAGAAACTTGGCCGCGGTTGTGAAATATTACCTAAGAAAAGCTTCTGCTGAGAATTCAAGTTATGAATTTCGAAATTGTAAATTTAATATTGAAGCATAAAAGTCTACGAATAATAACCAGATAAGATGAGTGTGAAACATTCCTAGCAACATGCTCATTTTTAGTTAATTTTAGCAAAATTTAACATATTATCAACCTAATGAATAGGCGAAATTGCGTGTCATTGCTATAGCTGAATATTAATGAAGAAAAAATTGCCATTGGAACGCAATGCCATTTAATAATGGAAATTTTAGTCCGTTATGTCTCACACAACAATAGACTATGCACACTATTATTGTTCTACAACTTATAATCTGAAGTGCGAATAATCTAAGATGTCATCTGAATACACCAATGGGTATGCGGTACGATACGAACCAAAAAAAGTTGAATTAACGTCAAAATTCACACGAACACAAGGTGTTTAATCGATGGAAAATGGAATATTCATTATTACTTTGAATCATCAAAGGATAAAAGTGAAACATTCTGCTTTCTGCTTGAAATTCACTGAAAACGTATCTAAGATGCTATACCCGGTAAATAATGCTCGTTGATGTATACGAATGTGCGCTATTTTGTATTTTCACTAAAGCAGTATCAATGTATACCTCAGAAATATTTTCCTAGAAATAGTTCCACTATCCATCTGAAAATCATGGCTTGAAGTTATACGATCCGTCTCTGATTCGTGAAAGAATCTTAAATGGTTATCAAGCTGGCATATTGAGGTAACAGGAAGTTGAGAATATTAGCTTAGATAAAAAATGCAGTAGATTTAGAGGCAACGCCAATATCCATTCAAAATGAGATATGCTGTCAATGAATTTTGAACGAATTCACAGAACGAAATTCAGGTATTACACAGAAGAAGCACTATTCAGTTTCGTCCTCATTAGGTGTTGATGACAGTAACTGGCAAGCTGAAACACGTTCAAAGAGCTTCGTCACATCGCGCTATTAGGATTATCTGACTAATAATAATGGCCTCAACCGATCTCCAAAAACAGTACTTAATAGACGATTAATTTTCCGTCATATGCGAAGCACATCATATTTCACATCTACCTCGTTTCATTGGTTATAGCATAGAAATTCCAATTAAACGGTGACTGTATTGCTCAGTTGGCACCTGAAAAATTTTGCTGGAGAAAGAGATTGATTTTCTTTTCATAGATTCTGTTAGGGCACACATAAACTGAAATTATCGTCTAATCTCCCCTTAACACGTATTCTCTTGAAATCAAATATTGTTGCATTTTGATCAGAAAAAGACATTAGGAACTTAGTTCACATTTGCAGTCCTACTTGTTTCTGTCCCCTTACTACTGTGTTAGTCATAAAACGTTTTCGAATTTTGCTATGAACATATAGAATAACAAAATCTTGTATGTGCGAATCAGTGCTAAAGTTATTCTCATCAAAATTATTGTCAATTCTAAGGTTACTTTTTCTAATTTAAAATATGTTTTCAAACAGAGGACAATATTAAAAGCATCAACACTCACGTCCTTCGCTTGCAACGTAAATCATCAGTGCAAACAAGAAGATAAGAATGAGTAAAGACGTATTCATAGTTGTATAATCCAAATGAATAAATGTGAGAAAAGGCTATTTTACGACTATTTATACTCAGTCTTAAGTCTTCTGTTCAGGCAATTGAATTGACCATTCATGTTACAGATAAAAATGCTCTTTTGGTGCTAGACACGCACTGTGATTGAAATCTGCAAAATAGACTGACGCTATCATACATATACAGTTTCAATTTGAAGAAAGATTTTAAAAGCGATTGTGGGTAAGACATACTGTTTCAATGAATGTCTCCTTCGTTTAACAAATAAAGTACATGTGCATTGTGTATCTAACTAAAGGGATTGTCCTCTTTATCACTGTATGCTCTTTTCAGATTGACACATTTCTAATGAGTATGTGAAGATCTGGGAAAAGAAGAGAATCTAGGCACTGTGGTTAGCAGTAATTCCAAATGAAGTACAATATTTTCAACTGATGTGACAGTTTAACCATATCACGGTGTTATACATGTAATAAAAGTGAGAATTACACAGAGTTTGTTCAAAGTGACACCACAAAATTGCCTCTTAGCTTCTGTAAAATTAAGTAGGTCAGGAAACCTGAACACGAGATTAATTGTGTACGCCTGGCTTCAACAAGAAGGAACTCAAAGGCTCAAGAGTAATGCATGTATTCTGTGATGGATTCTTGCTGAAAAAAATAAAACATTAATATATGTGTGAAACTTGGTCACTTTGGTAGTAAGTAATTCCATATTAGTTTGTTTATTGGATATATCACACAGTGAAACAGTATTATTTTCTGAATGACGTTTCAAACAAAATTTATTCTTCATAATCATATCAATTGATATGAAAATGAAAGACACATTCAAAAGAGACAAATTTCTTTATCGACAAGATCGTTTTCAGAGTCTATACAGTCGTATTTATATTTACTAAAATGTACAGTAGTCTATTATTGAGTAATAGGGGGTGACATGATTGATATAATTACTCAGAAATGGCTTTAGAAGTAAGAAATAAATATTCACCGTAATCACTCTCACATGCTACTTTTGTACATTTTCACATCCTCTTCACACTTTTTAAATTGACACTCAACTACCTTTATTCTCACTCAATGTAAATTATAATTTTATCAAATTTCAAACTATTTCTTTCTTTCTGCCGTTGAGTACTGCGTAATTTACAAGTTTTATTTTTACTTCTAAAGTCACTTCCGAGTAATTATGTCACATCTTAATACTCAATAAAAGACTACCGTACATTTTTGGTAAATAGAAATGCGACTACACAGCCTGTGAAAATGATTTTATCGTTAAAGAAAATTTGTCTTCGCCGAAGTTATCTTTTATGCATAACTTACTTTAATGATACGAAGATTGTTTTGGGGAATTACAAATCTGCCTCTTACATTCCTCAAATTTTGAAATCACTTTCGACACTGCAAATGTGTTTCAGTAGAACTATAATACACTTTCATCAAAAAGCCAAATACGTTTCATTGAAACAGGTTGGTGTCAAGTTACTTGAAAAGTCATTAGTCCCAGAATACAGAAATCACTAATTAAGATAGACTGGAAACCATGATTACCTGAGATAAAATAATACATTTCTTCCATAACAGAGTTGCAGCAATTGCTCTTATTCTGATAAGAAGGATCATTTAACTCTTTGACAACTGACAAGTCTCCGTTTCATTCACAGTTTCCTTGGATGCAGTGAAGCATAGGGGTCTACAAGAATCAGGTATCGAGAAAAGCCTTTCTGTTACACATAACAAGTCGAGTGAATGTGTTACTGTTTTAATTTGAAGAGCACATTTCTGTAATTAAACAAAGCGAGAATGAGTGGAATACAATCAACCATTCATATCTCATTTGACCGTCATGAACTGTGTGGAAGTTGAAATCATCCAAGCTAGATATGTTTCAACTTATTTTTCTAATACTTAATGTTTTCAGTAACGATTGTGAGCTTTCATTCCAGGGACGAAGGTTGGATATATCGCTATCATGGCTTTTATGAGAAGGTTTAAGTATAAGTGAAGTTATGCGAATGGAAACAAAAAACTTCAACAGTTGCGTTGTGGAGAGGATGAGGAATAGTTTTAAATGAAATCGGTCCACCTCACAACGTATCAAGTGTGCAGGAACTAAATAAATACTTTTCAGTGGTTCTACAGCCATAGTCCATCAATTTTGTTTACCACTATCCATCACATAAGTATGCAGACTCTTTTTGAGAAGGAAGAAACAAGTCTCATGCTACCAGTATATTTCATTCAGAGTTTGCATCAGAAAACGTGATCAGAAAATTGAAGAAACTAAAGTGCAAAAGATTCGTAATATGAAAGATTTTAAACAAAATGTTTGTCCATTCTCATTTAAACTGAATCAGGCCAGTTTCAACTGGATTCAAATACTCGTGTTGTGAATGCAAGCCACATATCAATATCACAAGCAACATATTTGACGAAATTGCATGGCTTTCAGTTTCAAATGAACATAAAAATCTCTTTCAACTCATTGTAGAAAGTATTCAAATTTATATGCAAGTCGATCGTATTGATACAAACTAGCAACTGCACATCGCCTGTCTATAAATATGACAGGAAACTCTATTCAGTTAATCACGCATCAGTTTACTGTGCAGCCAACAGTGAACAGAATTCGCTAGTTTTATTAAACTCACAACGACAGATTCCACCATTGCGTTTCTGTTCCGTAAAATAACGAGAAATCGGACATTCGTGTTATACGCAATCAGTGAGCTCAAGTAGAATATTTATAAATAAGTTTACTACTATAAATAAATAAATTTACTATGTCAACTGATTTGGATAGCACATTTCATTTGCAATTGTTTTGATGGGGAAGCCTTTCTTCTAAAAATATCAACTAACTGATACGTCTTTGAAATCAGAGTAGGAGAAGAATTTCAAATGAAGGATAATTGTAGCAATACAATGTTTCTGAGATCAAAATAAGGCCTTGTGGTTGCGGAATTAGAATATCTTAGTATAAGTGAATCTGTGTTGCTGAGTGTTTTTTTAGCTGATTTTGTTGTTGAAACACCGTGAAATGCAAAGTGAAGTTTCTCCAACCTAGGTAAACTTGTCTGCACACAAGAGTTGGAATATCCTCTTCCATTTTAGATACGCAATGAAAGAACATTCAATGAATAATTAAAATCAATAATTAACTCAGGTTATCAATTGCAAATTGCTTCTAATTGATTCATTTTGAGTGATCACACGGCTTGTTTTTCACGTACATCGCTGGTCAATTAGTGATTCCTTGTTAACTAACTGCCAATATTTATTGAATCTTTGTCCAAACCTACGATGAAAAACTACCGTGTTTTCATGAAATTGTGGGTACAATTATGTAGACAGAAAATATTACACGTGAATACTGAAGTACATTGGAAAGTGTAAAACACTCGAATCGGTTCAGTAAATTGCCACCATTAACTCTCAATAATCCAAAGGAGGCAAGGCATATACTAAATGCATTCATCCATTGAGTGAACAGACAGCGCCATATTTATTCCAAACTCAATCATTCAGCGATACGAGAGAACGATCAGTGAAGATACAATTCATGGACACTAGGATTCCAGTCAGTTGACTGAGTGGCAGTGTTTCCACGCCGTGACTTGGAAATCGACAAGTGTGCAATGATACGACCTGTCGAGTAATCGCAAATGACAACAAGCCCGATATTCTTCACACTTCTTCTTCACTCTATGTCAAATCGACTTTGTCTTGTGAAATTATAATCAATCAGCTACCCACTGACCAATATTTGAGATTAAGTCTACTTATGTGTATGTAGACGGTAGCCAGTGTGGTAGAATGTGATTGGATTTGAGACAATAAAATAGATAGTAACATAAACCTACGTAGTATTGGCTAAATCTCTCATTTCTTTACGTTTCCAGTGGAACATGGGGCTTCAAGCTAGAGCCTTAAACTTTCGGTGGTAATAGTGCTTATCTTAATAGGATGAGGTTGATAGTTTCATGCCTAACCTTCCCTCTTCACCAGTCTTATTCCTGGCTTAGCGAGGTAAGAGAGTGCATCTGTGGCCGAAAAACGAACATTGGACCACATGCGTGGTTGGCGAACATCCTACCTCTGTGCCACCGACACATGCGATAAATCTACTACTTATAAATTGCTGCAAACCAGATAAAATTCCTGGAGTCTTGACAAAAACTCCTGATTGATAGTTTGGCAATTTGTGAACCGATTCTCACTGATGATACTCCTTGAAATTTATTGATGTTTCTTCACATTTTTGCTGAATTCATCAGGTACGCTTGTTGAATCTTTCATTTAAGTAGACAGTGTAGTACAGAATGAAAGAGGAAAATAAGCTGATTCCACAATTGATTCGATGAATAAAGCTGCCATTCAAATATACTCTGAAGTATAAAAGTCATTCGGACAATATATTTTGCTACACGTTCGCAGTAAAATTCGTTTATTGTTTAGTGTTTTTTTCTTCATATGAAGCAAATAGCTCATCTTTTCATTGTCAGTCAAATGTATTTATTGGTAATCCTAAGAATATCGAGACAGTAAATGTGACATTACTGAGTTTATCTTTCTGTCTGATTTACAATAGAGTTTTTATCTTACAGTGGAATGACGTCAGACGACATAAAACATATTTCACGACCCCACCCATTCTTTTCATCTTTCTTAAACTGAAGAAAAATAAAGGATTTTGTGAAAGATAAAATTTCTTAACACAACATAGAAAGTCTCAAATCGATTTGATAAAAACAGAAAGACTAATGTGTTTTTTAGATTTACTTACTAACTTTCTTATATCGTTCAATATTTGTGCTATGTCCTCAATACATTTAACAGATCGGTTTTTGTTCATTTCAACTTTTCTATCTTGTGTCGTAAAATGCTTTGGTATAAAATAGCTTTTGGTAAACGACATATTGGGTTGTAAGATGAGACAGAATACACCTCTTAAGATTAAATTTGTTAAGGAGATGGATGGAAACAATAGAAAGGTGTGAAGGCCCACACTCACCTCTCACTCAGTTGCAGTCTTAGAGTACGCGTGAAATGAGTTGTTTAACGTGAGAAATGTTACTCTCTATAACAATGATTGTTTGACAATCACATGGAAAACACATTTCATGATAACAAGAAAAGCACATCACCGGGTAATATGCGAAGTGCGCAGACGGAAACTTTGGACCTGAGTGAGTCAATTTTAACATGTTGTATTTTCTTTCTAGGAGATTATTATACACCAATGATTCAAAATTTTAGAAAGGACATCTAATTAAACTATATGCGCACTTCTTTGCATATTTATCGTTCTAATGTTCATTAACATTATTTCCCTACTGGAAAATACAAATGGAAGACAAGTGAAAAAGTCACAAATTTCTAGTCTGTGAAAACTACTAAGTGCAAGATGGTGAAAGTTGTTTTCCAGAACAAACTAATATTGTCATTTGAAGGGATAAGAATCTACGTCAGTTCATATCGTCAGTTAAAGTTTCTGTCCTCCAACATTGAAATTTTTCAGCTTCTGATAGGTACAGAGTAGGAGAAATAAGGAATAAGAGATGGTCAATGCATATAAATATGCTTTAGGCAGCAGAGCACGCACCTGATGAGTTTTCATTTTCCGATTAACCCTGGAGTTGATTGTGTGCATGAGAGGGAATAAATACTGATTCAACAAGACAGAGATTATCCGAAAAGAGTTATTATCTGACGTGAAGTTAAAATAAAACTGATCATGCCTCCGCTTTTCATTTCATGTATGTAAAAGTAGGAAGATGAAATGTCAAATGAAATCAACAAGACAAGGGGGTATTCTGAAGGAAGAAGGGGGGAAATTAACACTAATCTTATTCAAAACGTCGCATAAGAACTTCAAATGTAGCAGCAATGCATTGTCTCTGAAAACAAAACGAGGCCTCATGCTTATAGAATCAGAAACTGTTTCAGTGAATACCCATCCGTGTTTGTTGAGGCTTTGTATTTGACTTCATTGTAACATCGCAACATTTCTATGAAACTTGTTGGTGGAAATACAAGTGTCCGTAAATTCTATGTTCACAGGTGGTTGTCATATATCACTATTCGATGCACGCTGAAATGAATAAGCCACTGTGCATCAACCAAAATTAATAATATTTAAAAAACCAACCTTGATTCCATTGGATTATGGGACGTTCGTGGAGTCATTTATTCGAGTTGAAAATTTACATTTGCATGAAGATGGAGTGGTCCTTTATTGCGCTGCACTGTGCAAATAGCATTGAGAATTGATCAAATATTGATTCGGTGGGTAAATTAACCACTGTAATTGGTTGTTATTATTATAAAGTTCTTTCATTACATACCTCCAAAGCTCAAATTCATATACCAGTTCACAAGAATACGTCGGGTCGTGTAAGAGTTCATTGCACGTAACTGTGATTGGACAAACGAATCAACAATGAAAAGTCCATAATCACGGATGGGCATATTTTAAATTGTTGTATGTACAAGTCGACTGTTTTTCCTTCTTTCTCTTTCGACAAGTTTAGTGCAAGCGACCAGGCTTTGGTGTCAGTGGTATTAAGTTTCATATGACGAGAGAGAGAGAATTTGATTTTTTATTATATGTTAGCTTCCACCGTACTGAAATATATGGATTTTTCTACGCTATTTGATTTATGTCAAGTTTTATGGATATAGATGCGGTACAGTTACTTTACTGCAGTGATGTCAATGCGTTGAAGCGTCCCTACAGTAAAAATAAATGCCTTCTCAGTGCTGTAATAATCCTCGTCAATTTATTGTTTAAAATGCAAACACAACATAAAAAATGGATTACACATATCAGTAGTATATGTCTATACATCTGGCTTTCTTATGACATACTAAGCTTTACTTGTCGTCATGAACTGTGCTTCATATAGGATGAAGAAATTATCATTCTGATAGGAAGTAACAGTTCCAAGGTTAAAAGATTCTTTACACATGTACACTATTGTTAGTTAAGTGTGGATATCTATAACATTTCAGTATGTGCTTCCATTATTTAGACAAAGGCAATCATAAAATATCACCTGTCTTGCTTCATACTAAACTGTAGGTCGGTAGTTTCGTTTATCCTCTTTAAGTTGTTTGATGTCAATGCTACAAGGGGTTCAAGTCAGGTTTAAAATGACTTGAGACGTGTGAACCTACCTTAATTTACTACAAAAAATTATTTAATTATTTGACTAAGAATTGATAATCACCTAAATTAATTTTCGGATTTTTGCAAGGTGCACTGTTACGCAGTGTTTTAAAAGAAACTGCTGATCATGTAGTTGATTCTGAGATTTTCGGGGATTATTCTGGCTTTGTCCTTTTTCTCACTTGTACAACTGTCGACGTTGACTTTCGACTTCCGCTGAGGAAATTCTAAATAATTGAAAATATTACAGACAGTGTCCATGTCAGTATGTTCTGTTCAGAGAAACCTACTTTATGAAGAAAACCAGATCTGTCAAGTTCTAGAATCTTCGTAACATTGTCATGAACCGCCGGCAGTGTACGCTTTCGATCTAAGCATATTTCCATTTTAGCTGCCCGTTGCTGCGATGCCTAATTCTTCAGAATAAATCTACTATCTGCAAAGCCATTCACATAAACTCTCTAGTATAAGAGTTATTCGAACAATATTTTCGCTACACATTCTCAGTAAAATTCGTTTATTGTTTTGTGTTTTTTTCTTCAAATGAATCAAAAATCTCATCTTTTCATTGTCAGTCAAATGTATTTATTGGTAATCCTAAGAATATCGAGACAGTAAATGTGACATTACTGAGTTTATCTTTCTGTCTGATTTACAATAGAGTTTTTATCTTACAGTGGAATGACGTCAGACGACATAAAACATATTTCACGACCCCACCCATTCTTTTCATCTTTCTTAAACTGAAGAAAAATAAAGGATTTTGTGAAAGATAAAATTTCTTAACACAACATAGAAAGTCTCAAATCGATTTGATAAAAACAGAAAGACTAATGTGTTTTTTAGATTTTCTTGCTACCTTTCTTACATCTCTCAATATTTGTGCCATATCTTCGATGCGTTTATCAAATCGTTTTTGTTCATTTCAGTGTTTTGATTTTGTATCATAAAGTGTTTTATTATAGCTTTTTTATTTCTTAACGTTCCTGTTGGAACATAGAGGTCTATACAAAAGACTTCAAGTTTCTTTAGTAGTGTTTATTTTTACAGGATGTGTTTGCTAGCTTTTTGCTCAACCTCTCCTCTTTACCAGCTTTATTTCTTGCTTAGCGAATTAAATGGGTGCATAGGCCGATGATTGAACCCCGTAAAATGTTCATGGTCGACGAGTGTCGTAATCGCTGTGACACCAATGCACACTGTTTTAGCATAGCTGCAGTTATACTTTGAAAGACAAGCGAGCACTGTGGGATGCTATATGTGTATGATATCACCTGACGTAACTTCATTTTAAGGTGAAAATTGTAATGCACAAAAACGCCTCCAACGATTTGACACTTAGTCTGTGAACTTTCCTAGAATTATCGTGTTTATGTCCCGATAATTATATTTATTAATACGTCTGAGCATGATATTCAATTAAATTGAGACAATCAATACATTCTCTTTTGTTGATTTGTTAGCGTTTAAATAAAAATTAATAGATTCGTTGTTTCTAAATGTCTCCAAATACAAAACGAATCCGGTTGAATGCCTTGAAAAAACTCTTCGTTCATTCTCTGAGTGTATTACAATCAGACTTTCATATTTACTTATTAGTCATATATCTCCCAAAGAAATTTCAAAAGTATGTATATCCGTGTGTGCAGAGTATTCAGCTGACGAACTCTACCGAAATTTGATGAATTCATTAAATCCTGCTTTATTAACCTGCTTTGTTGCTTGTTCTAATTGAAGTATTTTTCTGTCATTGTCTGACTGCATTACTTAGACCAACATTCAACTAGTTAGTTTCCGTGTACCTGAGAGGAGAACTGTCAGTCATGTTCAGCATCCAAAATTCAGAAAACAAAACAAAATATTCTTTGTTGAAATGTCTCCCTGGCGTGCAATTGATGTGGAAATTTGAAAATTTCATCAGCATTCAACATACACAGGCTGGTGTAAAATCGACGATTTCACGATGTTCACAAAACTAAGGTTAAATCTAGAGGCGAGATGTGGTCTAGAAGTCATGGGTGAAGATAAATACGCTATTGCTGGCGAATTCATATCTCTGAATAACAATTCCAAGGGATGCTTCATTTTAGTCTGCAGCTATTCTTCATACAACCTTCATATTTGTATGGGTTGTGTTGCTTCAACTTGCTGCAATCGAACAAATGTTGAACTAGACTCTGATATGATTTGACTGCATAAAGCTATCGAATAATGCTCAGTAAATATTTATACTAGTCACGAGTAGTTTTATCGCGTTTCAGTATTTAATTGAGGCAGCTAGATATGTGCCAAATCGTGGAAAAATTTGATCTTCTAGAATGGTTAGTAAAGTACTAATAATTATGCAGTTTCATAGGAAAATCGGGTATACAGGACAAGACACTTGGCAGATACATGATAGAGAACAGATTAGTATGCTTATTAATAATATCATTTCATCTTGTCAGGTATCTGAGTAAGCAAAATAGCGCTTTGTTCAAGTAAACCCTTGAAAGTTACCAATCGAAACTTATTGCTAGGAAAATCTTATTCAAGATGTGAGAAGCAGTTTTACAATAGTGCTTCTGAATAAACAATACATTCATGAAATCATTTTTCAAAGAAGATAAATGTGCTGCAACATTCTAGAGTAAGAATGGTTGATACTGATAAGATAAGTAATTTAGAAAAAAGCTCAGAAATTGCATGGATTAACACACAATCACATATGATGAGAGAGGTTTACAATTTTAAGAAGCAATATAGGTAGGTTGAGAGAGAGGTGGATAACTCAATTTTTTTCATCGAGTCTACACCCAACACGTGCAGTGGGAATGACTCACTCATGCCAGAAATGTGGAAAATACCACTACCAATCAACTCAAGCGATGAAAAATTGTGCACTTGTACAAACGAAGTAGGAAAGTTATGTGAGCACCTTGATAAATATAAAATCTCACTTACACATTACAAGAAAGGGAGAGTAGTTGTTCAACACTAACTTGGAAGATGATTTAAGAAGTTTTGGAAGAGTAGATCAGTAACTGACGGGTAACACACATAGAAGAAACTGGTTATGCAATCATGTGCGATAAAGAATTTAGAACTGATTGAAAAATAAATAGGCTAGTTAGGCATCTGTGATAATTCGCTCTAATATGTCCTATCATTTTACACATCATGTTCAATATCGCATACCAGCTTACATGTGTGGACACGCATTCGTAGATTGGAGTGATTGCTTTTTGCATTTAACGGTGATTAAGCAAAGAAATCATTCACAAAACATTCACAAATATAGAAGGGCGTATACTGAAATATTCTCAGGCTATAACCATTGAGCCTCGTTTTGTGTGCAAAAACACTTTCTGCTATAACTAATCTAAATTTAAAGTCCTTTTTCTATTTCATCAATAGGACCATTGTCAGTTATTATCTTTCCTATTCATAAATGTCCACTTATCTTGATTACATTGTTTGACGTTTCAATTTTTCATCTTGTTACAAATGAATCAACAACAGATATGTGATCACAGCGCTTGAAATACATGCAAGGGATTTTCATTTGATCCAGACAAATTCTGTCTTTTAATAATACCATATAGACCTTTTTGTGAGCACAATTGTCTCCACAATGCATGTGAAGTAAGGATATAATCGGACGTGTTATTTTACTATCTACAACACATTTGTGTGCAACAACCACTTCTCGTTCTTTCTTTCCGTCGTAGAATTTGCGAAATTTCAGTGTTGAAGAGATGAGGATTTGGTTTTAATTGAACAACCTATCATGGCAGTATGAGTGTGCTTTGAATATGACTCACATTAATGTATACTTATCACATTCCACAGATATTTATGTTTTCATCTATGCCCTACCAAATATATTGACTCTCGTATTTTCGAGGTGACGCATCAGTTCACTGATAGCATGATAACGATACAACGACATATGCATTCAGTGTAAATAACTGTTTCTTTCAGTGATTCAGGTACATTTATATTTTATTCACAAATACGATATATTTAGAAAATGAATGTGCGCATCCATGCATTTATTACCTGCATCCGACTTTTTAATGAATTCCATCACAAAATATCTTCTGTCTTGTGCTTACTTTAATGTATCTCGAAACTTATTTCTCTTTATTCCGTTTACTTGGTCAGCTTTGAGTGATTTAACTACGTTTTCTCATGGCTGCAATCTTCTGGATCTTTATTCATGTATTATCGAATGCGAATTAATTATCTTTTTGAGAAGTGAAAGCTATGCTTATGTTTTTCACTTGTCAGACCCTTCCACGCTCAGTACGATAAATTCAAAGCAATATTAGAAGAACACGACCAATTCAATGACATCCTATGCACTTGTTTTCAAATTGAAGAAAATATTTCACGTGAAATTAACAATTTGGTGAGTGTACATAATAAGAAATTCGGTGAATGTTGCACTGAAGCTCGCCTAATATAATGTGTTGACCCTAGAAAATCCTAATGAGATTTTCTATTTCCTCTGTTGAAATTGTTTATCGGTAGAGAACTTCACATTATTTTCTGCAGCAGACTTATGTTTTTCAGCAAGAAGTTAAGATCACTCAAGTAAATGTCCACACAGGTCCATTCCGTAATCACTTGTGTTCATTGAAAAGGTTGATTCTCCCTCACCTACCTCATCATTTTGGTTAACTGTAATTGACTGCGATATTATTACTGTATATATATTGACGGATTTACATGTTCGAGTTGGCTCAAGTCAGTGAGTCTATGATTTTGGTATCATTTTGGTTAAATGTAATTGACTGTAATATTATTACTGTGAATTATTTTCCCGTGCTGGTGTTTTTCTGCTCGTTTATTCCCTGTTTTCCTGGTTTTCAATGACCATGATGTAATTTCATTTAATCAGGTGACGAAGAGCTGTATATTATTAGCAAGAGATGTTAGAGGGAACATTTTTGGATCATTGGGTTATGTGGCATTATTTATGCACAAGTTCTCCTTTTCTTCGACGGTGATTTCTATAGCTGATTCCAAATGGGTAATATTTAATGAATTACTAATTAATTCCAGCAATACAAGCAACTTATCGGCAAAATGCGACGCAAATTTTTGTTAGTATCTTGCGTGGCATGTCGTGTATTGCTTTGCTAGCATTTCTATGAGATCCTTTACTTCCTCTAGTGTCAAGCCATTCTGTATTTGCCTTCTTCTGGGAACTACCTGCCTTATTTAAATTTATTAAGTGAACATTATAATATTTTATTAACAATGAGTAATATATCATTTCATTACTAACTTGATCTACTGTCTGTGCTTTTGATGTGATGTGAATTATGGAAAAATCGACATAAATTATTTTCCATCAAAACGTGCATTTTTGAGACTCGTCTTACTTTAAAACATCATTTGATTTTCTATGTTAAAGCAATTTTTCGTTAGGTTCAACTTGATCACTGTGAAAATCTAATCGAGTGTAATGATACTGTTTGTAGATGGCCCATCCTTATAAATTATCTTCGAGTGTTTCTACTACTGACGAGTAGGTTGATAATAGTGTGAGTACATTTTTGAGTATTGAGGAATGGGTCAAATGAAGTAGAAGTAACTGATTAGGAATGGAAACGAATGCACAGTAATGAAATTTGATGAAAAATGTTCATATTAAATTCTATTTATATTGATCATTAAAGTCAAGTCGATGAATGATCATGGCAAGGACGGGGGAAGAGTAAAAAATTGCGTCGTATGTGTTTCAGTGTGTAAGAAAACGTATTTGTCAATTTACACACTGTCACACATACAACGCATGTATCCTTATATCCTGAACTATTATGAGTATTTATGAGCAATGACTCCAAAAGTCCACTAATTGGTAATACGTAATCACGGTGTAATATTTAAAACAAACTTATCTTGTATTGAATTATATTTTACCACCTACGTATATTTTGGGTTTATGTCTTATTACAACGCATTGGCAAATCAATTTTGAAATTCACAGGTGAGTGATTCAGTGTTGCACTTAGATGACTACTGATGTTGTCAAAAACAATCATTCTTTCATTATTATTATAGATGGATATATAACTGTAGAACCTGATGATGAAGTTCTCGAAACGAATATTCTTTATTTATCAATCAATCTTCCCTGGGTTATTGAGGCTAACTCGATGCTGTTAAGAACACAAGATTCCTAGCACAATAAGTTTTCCTGATAGCTATATCAAGTCTTTACTTGACTGCTTTTTGTACACTGTCACCTTTAATGTGAACCTGTTACATTGGGTCTTATTTAAAACTATCTGAATAGTTTCACTTACGATGTTTTCTTTGGAGTATTTGTTCGTGAACTACTCATAATATCCATAACCAATAAGATTCTAATTTAACCACACACAGCATCAAATATATGTCTCACGGTAACAAACGCACAAATAATCAATGCCTAGTCAGTGAATGATTCGATGGTGTAAGAAATAAGGGAACGGATTCCTAACAGAAAGCTGAAAATATTTATAATATCCACGAGATATTTGCTGGCAGAGCAATTATCTTCTTGAAAATTACCCATAAATTCTATGAGTACGTTGTCAGCACGAGTTAAATAAAGTCAAGCACTGAATTCAAGTGATCACAGAGTAAGAGAATGATTTAACAATAAGTGACATGTTGCTTGTCTTAAAAGAAAAAGAAAAACATCTACATGTTTATCAAACAAATATAATGACATTTGAAAACAAAACACAGTGAACATACCACGCTCATTTCTGAAGATAATTCACACATGATGTGTGAATATATTTATTGTTTTCAACATTTTCAACACTGAAGTCAAAAATCTATTTTGATTTTATCATGCCTATTTCTATGCAAGTAAAACTTTTCTTTTCATTAAGTTCACTCTCAGTCTTTTCTATGAAATATACGTGTGATACTCCTCTCCAAAATAAAGTCTTTCAACACTATCCGCCTTTCACCTTCCTTGCGCGTAGTATCAAATTATCCATAGTATTTTAGAAAATTTGTTATCATTATTAGTGTTATCCTGTTCATTTTTGGCTCTCCTTCTTATGCATGCTTGCTGTTTGATTTCTCATCTCCTCTTTATCTGCATATCAACTGTTGATAGATTTACTGTCTCCTGTGAATATCCACATGAATATATTGACTTGATTCTGGTATTGAAATCTGTATCTTTGTCTTTATGCCCTGTGCATTCTAGTGAGTGAATTGTTATACTGTCAGCCCAGCATCTTCCTTTCTTCTTGATTTCGATATCCTGCAGCATAATGGAATCCACCACAATCACGAATGTTTTCTGTGATAGTGGGCAACCTTCTTCTGATCCTGTCATAACGCCAAAGGCATCTCTGTATTTCACATTAGTAATCAGTCGGTATGTGGCACTACCGTAAACCCGTGGAATACGACTGTTGAAGGCTTCATTCAATTCGTTATTTCAGTGTGTCTTCAGAAACAAGGCTGTTGAATGCTTATTGTTGTCTACGACGAGTAGGTAGAGATTGGACTGGCATTCCTTATGATCAGCGTACGAATTGTTTTCTTGAATCCGGCTTGTGGTAAGGGAAGGCTTGCATTCAGACCATGATTTAGTCTTCCCAGAATAACATAAATTATTTTTTCATTCTAAGTAAACAACAGTATGATTCTGCACTAGTCCATCCGAAAGCTCAGATTGCCATTCCTTGGCACTTTGACAAGGAAGTTTTCTTGGAATGAGCGGGTGCATTTTCTGCTTACCATTCTTTCTATATAGTTGGTTCGGCGTATATCTCATCGTCTTCATATCATTTTTATGTGCTTCTGAAAAGCGTATCTCCTGACATGCTGCCTATCCTAATTTAGCTAGCTTTCTAGTATTCAGAATTCCACTCATATTGGAATATAAATTCTTTCTGGAAGTATATGCGACATGGTTGTTCGCCGAAAAGCCACCTGGTTATTTGATAAAACTTTCTAAAGTCCTCTTTTCCTCCAATCTGTTCTGCTTCAGTTTACTGAGTGTCATAGAATTGCCTTTTATCGTAGCTAGCTCTTTAAAACACTTCTGTTTACATTGAGAAGACCACTGAAGCCCACTGTGTAGCCCATCTAAGTATTTTTTTTCTCACGTTTCAACACCTCTTCTTTTCTTTTAAACTCTAAGTGTCGATGCACAACAACCACGCGTCTTCTTTCTTCTTAAAACGACCATTTATAATTTGCTGAACTTCACATTCTAAGCGATTTGGGTATCACTTTCTGAGTGTTCAATTTAAGTTTTGGTCCACTCCTAATTCTTTCAGAAAAGAACGTTAACCTTGAACACCTGTTACACTATATAATACTCTGAGCCAACATCTGCTGATACCCTGGATATTGGGTTCAGCAGACTCCATTTAAGCACTCTACAGATTGAAATGAAGTCTACCTAGTTCCTATTGCGTCCGACTAGTGAAATTTATCTCTCTTTGCGAACATAGTTATTTTCGCATACCTCATTACTGCAGTATACAAAGTTCTTTCAAATTTGTTTATGGCAATCTGTAAACTACCAGTATGTGATTCATAAAGCATAAGCAGGTCACTTCAGTTTATCGTGATTGTTATATACTACGGATTCTGATAATGTATGAATGAATAGACATTCAAACCCAAGATATCAGATCATTTATCTGTAATATTCACTTTCACAATAAAAAATGAAGAAATTTTACATGACGACTCCATTTTTACTTTCAAAACTTTTATATACATTTTGCTTACTTTTCACTTTCCACCAAATCTGATTACGTAAATAGATCAATGTCTAAGTAAGTCACGAGGTCCCATAAGACTAATTTGCAAACCCATAATACTAAAGTGATTTCGGATTTCGCTATGTGAATATATATTAGCGCCATAAAAACTGAGTGTCAAACATTTCAATGACTGTATAAATTCACTTCAGTGTGAACCTCCCTGATATAACTCAGTCAAGATAACTAAGCGCTAGACGAGGTTTACTATCAATAAATCAGAACCAGTGATTAGAATAGATGAATAGCATTTGTAAATCTATTTCACATCGTCTCAACAGCTATTTCCAAAAAAGCTTCAATACGATCTGTTATTTCAGTGAGTCTATTTCAGTAGAACATCCACCTTTATCATAAATATGTGAGGTTGAGGCGAAACACGAGGGTGTGATTTTACAGGGTGAACATTGTCTAAATTCATGGTGTCACTCTGTTAGCAATCACATGGAATGATTGATTGGATCACAAACCTACATCGTAAGATGCTTCCCATGAAACTGAAATGTATGAGGAGAGATGAGAAGAGGCTATCCATTTTTCTAACTACGTGGAGAGAATGTTTTTCTTCATTCATCAATGTTGTGTGGATGCACAAAGAAGTACATTCGAATTTGAGATGGCCATAGACGCCTGTCAAAATAACTTATTTTTCTTTCTATCTATTTGACAATACACTTACACTTTGTTGGCTTTAATGAGAAAGTCAAGTTCATGACACACTTAAAAGAATTCGAGTCTAACTGAAGATGATAGAAGAAGATGAATAGTACTTAATATATTTTTCTCAAATGATTGATAGTTTCCACCTCATTATTATCGTACGGTCTTTAAGATAATACCCCACGGCGGACACTTGAATGCTTCCAGAAAAAACACAAATGTATAACGTATATCCACGTCATTATCATATGTGTCAGGGATGACATGAATAAGTCTTTAGGTTGCAAAAATAATAATACAGATGATTTGTAGCTCAGGTGTTTGTTTTTATACGGTTGTGTTCTGTGATCTCGTCAGTTTAATTGCGATGTAATTGTCTAGAGGGAAACTGAAAGCTTAGAGATTAAGTCAATGAAATTAGAGAACACAAACGAAGAAAAAGAATCACGATTATACTGAACCTTCTAATATTGTAGCGTGTGTACGACTCACTTCGAGAAATAAATTAATCGAAACTGTATACATCGATGCAGTAATATAAATTCACATATATTCTCTCATCCGTGTGCAGTAGGAATCAGTTGATATTTTGAGTTTACTTATGAAAAACAATCATCGAAATCTGATCCTTAGTGACTTGATCACAATATACATTGAAAAATCAAACATATTTTTTGAGGAGGTATTCATTATTGAAAAGTTTATGGTAAAATCTCATGTTCAATGATGTCGTACGGTTACTAAACGATTCTCCACATTTCGAAATATTTTCAGTTCTTTACACAAATGAGGTCTCCGCGAAATGTTCACACTTCCTCTTGAGAAAAAAAAAGTGCCCTTGTGCAGTAGATTTTTACAGTTGTATCTAACATATTGTTTTGAACGAGTTATGTCACCTCCACTCTGAAGTAGACGACTTTTCATATATCAGTTTCGATATATCAAATGCGAGTTCCCTTCATGATGTTTGTAGGAATTGCAATTCAAAACAGGCTATATTAACTAGAAATAAATGCTGTATCTTTGATAAACAGCTTATGTATCAAACATTTGTAAAGAGACATTTGTATATAATTACAAGGGATACAAATATTTGTATTTTTTATTTACAGAAGGTCACAAAATTATTCAAACAGAGGATCACTGAATGGAAAACTTCAATACGAAAAATTATTTGGTCAAATTATTACTTTTTACAAGTGAATTTCACTGTCTTCTCAAATGACTACATCAAACCACATCTGGAACTATTCCATGAATGTATTTCTTTTGATTTTGAAATAACCCATAAGCAATTCACACTCAAAAAATAAATAATTCACAAAGGAAATTTATGTACACAAATGGAGTTTTCTACCTAAAAAGGAAGGAAGAAGTACAGTATCGAGAGTTTAATAGCAATTCACTTTAGAGATCGTGGTTGTTTAAAGTGAACTACTTTGTTTTCTACTGTTCATAATATTGTATATGCGGAGGAGTTTAGCAAAAATACCTACACATGGCCATAATTCTTGCTCGAAAATAATAACATTTCACACTGTTTTATGCAAGAATGTAATGGATTGTTCACAGAAACAACAGGAATAAATAATGTCATATCAAACCATAATTAAACAATATATCACAATCATCGTTAATCAAAGAATAATCAGAATCCTCAGTTAATTAGGTGGGAAATATAGTCCACTTAATAAAAACAACAATATACTCCATAGAACTATATGACATATATGTCAGTGGAGCTCCTGCTCTATTTCAAAATATGCTGAACTCCTGAAATAGCTTCCTAATCATAAAGAACCCACTGGAAAATCATTTTTTATAATGCATGAAATAGATCTATCACTAAGTCAATATATTTATCAGACCAACGGGATATAGATTCGCAAACGTGGAATCTTCTTACACTACTTATCTCTTGCAGAGATATGACTCATAAATATCTTTCTCTCCGAGAATATACCCGCAGTATACAGTAAACGAAAGCAATTGAAAGACCACTACAAATATTGCTAATGAAATCTCTATCGGCATAGGAGGGCGAATATTTGTAGCTCAAGAGAGTAATATGTTGGTCGATTCGAGTTCTCCGAGCTGTACTGATTAGTTGTGAAGCCTTCATTGGCTAATCACATTACGAAATCTCAAACGGTTTATTAATCACTTAACCTAGCAAACTTCGGCAGAAGTGGAGTTTTGTGCGTGTACAAACTATGAACTCATGTTAATCAAATACTCAGTTACACCATCTACAACCGAATAGCAAAAAGACGAAAACATTTTAACATTACTCATGATGTCATGGATCCATTTAATCACCCTTAAATTAGTGAAAATGAAAGACTAATTTCGTAAGGCTGTCTTCTACTGAAGATGCTAACCTTCAAGTCAACTAACTGAATAAAAAATCCTCAGTGAAATCAAAAGAAAGAATGTCCCACCAGATTTAAAAAACATATTAAAAATCACCGGAAGACCATTCAATGCTTGTGTGAGTGAAATCTCTCTCTTCCACGAACCAAAAATTTACTTCACTTGTTTTCGTGTGGATCACAAGACTTGACAGCAAAAGTAAACTAAACCAACATCATCTACGAGATACATTTCAACAATTTTGAAAATTATTACATTTGCCACAGTGGACCACCTCTTCGACTTTGCATCAATGGGCATAAATAGACCATGAAAACATGGACAGCTGTTTCATCCTAGTTTGAAAATCGTTGGCAATACGCACCTACTCGGGCTAAAATCCAGGACCTTCCGATTAAAAGGGAAGCTCGTATACCATTCGAGCACTGAGACACGTTTCAATGGCTCATGAATACGCATTCAACCAATTCGCGATTAAGAGTTGAACTAGAATTAATCCAGTCTCAACCTGAAAACAAGCAGTAATGTGTGGCGACAAATGAATAATTATTATAATTCAAAACAGTGTTTAACTCACAATACAAACCACTTCCTACAATGAAGCGGGCATGAAAGATTGAAGGAGATCACAGAACACACTTGAACTGATTGTATTTGAAAATAAATTGTTTGGCCAACGCATATTTTACGCATTTCTATTCACAATTCATAGATGTATTCCATTTTATTTGGGATTGTCTTTAATTCTTCATTTCAACTATGATTTTAAACAATTTTAAAATGGTTAAACGTCTTCAAAAGCAAAAGTTTGCGAAAAGTAATAAAGAAATATACACACTTAGAATATTGTTATACTCACCGTCAACAAGTATACCAGCAATCTGAAAGGAAAGAGAAATAGCCAACAAATGAGTGGAAATCATGTTTCGTCTCAGAGAGAGAAATGATCAAAGTCATCCCTTAAATAGCTGTTTTTGCGTTAGGCAACCAATAAAATCTCAGTTTCAACAGAGAGCAGATTTCATCACAACAAAGGAGTCTTTCATTATTACATTACTCAAATTGTCAGAATGTTGTTTAGAAATGTCATCTGCATCATCTTTGACTTTCATCTTGCTCATGTTTAGTTACTATTTTTACAATCCGTCTGACAGCAATCTGTATCGCAGTAACAAGAAAACAAGAATCACTTCAACACGAAACCATAAACAAGTTAGAGAGAAAGATAATATGGTAATGTATTCATTTCCATATTATTTTGTATCGTGTAAGTAAAAAATGACGTCTTACACAAAATAGAACGTTCTATGTGAATAGGGCATACAAAAGCATGTGACGTTTGTAAACCTCAAAACATCAAAATGTTGTATACCATCGATGAATTACTGCTGTTACTGGTTAGCTATTTCAGTCACCACATCATGAGCACAGCTTCTTATTAGGCTTTGATAAGCAGAATGTATATATATGTATACATAAAAAGTTTGATATTGGTACAAATAAGATAGCAGGGTTTATGTCAACAACTTGTGTACCCATTGTTTTGAATGAAGTATTATGCATTCAGAAAAATACTTGCTAATCTATGTTAAACTTTGTTGTGGATGTTATGCAGGAGGCGATCTCATGAAGTAGTTTAATGCTGTCAAGAAAAAATATAAGCTTTTATCCATTGATTTCTAACGAAATCAGAGATCAAGAATGCACTGCTGATGATATGAACTGATTTTTCTGAGAATTCTGAACTCCAAATATTTTTTCAGGTTTGTGTGAATGGAGTTTCGAGGTTATATGGTTTCATAATTGATGGATGCTTCATGTGCATACGCACAGTCTAACTTTATGTCCTCTAGCGTCATGACAAACACATGCAGACTGAAAACGAAAACAAATAATGAGTCTTCATTTAACAAGTATATATATTTTCCTCTTTATAATGAATACACGTTGATTTTCTATATACGATTTGGAATGAGTTTGGAATTTTCAGCATGTGATATCTATCGGCCAACGTTCGCTGGCCAACAATTGATATCAAGTGTGCATTGAAAGGCGATTGAGCTCAAGGCCATATGCATGGTCGGCGACATACCTATATGCTGTGTCAGCAACGCATATGTCAACTTCTTCATGACCAGTTAGTTTACATTTGTCTGCAGCAATAAGCTTGAATGAACCAGAAATTTCCCCCGATACTGAAATGTATTTGTAACTTATGTCCTTTACATTATTGATGTGTGTTTGAAGAACCAGCCACTTTCAGATGAAACGTGAAAGCAAATCACAGCACAGAAATTCATACCCAGCCAAAGATACACAAAATGAAGTAAGTGATAACTGAAGTGGTGCTGTAATGAAGAAATACTGTTGTGATGAACAAACTAGAGTTGAATCAAGTGGTAAAAATCCTGACGAGTGACAAAGTTGAAATGAAAAGTTGAAAATTTTTGTTTATTTCTGGAGGAGAACAAGACGTGATAATAAACTTCGCCAGCCACTAAATCTCACTTAATTACTTGATCTCACTTGTCAGAAGCTACATGAATGGGTCAAATAAAAACACAGCGACTTCATAAATTGAATCTCCTTTTTGATTCCACTACTTCCAGGAAGTCGAACACACAATTGTCACAAGAATTTTACAGGAAATACAAACAGCTAAATGATTCCTGAAATCACTTCACCAATTCTGCTATCCAATTTCTAGAGAAAATCAGAGGCATTGAAACAGACAACCAAGAAATAATGGTATCCTCCGACGTCACAGCATTGTATATCTCAATTGGACAGAAACTACCGAATGCGACCACTTGACAAATACTTAGCAACGGCAGACACCTCCCACAACAACCAAAAGAGCAATACACAAGTTGGATGGAAAGCATGAACCTTTGCCTTACAACATACTTGCAATTCAAAGGCCAAATATGTGCTCAAGTTAATGGAACTCCAATGGAACCGTCAATATCAGATTCGATTGTAGAAGCAGTGACGCAAGGAATTGTAGAAGTAATCAAAGCAAAGATCGAACCTGAAATTTTTGATGCGTTACGTAGATGATACATTTATTATACTGAAAAGAAATGAGTTGGATAAAACTCACAACTTTACAGACAACGTCATCAAGGCCATCAAAATCACAAGAAAAAGACGAATCTGACAGTGAAATCACATTTCAAGACGTCTTAGTCAAGCGAAAAGACCACAAGGGAATTAGATACCCAAGTTTATAGAAAATCAACCTACATGGACCGGAAACTCAATAGCAAAACCAACAATCTAATAACATACAAAAAGAAATTGTGTGCAAACAATATTCAGGAGGGCCAGGACTGATCGGGCCACTCCCGCATTTAGGAAAATTGAAGAAAGATATTCTATGGGTCTCTTTCAAAATTGTATAGGCACAAAATTTCATCAAAAGACATATATCCGCCAGAAAACATGCCAAAACCAATGCCCTCAAAGAAAACACAAAGGACGTCTCAGAAATCACTGTCAGATTCTCAAAAGCTTTCGGAATTGACGTCACACACAAACAAACAAAATCACTTTGCTCTGCGGTATATCACGTTAAAAGGCTCAATAACGACAGATGATAAAAGCAAAATCAACTTAAATATATATAAATAAAGAGAAATTTCAATAGAAACAGAAAGATAACACTACTCCGAATGATGACTTCACAATTTCACGAAGTTCCGCGCTGGCTAGCCGATAGGATAGAACCTTTCAGACACCGTCAAGCTGAACATACTTAAAACACTTTCCGAAATGTTGAAGAGGTGAATCAACAAAATATATATCACATAGTCATAGTTTCCTTCAATGTGAATTCTATATTTACGCAAATCTCTCTGCATGAGACATTAGACATCATCTGTCAACATTCTGATCCACTTCCTCTACCAAAAATGGAATTTAAGCAGCTTCTAATGTTATGTGCTAGTGATATACAATTCCAGTTGGAT
This sequence comes from Trichobilharzia szidati, assembly GCA_944472155.2. Classification (NCBI taxonomy): domain Eukaryota; kingdom Metazoa; phylum Platyhelminthes; class Trematoda; order Strigeidida; family Schistosomatidae; genus Trichobilharzia; species Trichobilharzia szidati. The sequence goes on from OX235277.1 coordinate 16,094,409, forward strand.
AACAAAATATATCGCAAGGTTGATAGAGTGTCAATGAGAAGTACACTGTGTCTAATATTATCTGATATTTTTATGGCCAGTCTGGAACAGACAAAGCTCAAGTGTGCAATGGGCAAAACAACAGCCTACTAAAGATACGTTGATGACACATTCATTGAATGCAATTATTTGAGTCACGCTGTGTTTCTATTAGACTCCTTCAACAATGTACACAAAAGCATCACTTTCACGATGGAACAAGATGATGATGAAAAATTCCATTATTTGAAAGTGAAGTTGGAGAGGAAATACATGTTACTTCCTACCGTGTATGCCAGTTCACATGTATCTGTTCTAGCAGTTACATTGGAAGAACAGAGAGGAGGGGCTACGTCAGATTCTGCGAACATGTATCAAGAAGCCTCAGGTTAATGGTTCACACTGCATTAGGGCTTTGGCTGTCGCTGGTAACATTATGAAAGCCAATCTCAGTATGCCCGCGGTTGTAGTCCGAGTGACCTGAGTGGACTATTGATGCTTTGGCTACGTGAACAGCCCTTCCTCTCTTCTGAGCTTGAGACCTGCTAATATATCAGGAGAGGTTGTGGAATATTTAAAAAAATTAAAAGTCACATTGTGAAACGAAGTCATGCTGCGCTGTTCATGGTAACGTCATAGGTGTATAAAAAAGACACGACATTGCAGGTGGGATAACGACTAGCCAACAGCTAGGAGTTCTCACTTGTTCTATTAACACGCTCTTGCCGAAAACGATAATCGTTGTCTCTGTGGATTAGTGCAGACGCCTGTCAGTATATAATCTGATGCGTTGATCTGTTAGTGACTGAGATAATCTATGACGATTGGTCGGATTCGACAAGAAGTGTTTATATCCAGCAAATCTTTACGCAATTCAGCATGAGGCTATTTATATCGTTTGTGGATCATCCAGAATACTGAATGAATCTGTAATTTCGGATTCTTAGCTCGTCAATCTGTAATTACGTTACATGAATATGGGTTACTAATCAACTATGCACTTTAAGGTTGGTTGAATAACAAAGATAAAATTATTGGTAGCTGAGAAGTTCTGATGAACTAAGATGTAGACAATTGAAATACGCAGCTAATCCAAGCATTTATGCAAAATCTGTTTGACCGAATATTTTGAAGAGTTATCCATGAATCATTGATCTGCCCTTGAGGTAAACTATAGAACGGTTGAGATTATGTGGCTTGGAAAAGTGCAAATATCCGTCCCTTGTTGGAAATCTGCTTTCAACAACAAGTCAATTATGAATTTTTTCAATCTCACTTTTTAGTGTTTGAAACGTCACAGTGTTTCATGAAATTTACACAATCTTAACAACGTTTTTCACTAGCATCTATATTTGCATGTGAATATTAGACGTTGTAAGTGAGTGTCTTCAAAACGGTTATTTACACTCGTGAAAATCATCTGAGGTTATGGCACATGGATACTTATTCTTCCTTTGAGGTACATATTTTCTGAATATTTTTGTACACTCAAAACCATAGAACTGATTCATAGCTCATCATAATAGAATCTTGGTTTTTAGAAGCGTTATACGATATGTGTAAATGGAGTCACTTCCAGATTTATAGGCGAATTACAACAGATAATCACCGTCAGAGGCATCCTTCGAAAGCACGAAGCGTGAAGAAATGTTTTTCTGTTTGTAATAGGTAATTTACTAATTACTTTAGTTCCTTGCCTTTCACTTTGAAAGAAATTATAATGAATACTTTCATTCTACGGAATAGATGAGGTGAATCTCACTCTGGCTGGTTAAGCGGGATTTATATGATTTAATTATTCGGAAAATAATTACTTGTATGGTTGTATGGAAAAGGCAGATACAAAAGTTCATGAAATTTCGCTTTTGCATTAACGTGAACTTCAAGCAGATTTTCCTACAGTGTACTGCACTAGCACATTCTCCGTGTATATAGAAATTTTATACACTTCACGTTTGTTGAAATATAGAGGAGAATCGTAAGCTGACTGTAGTATGGTTTTTCCAAATGCAGAAGCATTTACAGCACTCTTATTTATTTATTTTCGAATTAAACAAAACGCGAAGAAGATGTGAATACATGCCAAAGACATCTCATTCAGGATTTCATCATGAGCTAACAATGGTAAGAGAACCGTTGAAAAACCTTTGAGGATTGAGCAACTGTTTCGCCTCAGTTTCTGACTTTTCTTTCAGAACGCACCAACAAGGCTTTGAACCTGAAACAAGGACGAAACAGCTGTCCAGTACTCTCAGGCTTTACAATGTTTTTCTACACTATGTCAGCTCATGATGAAATCCTGACACCAATCAGTCAGATCCTTGAGAACCAATACTTAAACTGACATGGACAATGAAGTGTAGTGCTTCGAGGTGAGAATTCTCACAAAATACAAATTAGGTATTTCTTGAAATAATAGAGAAGATTTGTAGCTCAGGTGGATGATTTGTAATTATTAGTGTTCTCTGAGCTGGTTGGTTTAGTTGCGGAGCTTTCTGTTTTGCGAACGAGATTCTAATGTTTTCACACTAGGAGAACTGTCGAACAACATGGACCCCTAATATTGAGAAAGCTCACTCATGAATTCATTCATTCAAAATATTTTATCTTAGACTTAAACAGAAATGCATGCAATTTGTCAGGAGAACTATATGCGTGAAAATTATCATGAATTTGCATTATATATTTGAACATTTCAAACCGAATGTGCGACGAATCTTCGCGCCAGCAATGAGATGTTACGACATCAGACACACTGCAACAGCATTTTCAATTCTTCAGAGGACGTATGTTTTTTGAAATGCAAAAATTTATAAAGTCGTTTGATAAAATCGAGGCTGCCCTACTCTCTATGTATAGAAGGATAATGTGTGTGAAGAATAATGTAAGCCCTATGTTCCACTAAGGAAAGTGAAGGAAAATAAATGTCAGTGAATATTCTGTTTCCTAAATATATAAGGCTGACCTTTCCCCACTTATCGATAACTTCAGTGCCATTCACCAGCAGTTCACAAGCACAACCACTCTCTAATTTCATTGTCAATTGTATGCATTGCAATAATTTCTCATGGTTCAAAAGATTCTAGTCATTGTCAACATTAACCTCTGTCTTACAAACTAATCCATTCATTAAATGTAATTATGCTGCATAGTTGATGAATAAGCTAAGCTTCAGTTAATATTAGGTGATACATTGTGAAATGTTTGGCACGGCAAGGCTTTTCGCCTTAGAATTCCGTATCAATCAGTATTGAAATCAAATTTGATGCAAACAGTAACTTTGTTAAACATATTGTTTTTTTCAAAATAATTATTTCTTTTTATGAATTTCAGAGAAAAATTTAGAATATGTGGTTAATCTTACACGTGGATTGTATTTTCGTTACACGTTCCGAACATTCTTATGACACACGTTCTTATCATATACAGTAATATAGAAATCAAGATAACATGAATAATTACAATACATTTCAGTTGTGTGAAGACGAAAGAACGCGGTGAAAATATTATTAAAATAATGTTATTGAACTTATGCCCTTAATTAATATATCAAGGCAGAAGAAAAGTAACAACGATTTATATATGTCCAAACCAAGTTCACTTTTAACAGTTTAAAATAATTTGGGAATTGGGTATATGATATTCATTATAATAAAGGTTTTTGTATTTCCCAATGAATGAAAAACAAAACGATATTGTTTTTACTGATGTTTTGCTATTTAATGCTAATAGCATTATCAAAGTATTATTAAACCGGAATTTACGAAATCTCAGCATATATATAACAAACATTTAGGGGGTGAGAAAATAGACATAGGTCAAGTTAAAGGGACATATTGAAAATAAAAATAGCAATGAATAATTAAAATACATATCATTCGTATGAAGACGAAAGAACGTGGTGAAAATATTATTAAAATATGGTTATTGAACTTATGTCCTTATTTCATATATCAAGGCAGAAGAAAAGTAATAATGCTTTATTGTTGGGTAGCGAACGATGAGTTCGGCCAAAATACTTAACTCCTCACTGGTGGAAGTGTTGATAGATGCTCGTTGATGTGGCCAACAGTGGTGACTTGTGCTTTAGTTTCATGCAATTCACAGCTTTTCTATATAAATAAAAGTTGAAATTCAACAGAGATGAAAGTTTTCTTCAATGTGAGAGAGAAGAGGTTTCTTATTATTTCTGCACATTAATCTGCATTAGATTGCAAAGAACTTTTCAGTCTGAATGCGTACTTCGAGCTGGAAGGTTTAGTAGCGTTAATTTCATTGTCTCATTGGATACCATCAGCATAGCATACTTCTACATGAAATAAGCCTGAAAAAATGAGCTTGTGGATAATGTGTCTTTTCATGGTTAATTTATGTTCTTTATAATTGGTTTGTAAGGATTGCATTTGTTTTTACGATCTCATCATATATTGATCTCAGCTGTAGAATCATTGAAAACGAAACTCAAATTCTCTGCGATGAATGAAGTCGTTTAAATTCTGACTTCCACAGATGAATGTTTGTCCTTATAACTATTATTATGATTAGGGACACCATTTTAGCACTTTTTATTCATTATAATTTTCGACATTACTGATTGGGTTATCACAACTGCCAGTATTCCCACTTTCACTATACTGTCGTGAATAATACCCAATGAAGTAGGTCTTGGGATGGAAACAGATGGATATGTCGTTGTAGAAAATGACACTGTCTAAAATCGCTGTGGCTGCCTTTTTGAATTCCGAATATCTATTTCTAGTTAAAGGAAAGAAAGAGAAAATGAAGACCAGATCTACTGGAGAAAGTTTCAAATGGAGAGCACATTCTGCGCTTTTCTGACACTTTGTATTCTATTTGTTTAAAAGTAATAGGAGTGGAATAATATAAAGCGGAGAGGTTCATGAATAAATACATATGCAAGTAGATTTAGGAGTAAATGAATATTTCCTTAATCTCCTTTGTCTTCCTGTGATTAGTTTGTCTATTTCTAGTAGATGCCATAACATATTTAAACCTGTGAGGTTGCTTTCACATCTCTCTTTCTTGTTCCAAAATCACACGCTACTTTACTTCATCAAAAAAGTTGACGTTATTTTATTACATAAAGCAATGAAATAATTGTGTGTCATGCACACAAAGGTTTTGCTGTCTTTCAGGTAACTCTGATATCGTCATTATTGAAATTACATTAACCGATGCGCAGTCATGAAAATCCGTGATAAATGTTTCCATCTTTCCTTAAAGATGTAGAGAGGCTTCCTGGGTGAATGAATTCATCACTCATTATTTCCCACCTAAATGTACCGTTTGAACTTAACCACCTACATGTCAAAACTGTTGCCAAACTGATGAAATTGAGCAGTCAAAAACAAAGCTACCAAGTTTCTCTGTGAAATGTTTTAGTGGCCTTGTTTGTGAAAGCAATATACAGTTCACTTAACTAAGGATTATTGATGTGAAATCCATTCAATTAAAGCGAGTTTGTTTCCTTCGTAAAATATTCTTATGCTTGAGACGCCTTGCCACATATGTCATTTAAAATTTCAATTCTCTTAAACTCATGTCTCAAATAATCACGAAACATCCATCTTAGTATTTCCATAATATTGCCCAGTATGGCGAAGACAATTTTTAGCGAATAGCCACTGTCGTCTGAGCACTGACTCCTTCTGGCCTGAATAAATCAGTGTAAAATTAATCGGTAAAAAATGCTGTCGTCTCCCAAACAAAGTCAGCAATATGAATATTCGTGTGAAGCTTTGCTTTCTATGGGATAATCCTGTCTATCAAATAATATTATGACGGAGATTTTAAATTAGGAGTATTAGAGGGAATTTAAATAATTGTGTAGGTGGGAAAATCATGGAAAGCTGCCATTGTAACATAGAGAAAATAAAAGCCAGTAATTCAATAAAGAGACTCATCTCATTGGATTTATTATCAAGATGCAAAATCGTATACATATAGCTTTTCATACTGAAGAATTATACATGGTGAGGGAAATGATTCATAAATGTGAATTCAATTATGCAAGTATGAAATGCGATTAAAATATTTGAGTTTATAATCACATTTCAATGTCAATTTGTGAATCAACTAATCATATATGAAATAATCCATAAAAAGTATGTATATAAGTTAGGAGAGGTGTGCAATTATAGGATTAGAAGGCAAATCGAACGAAAAGTAAACGTAACGTAACCTTGTGTGGAATTTGTGAACAGACTTTAACGTTGCAAAACAAAAGAGATATAGAATAACAAATGAAAACAGTGAAATATCACTGTGCGCAGTTCAGAGTGAGAAAAGTTATACTACCAATTGACGTAATAGAGGGAGAGTATACAAAATGCAGACTACTATTATAAGGCTTTTATTTATAATCAACGCATTCACATTATGCGTTCAATTCCTTCACCGGATATAATTTCCCAATGCGAAAAGCTTATTATATATAAATATAGGATTGTATGTCTTGATAATAAATAAGATAACAAGAGTCTTTTCGCTGAATCACTTGTTTCGATTTCCTATAAATTGGAAATCACCAGCAGAAATGAATATTTATTCATACTGCCCACTGAAAAACATTATCAGTAGAGTCAATAATGGCGATGTCTTTTAACAGAAACATTTAGAAATGCATATATATCATCAGATTTCATGACTATTTGAATAATCATTTCATCCACACTGCCATTTCTATTTAATCTGTAAATTGGGATAATTCTAAAAGCATTATTCAAGCGTTCATACCTTGTTAATCAAAATATTTTCACCAATATGTTTGCAAGATTAGTTGAGTGTATCTTCCTGACTGTTTTTCTCACGCAGACTATTCATCACCTGATGGGAAACAGGTGCAGTAAGCGTCCTAATATGAGTCTGCGCTATGTGATGCTGCTCACCACAACCCAGTTAACTCTGTAGACTGTTTCCAACAGGTTTAGTTAGGGGTAAAAATATCGGAATATATTTAAATATGCCTGCTTTTCACGGTATCGATAACATTTAGTTGCTCACATGTATCCTCTTTATTTTACAATCTGCTTCTGCAGGTACGATGCCCGTGACAAAGATAAATTGACTTTTTAAATGAAAATCAATGCTGTTCATTGCACACAAAGGTAATTTATTCTGAAGTGAACGTCAACCATACCTAAAATCCACATCTCTAATTATTAATTCTGAACCGAAATCCGTCCGAAGAATTCTGATAGTCTTATTGAAATTGATGTTCCTGAGATATTTTAAAATAAATAAACATTTTCAACTTTCTAACCTAACTCAAAATCATTTTCTTTTTTTCTAAATATTCAAGGCTGATATTTCTCCACTAATCGATAACTTCAGTGCAATTCACAAGCCGTTCACAAGCGCAACCAATCCCTAATTTCATTGTTAATTGTGTGCATCGCAATAAATTGTTATGGTTCAAAAGATTCTAGTTATCGTCATCATCGTCTAAGGTTTGACAAACCACCTCATCCATTAAATGTAATTACGTTGCATAATTGATGAATTGGCTTAGCTTCAGTTAATATTAGGTGAGAAATTGTGAAATATTTAGCACGAAAAGTCTTTGCGCCTTCAAATTCCGTATCACTCAGTACTGAAAACAACTTCTATTCGAAACGGTATTGTTTTTGTTTTCAAAATGATCATTTCTTTTTATGAATTTCAGAGAGAAAATTAGAAGACGTGGTTAATCTGACACGTGAATTGTATTTGCGTTACACGTTCCGAACATTCTTATAACACACGTTCTTATCATACACAGTAATATAGAAGTCAAGATGACATGAATTATTACAATACATTTCAGTCGTGTGAAGACAAAAGAACGCCGTGAAAATATTATTAAAATATTATTATTGAACTTATGGTCTAAATTATTATATCAAGGCAGAAGGAGAGTAATAACGATTTATTATTGGGTAACAAACGATGAGTTCAGCCAAAATACTTAGCTCCACATGGGCAGAAGTGTTGATAGATGCCTGTCTGACATGCCACCAGTGGTGGCTTATGCTTCAGTTTCATGCAAAGCATGGTTCTTCCATAGAAATAGAAATTTAAATTCAACAGTGTTGAAAGTTTTCTTCATTTTAACACATAAGGGGTTTTCTTATTATTTCTACCCATCAGTCTTCATCGGATTGCGAAAATTGTTTCGATTTAAATGCGTTCTTTGAGCTGGATATGAATTGAGCTTTGAAAATGAGTGTGTGGATATTGTATTTTATATTTTCAATATTTGTTTTGTAAGAAGTAGATTTGTTTTTCTACCTGATCATAGAGTGATATCAGTTGGAAAATCAGTAAAAACTAGAGATTACTGGACAGCTGTTTTATTCTGCCTACTGCCGATGATCCTCATACTAGGATGAAACAGCTGTCCAGTACTCTGAAGTTATCAATGATTCTCTTACTGATATCAATCTGTGATCAACTCGTAAAAACAAATCTAATACCTAAAAACCAACTATTGAAAATTAATCTGAAGCTCACCACTGACTTGCTACAGGATTGAGTATCCTTAGTTAAAAAATTAAGTTCCGGTGAGAAGTCGTGAACAGTGAGGTACATTCAGATGTCACGTGTGAGGATGGATGTCCCACTGATGATATTGGTTGGGTCACGCCAAATAGCGAAGCGGTAGGAGCTAGAATTCATGATTCATTTTAACGTGTCCCAGTGGCTGAATGGTATACGGGCTTGCCTTATGAAACGGAAGTCATGTGTTTGAGCCCCAGTAGGTGCGTATCGCCGATTATTCGTAAAATAGGATGAAACAACTGTCAATTACATCCTGTTTAATTTATGCTCATTGATGCAAAGTCGAAGAGGGCAAATGTAATAATTTTCCAATGTGTTGAGATCTATCTTATAGAAGATGTTGGTTTAATCTTCTTTCGCTGTACAGTCTACCGATCCACATCAAAACAAGTGAAGTTGTGGAAGACAGAGACTTCACTCATACAAGCTTTGAGTGGTCTTGCAGTGACTGTAAATGTGTGCTTTAAATCTGGTGGGACATTTTTCTTTTGGTTTCACTGAAAACAACTGATTCAATGAGTTGACTTGAAGGTTAACACCTTCAGTAGAAGGCAGCCTTAAGAAATTATTTTTTTCATTTTCACCAATGTAATAGTGATGAAATAGATCCATGTCATCCTGAGTAATGTTAACATGTTTTCGTCTTTTTGCTATTCGGTTGTAGTTGGTGTAACTGAGCATTTGACCAACATGAATTCCTCGTTTGTACACGGACGAAATACCAACTCTGCTCAAGTGATTAACAAGCTATTTGAGAACTCATAATGCTTTCTTTAAGTTAGAATATGCGCTGTAAATGTTGCCTGTTGAGCCAATGAAGGCTTCACAACTGAGCAGTACAGCTCGAAAAAGTCGAATGGACCAACATATAACTCTCCTGAGCTACAAATATTCGCCGATCTATTTCGATAGAGACGTCATCAACAATATTTGAAGTGGTTTTTCAGTTGCGTTCGTTTACTGTATACTGCCAGTATATTCTCGGAGAGAAAGATATTTATGAGTTACATCTCTGCAAGAGTTAAACGGTGTAAGTAGATTCCACGTTTGCGAATGTATATCCCTTCAGTCTGATAAATATATTGACTTAGTGATAGATTTATTTCATGCATTATAAAATAATTTTACTTTGGGTTCCTAAGGATAAAGAAGCTTTTTCCTTATTTCAGCACACTTTGAAACAGAGCAGGAGCATCACTGACATATATGCCATATGATTCTATGGAGTATTTGATGCTTTTGTCAAGTGGACTTTATTTCACTCTTAATTGACTGAGTATTCTGGTTATTCTTTGATTAAGCATGATCCTGATATATTGTTTAATTATGGTTTGTTATGAGAATACTAATTCCTGGTGTTTCTGTAAGCAATTCATCACATTCTTGCATTAACAACATTGTGAAATGTTAATATTGGTGCGAGAACTATGGTCACGTTAAAGAATATCTGCGAAACTCTACTGCCTATCGAATCCTATGAGCATTAGGAAACAAAGCTGTTCAAAAATTTTCCGTCACTTATATTGCATCTGATTTCTTGGATTTATTTTGTTTCAATTATTCAATTATGTGTCCAAAACGTGTTACTTACTCTCGCGATTATTTAAAATGTTTTCAACCGGATAATTTACGAGTATATAACAACCTTAAGAAAAAGCATTATGGTGTGTGGCAAAGATCCTTAAAGTGTACTCCAATGCATCAGATGACTGTTCCTGTGATTATGAGCACTAATTGCAGGTCATTATCGAACAAGATTAATCACTTGGATTCTCTATTATATTCAAATATTTATCGTAATACAGGTGTAATAACGCTTCAGGAAACTTGGCTACACGACTCACATGATGATAATTTAATCTTACTAAATGGTTTCAATATGTACAGACAAGACCGAAGTAGTTCAAGGAAGAAGCGAGGCGGCGGTGTTGCTACTTTCATCAATTCTCAGCGGTCTGTTGCCAACAACGTCTGTTTTAAATTCTCAAATGATAATATTGACTGTATAACTGTCAAATGTCGACCTAAACACCTATCTAAATACAAATTCATTTATATCACGAATATTTATATCACACCTTGTTGTAGCACTTCAGAATTATCTATGCTTGCTGATGAATTCACTATTTTCGCTGCCGCCTCTTTTGATAACTCCCTGTCCATAATGACAGGTGATTTTAATTCATGTGACTGCAGCTTTCTCACAGTGATAGGCCATGAAAATGTTGTTAACTTTCCCACCAGAATGGATAATTCCCTTGATCTTGTATTTATCAATGACTCCGGAATATACAAAGCTCGTTAAAGAGCTCCACTGTTTAACTCAGATCATTGTATTGTACGGGTTTTATCTAAAATTTATGGAAAATTACACAAGAGAACTTTTTCACACCTTTCCAAGAAAACTGTATATGTATGTTACTCTATGGAGAATGTTCAGAACCTCAGAAGCATGCTCAAAGATACAAGGTGGGACCTGTTTAAAGAAGACTCTCTTGATGACACAATCTCTAATATTACAAGTTATCTCAAATTTTGTCTTGACACCTGTTGTCCCAGAGAAACGCTCTTCATCAGATTTGACCGTTTCTCCTCTCCTCAACTTAAAATGCTTCGCAGACAGAAAGAAAAATTATATAAAATGAAGGATAATGCTGGTTTGAAAAGAATTAATATCCTAATAAAGTCCGAAATGCACAGATTGAATTCAATTTACAACCAAAAGTTCATATCCTGTAAGAATGCGTCTAACATATGGAAACTTTTCAAAGAAATTACTGATGGTGAGCAGATGAACAGTATTCCTTTTCCCCTTGATGTTTCTAAACTAAACAAGTCCTTCATACATTCTCCCACGAATGCCAAACTTTCTGGTGTTACAAGTATTAATGAAACCTGCTTCCCTGGATTTACTACAAATGACGTTCTAAAATGTCTCCAGTCTATGAACCCTTCTTGTTGCCTGGGTCCAGATGGTTCGCCTAGTGTTGTTCTTAATAATTGTGCAGATATCCTGTGTTATCCTCTCATGGACATATTTGATGATTCTTTTTCCAAAAATGTCGTGCCAGCCGCTTGGAAGGACATTAAAATGGTACCTATTCCTAAGTCGTCTACTGCGACATGTTTTAAATTCAGACCTATTTCTATTACTTCCCCTTTTCTAAAAGCTATGGAAAAGTTGCTCTTACTTAATCTTCAACCTTCACTTAAAGCCTTTAACGATCCCAAACAATTCGCCTACAAACATAGTAGAAGTACTTTGGACGCAGCTGCAGTCCTGCATCATAACATTGTCTCCAGCTTAGACAAGGGGGCTAAATTTGTTCGCTGCACCTTTCTACATTATACATCTGCTTTCAACTCAGTACCTAGGGACATTTTACTAAACAAGCTTGCTGAAACTCGAACTGACTGTTGGGCTGTCAAATGGCTCCATTCTTATTTCTCAGAAAGAAAGCAATACACTGTATGTCAGGGAAAGTCGTCCACTTCATTGCTTACTGAGGCTGGTGTCCCTCAAGGCGCTGTCCTTTCTCCTTTTCTGTTTTCTTTCTTCTTGCATGACTTGCCTCACATCGATGAAATCAACTTTGTTAAGTATGCCGATGATCTAACTATTTCAATGTCTGTTAACTCTCAACTTCACTGCATTAAGATTAACAACTTTCTATCAGAAATTAGCAAATGGTCTTCGTCTAACGGCCTTAAACTTAATCCTTCCAAATGTCAGACTGTTAATTTCAGTTTCCGATGTAAACGAAAGTTAAATGAAGCCGTTGGTTCATATGACCCTTGCAAAATCGATGATACTGATATAGAAAGCAAGTCTGAAGTTAAGTATCTTGGATTAGTTTTCTCTTCTGACCTATCTTGATCTTCTCATGTCTTAGCGATTTTTCAAAGAATATTTCGTCTGACTTTTTACATTAACAAGTTGAGGCACTCACGCATAACCCAACCACTCCTCTTACAGTTTGTCAACTCGTGTATTTTACCCATTCTTCTTTACTGTTCACCATTATTCTTTCCTGGATTGCTAAAAAAGGACTATGTCATACTTCGTAGAACTCTGACGACTGTCAGTAGGTCTAGTGGTATCCCATGGGGCCATATCGTTGGCATTGTCACCGATAGGCATTTGATATCATGCAACAGATTCGCTGGAGGAATTTTGTCAGACTCTGAGCACCCACTCTACCCACAGCTCCAACCTTGTGTCTCCTCAGGTAAAACAAGAAGTCTTTTCAGAAGACTTTATGCACGTACGTCTAAGTATAAAAATTCCACTATACCGTATTTAGCACGTACTCTATGTGTTGAAAATAGTGTCAGAAATGAACTAACTAACCTTCTTAGCACCACTAAATAGACCATTTCCCTCAACCTTAAAGCATCATACTTTATTGTTATTGTATTTCTTATATTTATAATCCTCTCAATTTTTTCGTTTGGTTTATTTTATTTTTCATAAGTGTGGACATAATTTTAAGCTGTATTATGACTGTTAACTTTGTATTTCACCTCACTATACTATATCAACAGAACACTAAACCCAATTATCCATAACATGCTAAAGTTTCCAAACTGAATCGACAATACCGTTTGAAACAAACTCACTGTTATTAGTATTTATTATTATTATATCTAGTAATTATGTCGTTAGTGTGGACAAATCCCTCCGATTAATTTTTGTTTCAATTTTGAATTTTATATACACTTTGAGTAAATCCGATGCAATATTGTGACAAATGCTGAGAATTCCATTCTGTATTATAAGTACTGTTTTTGGAATAAAGTAAATTATTATTATTATTTAATTGTCATGATCCTCCACGTGGCTTGCTATTAACCCACCAATAATGTAGAAACCTCTATTTCGAAAATATATATTTCCTGTATGAATTATTCATTTTATTGAATAAAAAAATGCTTATAGGATTTTCAAAATCAAAAGAAATACACACATGCAATAGTTCCAGATGTGGTTTGATGTATGAAGTGGTCATTTCATAAGACAGTGTAATTCACTTGTAAGAAGTAAAAATTTGACCACATAATTTTTCATGTTGAAGCTTTTGATACAGTGAACCTCTTTACATCTAATCTCCTGGCCTTCTGTAAATCAAAAATACAAATATTTTTATCCCTCGTTAAATGTAAATACAAATGTCTCTTTACAAAATTTTGATATATAAGCAATTTATTGAAGATAAAAACAGCAAATATTTCTCGTTAATATAGCCTGTTTTGAATTGTTGCGGAGGCAACATAACTCGTTCAAACATTATGTTAGATAAAACTGTAGAAATCTACTGCACAAAGGTACATTTTTTTCTCAAGAGGACGTGGTCTCCGTAAAATTTGTGAACAATAAGGAGCACATCATTTATATAAAGAACTGAAAATATTTCCAAATATGGATAGTCGTCTAGTAACCGTACGTCTCTATTGACCATGAGGTTTTATCATAAATAATGAATACCTTCTCAAAAATTATGTGTCGATGTACCATGTGTATTTTGATCATGTCATTTTTGATCAGATTTCGATGATTGTTTTTCGTAGCCTAACTCAAAATATCAACTGATTCTAACAGCAAAATGGATGAGAGAATGTATGTGAATTTATATTGCTGCATGGATGTATACATTGTCGATTAATTTATTTCTCGAAGCGAGTCGTGTACACGTTACACTATTGGAATGTTCAGTATAATCGTGATTCTGTTTCTTTGTTTGTGTTCTCTGATTTGATTGACTAAATTTCTAAGCTTTCAGTTTCCCTTAAGACAGTTACTGATGAGATCACAGGACATAACCGAATAACAACATACAACAGTGCTACAAATCATCTGCATTATTATTTATACTACATAAAGTCTTATTCTTTTCATCCCTGACATATATGATAATGACGTTTGTACTGAAAGCATTCAAATGTCTGCAGTAGGGTAACATCTCATGACCGTACAATAATAATGAGATGGAAACTTACGTTCTCTATCAATCATTTGAGAGAAATGTATATTAAGCACTATTAATCCTCTTCTGTCATCTTCAGTTAGACTGTAATTCTTATAAGTGGTTCATGAACTTAACTTTCGCATTAAAAAAACTGAAGAATTAGTGTATTTTCCAATGAATTTAAAAAAAATTAAGAATTTTAACAGACGCTGACCTTACTTTCCGTCAAAGGCCACCTCAGACTCGAATGTACATCTTTTTGCATCCACAAGACATTGATAAATGAATAACAACATTCTTTGCTCGTAGTCACAAAAATGGATAGCCTCATTTCTTCTCTCCTTTTACATTTCACTTCTATGGGAAGTATCTTGCGATGTTGTTCCATGAACGAATCAATCATTCCATATCATCGCCAACAGAGTGACACCATGAATTGCGACAATGTTCACCCTGTAAAATCACACCTTCGTATTTCCCCTCAACTGCACATATTTATGATATAGGAGGAAGTTCAACAGAAACAGATTTATTGAAATAACAGATCAAATCGAAGTCTTTTTAAAACAGCTGTTGAGATATTTTGTAATGGATTTACAAATGCTATTCATATCTTTTCATCACTGGTTCTGATTTATTGATAGTAAAATGTGTGTAGCACTTAGTTATCTTGACTGGGTTATATCAGCGAGCTTCACACTGAAACGACTGACATAAGGAACTTGCTAATACAGTCATCAACATGTTCGACACTCAATTTTTATGGTGCTAATATATTCACATAGTGAAATCCGAAATCATTTTAGTATTATTGGTTTAAAAATTAGCCTTATGGGACCTCGTGACTTACGTAGACAGAAATCTTTATACGTAATCAGTTGTTGATGGAAAGTGAAAAGTAAGCGAAATGCATATAAAAGTTTTGGAAGTAAAAATGGAGTCATCATATACAATTTCTTCATTTAGTATTATGAAGGTCAATATTACAGATAAGTGATCAGCTATCTTGGGCTTGAATATTGATGCAATTATACATAATCAGAAACAGTCACAATAAAATGAGGTGACCTACTTAAGCTTTATGAATCACATACTGGTTAATAACAGTTTACCATGAACAAATTTGAAACAACTTTGTATACGGCAATAATCAGAAATAAAAATTAACCTGTACCAATTGAGAATAATCCAGTGTGAATATATAAACTTTGTTAATTTGCTTTGATTTTATATTGTATTACGAAAAACAAATCATTAGATGTCCGGATATTATGCCGAAGTTCACTCACCGAGGGCTGTAATTTAAAATAAGACATCATTGGATAAGTTCGTTGTACTGTACCAGTTGTACTGCTGGCGCAGGAACAAGCACTGGGGTAGAATGCAGCATGATACATAAACATATGGTCATATAATGTCGCTAAAGCTTAAGATATCAGTTCCCCTTCTAACTTCGCTATGGATTCGTCACACTTTTCGTCACCAGTGTATTCATACTTTAGAGTTAAATGATATATGGCAAAATAATACTACAACCTGTTTTCGAATTTTTCAGATGATTGCAGCCAGAAAATTTAGGGGCAAAAGAGACAGCCTGTTTTCGCTCTCTGGATTTAGTTGATGCCATCAACAATTTAATGTTCAGACATGTGATTGTATGAGTTTTATTTGAAATGTATTAAATGATAGGTTTTTGAAGGTGTTTTTGGATGGAATGCTCATACCACTCAAAACATATTTCATTTCCCTACATACGTTTCGAAGACTTACCTGCATCTGTATTGCAAAATGAAAGCCTATTTAATTTCTGTGTACCGAATCTTTGTCTAAGTCGCTGTCATGTCGTAAGACCAGTGTGATGGGGATGATTTTTAACAAAGTCACCCAATGAAAACAATAGCTTGAATATAGAAACTTCAAAGAATATTATAAGATTAACTCATTGATTAAAGGATAAGGCTAAGGATTCGGAATTTTCATGATGTATACGAGATAATTAGTTTTTCGAGACAACACAGATTTCTCACAAAATGGAAGACGATCTATATTATCTAGACGACAGCAATGAACAAATTGCCGACATGATGCCACGAACAGTATCGTGTATCGTCATAGTCAGCAGACCAGAATAACCATCACATGCCTCCTACGAATTCATCCGTTCGATGTCGTCAACTAGAAATTAATCTGAATACTGATTTAGGAACATGAAGCGCCGTGTCATGAACCTTTATACAAAGTACTCAATGGCTACCTTGTGATGAAGCACGCAGAGTAATTCTTAACGAGATTCGCAGTAAAGCACTCAAAATGAAGATAGGACTGATTCAGGCTTAATTAATGTAACCAGCTTTCTTTCCGATTGCGATGGATACGAGGAGTGAAATTATTGTCATTAAAATTGACTACAAAAAACTATCAACGAATTGTGTTTCGCGAATCAAAAGGATGATAAGTGATGCATAATTTAGAACAACAGCAACAAATAAGAGTCTTGAGGTGGACATCAGAGATGAATATACTGCACGAAATAGAGACAGAACCCAAGACTATGTTGTGAGTAGAATTAAGTACAAGTGAATGGAAGAATGTATACATGCCACACTGCAACGTACATTATACAGCGAAAAGTCATCAAGTAACTTCAGCGTGGGAAATTCAATACTTGCGGTTAAAAACTCACCAACAGATTCTATTTTATGAAATAAAAGGTGAAATATTTATAAAATTCTAAAAGTTTCAGCATAAATGAGTTTCAGGTGTATTTCAGACAGAGTATGTGATGTCGTTGTCACCAAAATTTGATTGAGTAAATGCTTCGACCAGATCAAAACACCGCATTATAGTGAGTTAAGTGACATCATACTGGATAACTAAACAAACTTACTGTCAAGTGACATATCTCATAAATATTTAGTCCAAACTCTCTTTATCATTGGCTTTCAATAAAAATTGAATAAGTTGAAATAAGCAAGTTGATCATTGTAAGAACTCACGAATGATTCCTGAGCAACAGTGAAGACGTAAATATAGCTAAAGTTTGATAACAGTTGGTAGTAATTACTAGTATATGTTCAATATGATATTATTTTATTATTATAGCTTGATTCCACACAGTATTTTGGTTTAAGTATGAAATTTTCAGCATGTGATATCGGTAGCCCAAATTTAGCAGGCCGACCATAGATATCAGGTGTGCGTCGGCGAGGGATCGAACCTCGGACCATGTGCATGGTCGGCGAGAGTCCCAACCACTGTGCCACTGTGTAACCTATTCACTGAGAAACTCTTATCAGCCTTAATGGACCTAAACTGGTAATGCAATACTTTTGAAGGTACCATCTAGTGTCATATTACCTACAATATGAAGCCATAAAGAAACTGCTGACCACACTACAGGTGACCATGCAATCTGAAATGCAATGAAATTAACAACTCCTATTTCCTCAAATTCATAAAACAGTTTATTAATTTACTCACTGGCTCTTTCTTCAAGTCAAATGTAAACAAATTTAACCGTCAGCAGAGAGCGGGAATCATCTTTTAATCAAATTCATGTTGTTTCAAAAAAATGTGTTTGCGAAAACGCAGTGGGAACTTTTGATGCAGAAAAATCCTCCTTCTGATCATCGATCTAGTGATATCAGTTGAGGTCAGTGTTTATGTATCAAATATTAGTCATGTTGTGGTGAGAGATGGTTGCTAGCCGAATTGGTTGACAGTAATTCAGGTCAATGTTAGTCATGTGAAAACGAGGTTAAGATGGACAGGCGGATACAGTTAACATATAGATGAACTGACACAGCCACAAAAGATGCAGGGTTAACTTTGTGTGAGAAACAACCAATCAGCAGACTTTATTTTTTAATAACATTAACCTACAATAATGTACATCAAAATCTATAAATATGTGTTGATTTTCCGTAATAAACGTTCTGTTGCCTGGCCCTTGTCTTCTGTTGTTACAATTTGACTTATGTCATTCAACATACAAAATTATGAAAATTCATGATTATAACTTGAGAGAACGCAATCAAGAGAAAAAAGGATGAGGAAAATACTCAGCAGGAAAGTTTGATCTATCAGAAACTTTTTACTGAAGAGTGAATTTTTCAAAAATTAATCATATTGAACATCTATTTTCCTTATCTTTTCCGAATTTCCATCTTATCAGAATTTATAAGGAACGGATGTTCAGGAATTTAAGCATTGATTTGAACAATTTATTCCCTCAGGTAAATATCGCTGACTGTTACTCCGTTTTCATGTGACATTTTAGTGGTAGTGACAAAATATATATTCACCGTATTATTTATTGATTTCTCATAAACGTTTTCGAGCCTATATGTTTGATCAATACAGTAACTATGGAGGATCAAAAAGGACAGTCAATAGAGTGTTTTGCTACACAAATAGGAAAGGTATGAACACCAATGACTCGAGAATACTACTGAATAAACAAGTCTCTACTTACTTTGCGCTGAATTTCAGATCAGATAGCATACATTTAATCCAATTTTACTACGTACTTATTAAACTGAGATTCCTAAGGTGCTGTTTATATTCGGGTTTGAATTGCGAAAACTTTGACTTATCTTGTATGAAGGGATTTTATAATATAACGGTAGAGGAATTGTTTGATGACGTACAAATTCATCGGCATTCCATGACATTCTGATGAAATGTTTCAGATTTGAGTTTCACGATTAATCAACGAAAGATTTTACGTTCATTGGCTTCCATCGTTCTCTCAACTGCACGTTACTTCTACATTTTGCGTGAGCCCTTGAACTGTGAACGTATTTATGTGTGGCTATTGTCTAATGAAGTCGGCTCTGAAATCTTCGAAATGGGATTTCTTTGACATAAATCCACGACCATCACATCCTTCGTGAAATAAGAAATATACGTAAATTTGAACTTTGTGAACGCATTTAAGATACTGTGAAACTACACTACGGCAAACTTACGATCTTCTCCTATATTAAAACAAGAGAAAAATGCATTGACTTCTGCTTCGCAGGAAGAGTGTATTGGAGTAATACATTTTGAAAGTGTCTGTTCGTAGTTCACACTTATTTAAAAATCAAAAATATTTCAAATTTGATCAAATTTGTTTGTTTTGATTTTGTTCTGAAAAACCTCCCAGATTACTAAGTGACGAAGAATGAGATCATGCACACTCAAGGAAACTGACAAGAGATCGTTATTTTACCCACTTAGTCAATGAAGACGATGTGTTGGAATATGATTCGACTTACGATATTCTTCTTCAGAGAGAAAAAGTTGAACATATTCAGTGTATGACTCATAATATACACATCAATACAGGCAAAAGATGTCAGTGTAAAGTCATTCTGTGTAGGCGGCATCACAATTCTGATATGATGCTCACTTTAGCTGATGATGACGAATAATGCACGACCCGTATATTTATCTTCGTATGTTTAGAGGAAGCTTTGTGATAATGTGTATCTAGTATGGTGTCATCACAAAACTGCAATCAACAGCACTCACATTTTATGTAAAACAGTTCCATATATCAACTTTTAACAACTGATATCCATGAATCTTTAGTTCACTTATTTTTTGGAGTGTAAATTAACAATTACAAAGTACTTACTCATGAGATCTAACATTGAGATGCCATCAAAAATGTTAGTTATAAACTCTGACATCAGCAAATAAATGTGTCGAGTTGGTGGGATTCAAAAATGTTATTACAATAGAATACAAGATTTTAAAATTCGTAAATAATTTCTCACTCAGAGTAGATTTTCTCAGGACTCAAGATAGTTGAATCGTGACCACAAAATTATAACTTAAATATATTTAACTGTATGGATTAACTTCAGATTCATGAATGACTCTGCACACTATTCCACTGAAAGCATTTTTCACAATTGCTTTCATAAACTGCAACTGAGTTGTTTTATCTTCTTTTCTTTGATTGAACTTCGTAAATTCCTTAGAATCATTTCTCTAAGACTCTGCAGGCAACAAATCTCTATAATCTGTATTAGTTTCCTGACCATAGAGTATAGGGTGAATTATAATCTACTTTCATGTGACGCCATCGCAAATGCTAATGTGACTACAGACTGATATGCAGGATAACTACTGTAAGGATGCAGCACATATCACTTTCCAGAAGAGCTTGAGCGTGGGTCGAATTAAAGCGTCTAGTAAAAATCTTGTCATGAATTTAAGTCAACTGATTCACTGTTATTTGTGTGTTTACCATGTAAAAACTGTCCGTGAAGTGTGTCTCAGTTTCGTCTGCAGTTATCCAGATTGATATTCACTCCTCTTAAGTATTCCAGAAAATCTTGTGAAAACATGATTTTAGTAAATGGAAGATTTACCCTCCACGCCTGTATACAAGATTCGATGTATAGGGTAAAAGTTTACATGCGAATCAAAATATTTTGAACAGTGAGAGTACTCAGAATATGCAAAAATCTAATTGAAAACGCTTTACTTTATTGGAACCATCCACTGTTTACGACAGAGCTGAAGTTCACTCAGAATTGCATGATCAGTTTTTTCATCAGTTAAATTTACACAGAATCCTACTATCCTATATATCTATGAACATTTTTATTAAGGAAAACCAATAAACACCGCAGAAAGTTCATTTCACAGAGAAACGTTATGTAGCATGGCGTATGTTTTACATATCTTGAGGAAAAGCATCTTCTATTCATGACCATGATTGTTCGTCCACTGACCTCCGAATGGTATATTTATTCTCCACGAGACATTTCCATTGCATTTCCAATGTATTCACAAGACTTGACTACTTTTTATATCTAACCATTATGTCATGTATAGAATGTCATCGAAAAGCTGCATCTGTGAAATCAAGATAAATCCCGAAAAAAATTCCTCAGCGAGTATGATATGAAGAATCCCAGTGAATATGGTGTGTTTGTAATTTTCAATACTTACATTATCGAGCACAGACAGTATGCCGACTAATTCATGCATAATCCATGGTTGAACCGTAAAAATTTCTACTATTTTGTAGTTTTCGTAGAACAATTTACAAATTCAGTGTTCGCAGAGTGAGAAGTCCGAACATAATCATTCATACTTATAATCATCACCTATTTTACTTGAAACTAAAACGACGGCACTAGAAAAATTCTAGAAATCTTACGTTTTTGAACATCAGCTGTAAATATTAAAATGATTCATTATAATTCACTTCGACAAGTGTTAATTGGCTTTGAAGCTCTTTCATATGACGCCATTCAAAACAAGTGAAAGTGTTAACGTCAAAATGAAGCAAGTATGAAGAAATCCTGCTCACAAAGTTACTCAACATTGTGTTCACCTCTGAGTTAATAACCATTCTTCTCAAGGATAATCACTGAACACTTAGTAGTGTTTACTTCACACTGAATACTGTTATAATGTTTGCTTGTAAAGTATCTGCAAATACATGTTTTATTTATTATTATGGTTACTCATCCCTTGGCATCGATCTTTTATTTACAGCTACTGTGACTTGCTTCTTACCATCCAGGTGGAGCATATGGACCGCTTATAATGTTTCCATTGTATTTCTAACATATCCATACAGACTTAGTTGGTCGCAGTTATTTGATGTATTCCCCCAACTCAGTCAATTATAAAATGGCATCTAACACCTGTATCTCTAAAAAAATGATTATATTCTGAACATATCCCTCAGCTTAAGATCAAAGTGATCATATTGAAGAGAATTCGAGTGAATATGAGCTGATTGTAACTTTTCAAGATGAATATACTACTGCTGCTAATAAGAATACCGGATTCACATAAATTATCACTGAATTCTTGCAGGTGTCATAGTTTTAATCATCAAAACTCGATATGTCGTGTTTTAAAAATAATACTGTCAATATGCAAAAATTCAAAGCGAAACTGAGTTGACCTCAACTATTTTTTCTGCATTTTTGACATCACATGTTTGGATATACCATCACAGTAATGGAAACATTTTGGTAAAATTTACCTTCTTTCCCATTGCCTGGATATACTGCAATATTTTAAAAAACGTAATTTCAATGATTGATAACGAAATTGGAATGTGGTTCATGTAACACTACTGTTTACTGATAAAATGTTGAAAATAATGAATAGCAGTTAGGAAATGTCGTGCTCAAAATGATCCGTCAGCATTTAGTTCAGTATATATCGGACAGTCTTCATCTGTTTTGTAATAAGATAATCACTGATGAACTACATTGAGTTGATGTGAAGACACACAATGGAAACAGTTTTGTCTATGCGAATTAGAACAGTTGACATTACGCTTCAGTTAGATGAAACAAAACGATTTTCCTTGTTCATCATAGAAGGTGTGACTTATCTTAAATGTGTGACAAATTTGCGCAACTTATTCGAATATTCTCATCAAAAACGAAATTATCACACACATTTATATAGAAGGTGAGAAAGCATGAATTATTAGAATACAGTTGGGTGAGTGAAGAACGACAACTGTGATTTTATATGATTTCTCTTAAATGGTTACATGATGAACTATATAAAAACATAAATTACACTACTGATGTGAAAATACTTTTTTTTATGACGGCAAAGATAAATTGTAGGAACTAAGGATGACATCAGTAGGGGTTACATGTATTGTTTGTCATTATGTTGAGCTTGCTTCGGTGATTCAGTTTAGAAGGAAGGTACAATTAACCTAGTAACATTTTCATCAACTTCCGTCTTCTCCTAACCCCACAGCCCGACGTCATTTTTTTCGCTTCTTATTTGACATACTCGCCTGTTTTGCGATGGTCATGTTATTTTTGTAAAGTCGGCATTCTTTTTCAATCCTAACTATTTAACAACACACATCGTTATTGGATAATGTTATCTTTAGTTTCTACCAAAAAGTCTTTCTCATCAGGAAACATGTATGTTCTAATCTATAATGCAATTTATGTTTTATATCGTTCATCTTCTAACCATTTGATAAGTATCATGGAAAACACAAACAATTAGTTAATATTAAACTGGTACATTTGTCATTCTTCCCCTATATAAATGTATTGTAATCTTTCACGCTCTGTAGGCTTCTAGGTAAATTTGCGTGATAATTACGTGTTTGATGTGAATGTCCGCATATGTCACGCAAATTTATTACTCGTTTCATATAAACTTATTATTCCGTAGAAATTCATAAAAGGAAATAATCGCTCAGTAAGCAGCCTTCAGTGGATGAATTAGTTTGAATGGCTGAGTGTGTCCTTAAAGCAGCAGCCTCTGTAAGTGAGCCATCAAGTTTATCACATTTTCATGGTTTCGCATTACACACTGCAATGAGTTAGATGTCGTGGATCGTAAAACATGCTGCTCATAAAGATTCTGTTGATATAGGATTCATAAGCAGTGAAACAAAGAATTGGTTTTCTGAATTCGCCTTGCAGCATCAATGATTCAGGAAAGAACGGTCATTAGTGGATCATGATCTTCGGACATATCAGTCACACGTTTACACGAAATTCAAAATTTGTAGTGGCTTTTAACAGAGCTGTGCGTTAAGAATTTCTACAAGCGTTTCAAAAATACATAACGCACAGCTGGGAATATTTATACCTCTGATTCAACAGCTGTGAGGCGAAGGCGGCCAACAATGGATTCACGAATGCAGTCTCAGCAGAGAATTTGAGTTGAAGACAGGATTGAGGTTTCATTGTTTTAAGAATAAAACTTGTGCAATCTGGCGGAGTATTATTCCATTGTGGGTAAAATTTATTTTGGTTAAGTCACACAGTAATATACAGTAATATTCACTGATGACGTTAGGAGCATCATTTATTGTTCATAATCATATCAAGGTACTCACACAACTTTCTAACTTCGTTTACATAATTCCATTATTTTCTATATCTGGATTTGATTGGTAGTAGGAATTTACATATTTCTGGTATGAGTGGTGAGTCTTACTACTATCACGAACCATCTTTTCTATTGTGATGAACTGTATTGTGCAGCATACCATTGACGAGGAGAAGACAGGCATATAAACTCACCTTCTTTTATACCTGAAAAGAACAAAATTTTCACATGGTCTTACGGATGTGCAATAAATTATAGAAGACACCTTATCCGTCTTCATTACACAGCAATTTTATATGGAGCTGCCAATTACCTACGATTATACATTTTAGTCTAACGAATTGTTGCAAACTGGTTCGGACAGTAAATGATATGCCCTCAGAGTGACTCGAGTAAAGAGATGACATAATGACAACATCATGTCATTATTTTTCGCAACAGATGACATCATGAATGCAAGCCAGATTGTTATTTAGGTCTTGTGAGCCATTATGTACAAAGAAGTAATACTAGCCTCTGATGTAAATGAGTGCTATATGAGAATGGACACATTTCTATCAGAATATATGTACCGAAATCAATGATGTATTTATGGAGGCTCATCTTCACATGATTTAACTGTTCCAAGTAATTCTAGAGAACATTAGTCTGAATTAAATCCGCACATGCCTACAGACTTTTAACACGCGGTCCCTCAGTATCAAAATAAATTAAACCGTTCAATCTCTATCAAACTAAAATTTAAATTCAATGTTTTTATTTGCAGACCTTGTAAACTAGAAATTCGCAAACACTGATAATCAGTTACCAGTTTCTTCTTGCCTAATTCTACTTCACGTTATTGCCTGTTTTACACAAACTCACTGAACTCATGAGGTAATGCATGCCACATTTATTTAAATAAGGCCGAATAAGTGAAAATTTAGAGCACACAGCAGAAAATTTAGCGATTTTAGCCACGAAAATTGATTTTTGCATATGTGAGGAACAGAATGAAATCAGTGTCAGAAGGAATACTGATGTTGACGAGTTCACTGAATTTATTGTGTAAAACGCAGATAAAAACATTTGACAGATGATGTGTGGACTTACATTCAAAATATTTTTTTGCTTCTTTGTAAAAATGTGTAACGAGAAAACCTTTCAGTTTTATTTGTCTAAGTGATGTGATGTACTCACTTAATTCTCATAATATGGCGGTGTTGTCAGAATAAAAACGAAAATGTAATCGCCTTACACATAGTTCTGGTGAGATATGCTGTCAACAGTAGCCTTTTCAAAAGTCGCCGCGTCATCTGAAGTTATAATGACGCAATGTCTCCCATAGATGTGTGTTATTCAATCGGAATCTCCTATTAATAATGCAAAATAAATTACAAAATATGTCTTCTATTCTATCCCTTCTCTGAATCGCAAACATGATATTCCTAACTTTGGATATCCATGATGATTATTGCTGACATACATTTCTGTAATAACCACATGAAAGCCTTAGATGAAATATTCGATAAACATCACTCACTTTTTCTGAACATAGTTTCAGCTGAAGAAGATTTATAAGATGAATAGTCTGGAAAGTGGTGTAATAGTGTTTCATATAGTTCGCTGATTATATTTTTTAAAGCCTGCCAAAAATTGTATGCCTACATTGAATGTCTCTGATTGAATGCGCACTGTAAACACAACAGAGTCACAATAAATCTGGTTGTTAACATGAATGACACATCATAGTAGAACGAAGTCGATAAGTGACTCCAATCATTCATGCACCTATTCGTTGTAATTGTATGCAAAACATACCTTTTTAAATTGATATGGTGATGGTGTGATATAGCCAATGTGTGCCAATGAAATCTAATTCTCACATATTTTCACATTTTACAACAGTTCAATACGGTATTAGCAACAT
The DNA here is from genome assembly GCA_944472155.2 of Trichobilharzia szidati. NCBI lineage: Eukaryota > Metazoa > Platyhelminthes > Trematoda > Strigeidida > Schistosomatidae > Trichobilharzia > Trichobilharzia szidati. Next base: position 16,120,701 of record OX235277.1, read on the forward strand.
AATACAACATATCTATTTGAACGTTCCGTTTGTTGTTCCAACAGTTATATACTGTATTAACAAAAGAATACTGTTTATTTAAACGTTCTGTTTCATGTCATTTGATGTCAGTCAAAATCATACCTTCAGGGTTTATTTAAGGAATATTAATTATATATATATATAAGTGAACAGTGATTTGATCAATCGAAAATACACCTGTGCTTCCGTGTCTGGAATTCCGTTGTTATAATATAAGCACATGCGCAGTAGTGGTCTGAAGTCATCTGAAGACGCTTATTTTGTCTCAACGTGTCTGTTAAATATGTATTCAGTTTCATTTGTTAAAATCAATAATTTCTTCGGGTCAGCCTTCGTCAGTTGAACTCAAACTAATCCAGTCTCAACCTGAGAACAAGGAGTAATGTGTAGCGACAAATGAATAATTATTATAATTCAAAACAGTGTTGAACTCACGATCCAAACCACTTACTACAATGAGGCGAACATAAATGATTGAAGGAGATCACAGAACACACTTGCACTGGTTGTATTTGAAAATACATTGTTTGATCCACCCATATTTTACGCATTTTTATTCACAATTCATAGATGTATTCCATTTTATTATGGATTGTCTTTAATTCTTGATTTCAATTATGATTTTATTCAATTATGATATAGTAAAACATCTTCAACAGCGAAAGTTTGTGAAAAGTAATGAAGCAATATAAACACTTAAAATATTTTTATACTCACCGTCAACAAGTATACCGGCAATGCAAAAAGAAAGAAAAATAGTCAACAAATGAGTGAAAGACATCTTTCGCCTCAGAGAGAAAAATGATCAAAGTCCTCCCTTAAATAGTTGTTTTCGCGTTAAGCAACCAATAAAATTTCAGTTTTCAACAGAAATCAGATTTATTCACAACAAATCAGTCATTCATTATTACATTAAGAAAATTGTCAGAATGTTGTTTATAAATGTCATCTGCTACATCTTTGACTTCAATCTTGCTCATGTTTACTCACTATTTTTACAATCAGTCTGACAGCAATCTCTGTCGCAGTGACAAGAAAATAAGATTCACTTCAACACGAAACCATAAACAAGTTAGGCAGAAAGATATTATGATAATGTTTTCATTTCAATATTATTTTTTATCGTACAAGTACAAAATGACGTCTTACACTAAATCGATCGTTCTATGCAAATAGGGCGTACAAAAGCATGTGACGTTTGTAAACCTCAAAACATCGATACCATCGATAAATTATTGCTGTTTCTTGTAAGCTCGTTCAGTCTCCACATCATGAGCACAGCTTCATATTAGGCTTTCATAACCAGAATATATATACATATATATATCAAGTTGGATATTGATGCATACAAGATAGCAGCATTCACGTCAACATCTTGTGTATCCATTGTTTTGAATGAAGCATCATGTAGTGAGCAAAATACTTGCTTATCTAAGTTAAACTTTGTTATGCATATTATTATTCTCGGTGCAGTCTCATGAAGTAGTATAATGCTATCAAGTAACACATAAGGTGCCATCCATTGATCCATAATGAAATCAGAGATCACGTATGTACTGCTGATGTTATGAACTGATTTTTCTGAGCATTCTCAAATATTCTCCAAATATTTTTGCAGATTTGTGTGAATGAAATATCGATGTTATTTGACATCATAATTGGTGGATGCTTCATGTGCATAGGTACAGTCTGAATTTATGTCCTCTAGCGTCATGACAAACACATGAAAACTGAATTAGATTAGAAATAGTGAGTCTTCATTTAACAAATATATATATTTTCGTCCTTATAAAATCAAAGCATGTATGAATGCATCAACATTCAAGCCCAAGAAAACTGATCATTTATCTGTAATAGTCAACTTCATGATACAAAATGAAGAAATTTCACATGATGACTCCATTTTTACTTTCAAAACTTGTGTTTACATTTTGCTTAATTTTCACTTTCCACCAACAACTGATTGTGTAAATAGATGGATGTCTAAGTAAGTCAAAAGGTCCCATAAGGCTAATTTACAAACCAATAATACTAAAATGATTTCAGATTTCAATATGTGAATTTATTAGCGCCATAAAAATTGAGTGCCAAACATTTTAATGACTGTATTAGTAAATCATTTATATCAGCCACTCTAGTGAGAACCTCGGTGATATAATTCAGTCAGGAGAACTGAGTGCTAGACAAGTTTTGCAATCAATAAATCAGAACGAAAGATCAGAAAAGATGAATAGCATTTGCGAATCTATTTCAGATTATCTCAACAGCGGCTTCAAAGCTTATATATGATCTGTTATTTGAATGAGTCTATTTTAGTTGAACTTCCTCTCTTATCATTGAGATATGTGAGATTTAGGCGAGAAACGGAGGTGTGATTTTACAGGGCGAGCATTGTCTGAATTCATGGTGTCACTCTGTTAGCAGTGAAATGGAATGATTGATTGGATCATGGACCTACATCGGAAGATACTTCCCATAAAGGTGAAATGTGTAGGGAGAGATGAAATGAGGCTATCCATTTTTGTAACTACGTGAAGAGAATGTTTTTCTTCATTCATCAATGTTGTGTGGATGCACAATGAAGTGCATTCGAATTTAAGATGGCCATTGATGCTTGTCAAAATAACTTATTTTTCTTTCAATCTATTTGACAAAACACTTACTCTTCAGTTGCTTTAATGCGAAATTCAAGTTCATGACACACTTAAAAGAATTAAAATGCTAACTGAAGTTGACAGAATAGGATGAATAGTAATAAATATATTTTTCTCAAATGGTTGATAGAGGAAGTAAGTTTCTACCTCATCATTACTGTACGGTCTTCGAGATGTTACCACACTGTAGACATTTGAATGCTTCCAGAACAAACACAACTATATTACATATATCCACGTCATCATCATAGGTGTCAGAGATGACATGAATAAGTCTTTATGTTGCAAAAATAAGAATACAGATGATTTGTGGCTCAGGTGTATGTTATTATTCGGTTGTGTTCTGTGATCTCGTCAGTTTAATTGCGATATAATTGTCTCGAGGGTAATGGAAAGCTTAGAAATAAAGTCAATCAAATCGAAGAACACAAATGAAGAAGAAGCATCACAACTGGACTGAACTTTACAGGATTGTAGCGCCCACACGACTCGCTTCGAGTAATGAATTAATCGAAACCGTATACATCAATACAGTAATATAAATTCACATATATCCTCTTATCCGTATGGATTAAGAATCAATTGAAACTTTGAGTTTACTTTTGAAAAACAGTCATCGAAATTCTTCCTATTACATATATATTTCCTTCACGTTCCCAGTGGAACATAGGGCCTCAAAGTAGTAGCTTGAAGTTTCGGTAGCAGTGGTGTTTATTTTTCGCAGGATGGGGTTGCTAGCCTCATGCCCAGCCTTTTCTCTTCACCAGCATTATTTCTGGCTTAGCGAGGTAAAGAGTGCGTCGGCCAGGGATCGAACCCCGGACCATGTGCATGGTCGGCGAGCATCCTAACCACTATGCCACCGACGCACTCTCTTCCTATTAACAAACTTGAACAAAGCAAGAACAAGAATTGTATCAGGATAATATGAGCTCATCTTTTATTATTTCGAGGATTCTTCTAAACTGGTTACAACCTGAATGATGAAAAATATGAATTACATTACATCAACTCTTAATTAGTTAAATCATTCCGGACTAATGTTACTTTTACTTCCTACCAATTGCTCCTTGTGATCGTGGAAAATTAGGTTCAAATCTTTAATTAATGTAATTCAAATTTTTATCCTTCAGGTTTTAACCAGTTGAGAAAAATCCTCGAAATCATAAAAGATGAGCTCATATTATCCTGGTACAATTGTTGTTCTTGCTTTGTTCAAATCATCGAAATCCGATCCAAAGTGACTTGATCACAATACACATTGAACATCGACACATAATGTGTGAGGAGGTATTCATTATTGAAAAGTTTATAGTGATACTTCATGATCAATAATATCGTATGGTTACTGAACGATTGTCCACATTTCGGAATATTTTCAGTTCCTTACATAAATGAGGTGCTCCTTACTGTTCACACATTTTACGGAGACCACGTCCCCTTGAGAAAAATGTGTGCCTTTGTGTAATAGATTTCTTCAGTTTTATCTGACATATTGCTTTGAACTGGTTTTGTCACCTCTGCTCTGAAGTAGACGACTATTGATATATCAGTTTCGATGTATGAAATACGAGTTCACTTAAAAGTGTTTGTAAGAACTACAATTCAAAACAGGCTACATCAAATAGAAATATTTGTTGTTTATATCTTCAATAAATAGCTTATGTATCAAACATTTGTGAAGAGACATTTGTGCATACATTTATCAAAGGATACAAATATTTGTATTTTTGATATACAGAAGGCCGAAAAATTTGCCAAAGAGAGCACGAGTTTATCGAAGGCTTCAACATGAAAAATTACGTGATCGAATTGTTACTTTCTACAAGTGAATTTCACTGTCATCTAAAATAAGTTTTTAATATAACAAAACACATCTGGAACTGCTTCATGAATGTACTTCTGATTTTGAAATAACCCATAACTAATTTACGCTCATTTAAATAAATAATTCATAAAGGAAATTTATGTATACGAAATAGGAGTTTCTACATTATTGATGGGTTAAAAACAAGCCATGGTGAGGTTCCTGACTGTTTAAAGTGTAATGTTTTCCGTTTTCCACAGTTCATAGTATTCGTCAGGTAGTAGAGTTTTGCAGATATTCTTCAACATGGTCAAAGTTACTGCGCTAATATTAACATTTAACACTGTTCAATGCAAGAATGTGATGTATTGTTTACTGAAACACCAGTAATCAGTAATGTCATATCAAATCACAATTAAAGAATATATGAGAATCATCGTTAATCAAAGAATTTATAGAATCCTCAGTTATTTAAAAGTGAAATATAGTCCACTTGACAAAAACAACAAGGTACTACATAGAAATATATGACATATATGCCGGTGATGCTCCTTCTCTGCTTCAAAGCATGCTGAACTCAGGAAATAGCTTTATAATCCTCTAGAACACACCGAAAAATTATTATTTTATAATTCATGAAATAGATCTATCACTAAGTCAATATATTTGTCATACATATATTCAACAGACCGAGGGGAAATAGATTCGCAAACGTGGAATCTCCTTACTCTGTTTATATCATGCAGAGATATCACTAATGAATGTCTTTCCCTCCGAGAATATACCTGCAGTACACAGTGAACGAACGCAACTGAAAGACTACTACAAATATTATTAATGAAATCTCGATAGGCACAGAACGACTCATATTTAACTCAAGAGAGTAATATGTAGGTTCGGTCAAGTTTTACGAACTGCTTTGCTTAGCTGTGAGGCCTTCATTGGCTAATCACACTTGAAATAAGCATTAAGAATTTTCAAATAGTTTGTTATTCACTTAACCTGGCAAACCTGAGCAGAAGTGGTGTTTTATGCGTGTACACACTGTGAACTCATGTTGGCCAAATAATCAGTTACACCAGCTACAGCCGAATAGAAAACAGACAAATACATGTTAACATTACTCATGATGCAATGGATGTATTTCATTGCCCTTACATTTGAAAAAATTAGAGAATAATTTCTCAAGGCTCTCTTCTAATGAAGATGCAAACATTCAATTCAACTGACTGAATCAAAAGTCCTAAGTGAAACCAAAAGAAAAATCGCCTACCAGATTTACAGAACATATTTAAAATCACCGGAACACCATTCAATGCTTGTGTGAGGGAAGTCTGTCTCTCCCACAAACCAGCAATCTACTTCACTCGTTTTTGTGAGAATCGAGAGACTTGACAGCGAAAGAAGACTAAGCCAACATCATCTACAAGATAGACTTCAACACCTTTGAAAATTATTACATTGGTCAAAGTGGACCAACCTGTTTGAATTTGCATCAATAAGAACAAATTAAACAGGATGTAATTGACAGCTGTTTCATGCTAGATTGGGAATCATTGGCAATACCCACATACTGAGGCCTTAATCCAGGACCTTCCGGTTACAAGGCGACCTCGTTTACCATGCAGCCACTGGGACACGTTTCGATTACTCATGAATTCTAACTTCTGTCAATTCGTGATTTAGCGCAACCACAACCAATATCATCAATGGGACATCCTTACTCACACGTGTTATCTGAATAGACCTCACTATCTACGACTTCTCACTCGAACTCCAGGGAACTCCATCCTGCAGCAAGTCATTGTTGAGAATCATATTAATTTTCAATGGTTGGCTTTTTAAATATAAGATTTGTTTTCACGAGTTGACCACAGATTGATATCATTAAGAGAATTATGGAAGACTGCAGAGTACTGGACAGCTGTTTCATCGTAGAATGAGAATCATCGGCACTAGGCAGAATAAAACAGCTGTCCAGTACTCCCTGGTTTTCAATGATTCTATAACTGATATCAATCTATGATCAGATCGTAAAATCAAATGTAATCCCTCCAAACCAAATATTAAAAACATAAATTAACCATAAAACGACACATTATCCACACCCTTGTTTTTGCAGGCTTATTTCATGTAGAAGTATGCTATGCAGATGGTATCCAGTGAGACAATGAAATTTCCGCTACTAAACTTTCCAGCTTGAAGTACGCATTTAGACTGAAAAATTCTTTGCAATCTAATGCAGATTAATGTGTAGAAATAATAAGAAACCTCTTCACTCTCACACTGAAGAAAACTTTCATCTCTGTTAAATATGAACTTTTATTTCTATAGAAAAGCTGTGAATTGCATGAAACTAAAGCACAAGTCACCACTGTTGGCCACATCAACGAGTATCTATCAACACTTTCACCTGTGTGGAGGTAAGTATTTTGGCCGAACTGATCGTTTGCCACTCAGTAATAAATCGATGTTACTTTTCTTCTGCCTTGATATATTAATTGAGAGCATAGGTTCCATACAAATATTTTAATAATATTTTCACCAGGTTCGTTCATCTTCATACAACTGACATGTATTTTAATAATTCATGTTATTTTTACTTCTATATTACTGTGTATGATAAGAACGTGTGTTATAAGAATGTTCAGAACGTGTAAGATTAACCACGTCTTCTTAATGTTTCTCTGAAATTCATCAAAAGAAACGAGTATTTTGAAAAAAACAATATGTTTAACAAAGTCACTGTTTGCATCAAATTCGATTTCAATACTGATTGATACTCAATTCTAAGGCAAAAGACATTGTCTTAACAAACATTTCACAGTTTCTCACCAAATATTATCTGAAGCTAAGCTAATTCATCAACTATGCAGCATAATTACATTTGATGGATGGAGTAGTTTGTCAGACAGTAAATGATGATGACAATGTCTAGAATCGTTTGAGCCATGAAAAATTATTGCGATGCGTAAAATTAACAATGAAATTAGAGAGTGGTTGCGCTTGTGAAAGGCTGGTGAATGGCACTGAATTTATCGATTAATAGGGAAATATCAGCCCTTTATATTTAGGAAACAGAATATTCACTGACATTCTTTTTCCTTCACGTTCCCCAGTGGAACATAGAGTTTCAAGCTAGTGGCTTGAAGTTTCTGTAGCAGTGTTTATTTTACAGGATGGGGTTGCTAGCCTCATGTCCAACCTTTCCTCTACACCAGCATTATTCCTGGCTTAGCGAGGTAAAGACATGCAACTGTCGAGGATTGAAATCAACACCATATGTATGGTAGGCGAGCGTCCTAACCGCTATTCCACCGACACACTTTGAGTACGGTCTGGAAGTTGAAAATGTTTCTTTATTTTGAAACGTCACAGGAACATCAATTTCCAAGAGATTATCAGAATTCTTCGGACGGATATCGGTTATGAATAAGTATTTAGAGATGTGGATTTTAAGTGTGTTTGACGTTCATTTCAGGATAAATTACTTTGTGTACGACGAACAGCATTGGTTTTCATTTTGAAAGTCAAATTCCCTTTGTTACAGGCATCGTACCTGAAGAAACAGATTTTAGAATAAAGAAGATACAAGTGTGCAACTGAAGGTTATCGATACTGTGAAAAGCAGGCGAATTGAAATATTTACGGATATTTTTACCCTTAATTGAACATGTTGGAAACCGTGTACAGAGTTTACAGATCTGCGGTGAGCGGTATCAAATAATGCAAATTCAGATTAGGATATTTTCTGTACCTGTTTCCTCTTTTAGATGGTGAATAGTTTACGTGAGAAGAAATTATCAGGATGTATTATTGAAAACATCGTCATTTATTAGGCGTGAACGCTCAAAATAACGCGTTTAGAATTAACTCATTTCACAGAATAAATAGAAATAGCATTGTGGATGAAATGATTATTCATTAGTCATGAAATCTGCTGATATATTTGCATTTCTAAATGTTTCTGTCAAAAGACGTCGCCATTATTAACACTACTGATAATGTTTTTCAGTGGGTAGTATGAATGAATGTTCATTTCTCCTGGCGATTTCCCATTTATAAGAAAATCAAGACAAATGATGCAGCGAAGCGACAATTCTCATCTTATTTATTATCAAGACATATAACCCACTAAAAATGTATATATATATTAACATATCATTTAGTATTATTATTTTCGGTGAAGGAATTCTATGCTTAATATGAATGCATAAAATCATAATAGAAGTATATTATTAGAAGTATACAATTTGTATTCTCTTCCGGTATTAGGTCAATTGTTACTATTACTTTCCTCACTCTGAACTGTTCAGAGTGATATTTCACTGTTTCCATTTGTTATTCTAAATCAATTTATTTTTGTAGAGTTAAATTCTATGTTTTCACACAAAGTTATGTTTCTTTTTCAATTGATTCGCATTCAAATCCTGTAAATGCACGACCCTCTTAACATATACACGTTCAATGGATTAAACAATATATGCCATTAAATGGTTTACAAATTAACGTTGAAATATGTTTATAATCACAAATGTTTTATGTTCTTTGCATACGTGCATGATTGCATTCACATCTATGATTAATTTCACTCAGTGTTTATAATTCCTCAATATGACAATCTGTATGTCTGCGACTGTACACGTTGATAAATAATCCGACGAAATGAAACCAATAGATGAATCAATCTTTTTCATTGTCTGAATACCAAAATTCCAGGTTTACATGAGTATAGAATATACAAAACTATATAAATACACTCTAATATTCCTAATTAATAATAACCGACATTATGTGGTTTGATAGATATATACATTTAGAAAGGCATATGCATATGCATATGTAAAGAAATAATCACATCAATTTTCTAATTGTTATCAGTATCGAACTGGTACCACTCAGACGAAGAATATTCTGCCTGTAACTAACATGACCAGAGTAGTCTGTTGACAAAGAAACAAAACACTGGCGTCTTGTTGTATTTCGGAATATTTCGACGTTATTCACATTATCTATCTGTGTACAGAAATTGGAAGGATATCGCATTCACGGATCAGTATTACATGTCACCACATTAGAAATGATAGATACCGTCTATTAAACAAAATGTGTGTTGCTGTGTGCATTAGTGTATGAACATCTCATTGTCAACAGTAAATATATGTAGCACATTGGAAATATTCGATTGAAAATATTCAAATGAATATTGCAGATGCATCATGATTTAAACAGAAATGTCAAGTGAAGCGTTGCATATATTTGAAAGGGCATATGACTATATGCAATCTGAGTTGATCAAGAACAGCATTTGGATATAACGGTTTTATTTCTCATCAAATTTACCCATGACTTCAAACAAATGCAAAACACTAGTAAAAATTTGCTTGCTATTGCTTCACAGAATAATTCATGAAATCCACCAATCTAAAAGACGTGTAGAAATAATAAAATTTGTACTCTTCGCTCATTACCTCTGGAGAGAGTAAAGGTTTGAAAGGTTTCCAGGCCGTAGGTGTTACGAACTTCCTGGAATAATTTGAGCGCCGACTCAGATTGAATCAATAATGAAAATCCGAAGAAGCTGTGGCTTACACAGCGAAAAGTTCAGAAAAATCATTGTTTTGGTTTTCTTAACACACTGAGATAAATTAAAACGATTTATAAAGAGTAAAGGTTTGTTCGACCACTCCATCTGCGCAAAAATATTCTCATCCATATTCCTAATCTGCCTCTATCCAACTTTGTGTTTTTACATTCAGTTTGTGTATCCTTCTCGTATTATGTAGATTGACATCTATGATTTCACTCTGAAAAATATCCCGCATTATTTCACTTGTCACCTTTGTTTAATTCAGTACAACTTCTAGCAACCTAGTTTCATCCGAACTGTCAGACTGTTTGTTGCATGAGGCACTAATAACCTGTAAATCTTATTATTTATAAATACCTGCATTTCCGATACATCTACTTATTGGAAAACTTCACAAATTGCACTACCAATTATTTATTGTCAAAATTCACATAATTATTATTATGAAAAATTACTTTCATACCTATACTGTACTACTGATTATCAACTGCAAGTAGTATCATTTCACACTTTGAGTGAAATTTCATGCTAATCTAGCCATTATGATTGTTGACATTTTGCTTGATCTGCAGTAATTACTCTTTTATACTTCAGAGCTGTCTGTACATTATTATCTATTTCTGTCCCACCCTTTTGTTGACCATTCTCTATTCTGATCCTGAAAGTAGATGTCAATAAGCCTTCTCTTCATCTTACACTGAAAACAACAAAGAATAACAATAATTCAAAATAGGTTTCATGTAAATAATAATATCAATCAATGAAAAGCCATTGCAAATTTTGATGAAGTGATGCTAACTGACGATCAATATAACCAAGTAAAGAATCGGAGAAGTTTATTCTATGAAAACTGTCTCCTCAGTGAAAAATATGAACATTCAGCAGGATAACGTGGAATTCAAAAGTTCATTAGTGTGATTTTCTCGTCAGTAGTGTTACCAACATTGACTATACTGCAATCTTCTTCATGCATTTATTCGCCCTGATGAATTTGAATAAAGCGAGAACAACGATGGTGTGCAGAATAATATGGTAACATCATTCATTTCATTGTCTTCTCAACAGCTGCTTACATCTCAAATAAGTTATCAAGCTTGTGTACGGAATTGTTATAACACAGCTGCAAATTTACATGATATCAGTTTAAAGGAAGTAAAGGATTTAGTGAAAGAGGATCAGAAAATTACGATTATATAGTTTTCCACACGCATTTAAGTTGAAATGAAGTAAATATGTGCCTTCAATAATAAAGGATACACGTTATAAAGACGACAGATGCGTTAATTCTGAGTGACTTATAAATTGGGTAACATTTTATTGAGTTCAACTCCATTCATAGAAACAAGAGACAAGCAAAATTACACCATATCAAAGGATTGAGGTTGAAGCCAAAGCTAGTGTGAAGAATTATATTTTAACTTCATGGATTTCATTGCCTTACATTTTTAAATAGATACACGATGTATTCTTACTCTCTGCCCTTCAACCATCTTCAAAATATGTAGATCGACACATGAAATTAAACCATAACGAGTAATCTTAGTTGTTACTTGGTAATAAATTAAGTGAATATGTAGTTATTGTGAATATTCATGAAGACTGAAAATTTCTGTACTACTGAAGAGGACAAGTGCACATAATTCCTGACATGCCATGCTTCAGCTACTTCATCCAGGATGCGACCGTCATGTGTAAAAAGCATTGTGTGAGGTTTTCTGTGATTGAAACATCACGAGATATATAGAATACTAATAGCCAATGTGAATCTATTCAAGTTACTGAAAGTTATTCACTTGCGTTTCACTTCATATGTTCTGATGTGGTGAGCATTATAAGTAAATGCGAAGAAAGCTTGTTAATTGTTTACTTCACAGGCTTGAAGGCGTAAGGAAAAATGATTTAACCTAATAAAATATATATGTATGAGTGTGTATTTATTTTCGAATGTATATATTTGTATGAATATACTTTGTCACTAAATGTCACCGTGAAAATTTGTGCGTCATTCAAAGAGATCTGGATTACTAATGCTCCACGTGAGAGTGAAATCTATGTTGGGAAATGAATTGATGCAGTATGTAAGAATAAATTCCCCGATGGAGCAAGATGATTGTGAAAATTTCCATTTTTGAACGTAAAGTTGAAGAGTAAATACGATGGGCCACTCGATAATCTGTATATACCGAGGTCTCATGGATTTGTCCTTACTTATTTTACAACTGCTTCTGCACAGTGAGATACAAACGAACGCTGAGGAATACGCTTTTCTCTAGAGCGAAGAGAATATGTTCACCAAACAAACTAGACAGTGAAATAATGCTTCTTGAAAAATGCTTGAAAAAAAGTCGTTACCCACAAAGTTCCTTTGACAAAAATGGCAAGAATGAACTCAAGAATCTTGATGCAGCCACAGTCAGTAAGAAGCAACTCCACTTCAAGAGCGACGACATAATGAGAATGTTAAATAAAAGAATAAGCGCAGACCTGCCTAAAACGCATCCTGCAGCATTATTAGTCTCTATTCCTAGAACATCCTCCTCACTGGTGCAGCCAGAGATTGATAAGTATCCCTAACATGTAACCTCCAACTGTGTGTACCAATTCACATATATCTTATTATTGTTATCTGCTGGAGCAGTTACTTTGGAAGTACGGAGAGCAGTGCCTACTTCAGATTCTGCGAGCATGTATCAAGAAGCCTCAGGTTAATGGAGCCGAATGGTTTAGGCTCTTCAATCGCCAAACATCTGTTTGACACATGTAACCGAGTAAATATGCTGGAAGCACTCGAAAGTATTCATGTACAAATTAACTCAAGTCTTCTCAGTTTTGATGAAGCTGCAACTAAACGATTGAAGCCTGACTTATGTGTTCACAAATGATCCGTTGTTGGACTTCAATTAATCCTGTGGCTCTTTTCTTAGTAACTCTTTGATTTCCAATTTGGTTATAATTTCTTTTCATTTACCCAGTTATTTTTACGCTTGACTCTCTGAAGAGATAAGTTTTCTTGAACTTCTAAGTTGTGCTATCTCAATTACATCAACAATTTCTCATCTGATCTCATGTGCAGCAAAGTTTTGATTTTCTTTTATCTATATACGTAACTATTACAACACAACTGTTTATTAATTTGTTGTAACAATTTAGACAAATTGTAAATTGCGACGCCCTATTTCACTATGACCATCTGGCACTATGCTTGCTAATGAAGAAATGTTTGTAAACAATGCACACTTTTTTATTATATTGAAGAATCCATGTTGTACGCAGCTGGTGAGAACAGACGAAATCAAATGGATCCAGATTACTCTGTGCCAATGTTTCTTCTTTCTTTGTTCAAATTTATAAAAGGGGATCATTGTATTGTAGCAACTGTGAAAAACACTACATTGTTCAGAGTGAACTACCCCTTCGTCTTTGATTCCGTGAACATAAAGTGGCCGTCAAAATGCATGACATCCACTCACTCATATCAATACATACAGACAACCACGGATATCGATTCGACCGGGACAACGTTCAAATATCAGACAGAGGAAACACCAAGAATGCTAGAGGATTTTTAAAAGCCCGAGTGGTATTCCGGTGAATCGTCAATGATCAAACACATCAACGCTGAAGATGTTGCCTAGCAGGGTGATGAAGGCTTTGCAAACAAACTATCCATTTCAGAGATCACAACTACGTCAAGAAAACGTTTCTCTAAGTGTTGTAGACAATTTGATGACAATTGATGAACTACCACCAGACGATTATTGAGTTTCTTATTTACATGCCATATGTTAACGTATCGCGAGGTATTTTAACTTGATGAATGACTTCTTCCGTTCTCTTTTCTATCATTATTAGTGTGTTATGTTGGTCTTTTCATGCTTCTAGTTGTGAATATTGAACAAAGATTGGATTCGGAGAATAACTGACAACTTGTTGCAAAGGGAAACAGGTTATCTAAAAATCGAACATAAACATTTAACTGGCTGTCTCAAAATTATACCACTGTCAAGCATCGACTAACAGTACACCATAACTGATGCTTCACCTTGTACAGAGGTTTATTACCACAGTAATTATCGGAGGTTAATCGGGTTTTTAGTTAGTATGATCCTAATAAACTACAATTAAATTTACTGATTTCTGTCTACAGAGTTACAGAGGAAATGAGTTTCAAATTATCTTGGTCAGTGTTGTAATCAAATTGAATATTCAATCTATGAAGACTTGAGATAGTTTTTCTGTTAATTATTTTGAATGGTTGTCCTGTGTGAATCAGGTGTTTCGCGATTGGAGACCTTCAACAATTTGGTCCTTTTAAACGAAGGCTTCTTGGTACATGTAAGAAGAGTCTGACGTAGGCCCTCTTCTCTGTTCTTCCAATGTAACTGCTCCAGGAGATAATAATAATAATATACATGTGAATGGATATACACAAATAAAGGAAGTAACATGTATTTTCTCACAATTTTACGTTCAAATAATAGAATTTTTTCCATCATCATCTTGTTCCATCGTGAAAGTGATGCTTTTGTGTACATTGTTGAAAATGTCTAATAGAGACACATCGTGACTCAAACCATTGCATGCAATGAAAATATCATCAGCGTATCTTTAGTAGTCTGTTGTCTCGCCAATTGCACACTTGAGCTTCGTCTGTTTCAGACTGGCCATAAAAATATCAGCTAATATTGGACCCAGTGTACTCCTCGTTGCCACTCCATCAACCTGACGATACATTTTTTCTGTCAAAATGGAATTGTATTTCATCAGTACATAACAAGAGAAGCTGATCTAAATGCAGGTTTGGTAGAGGAAGAACATCAGAATGTTGACAGATGATGTCTTATGTCTCATGTAAAGAGATCTGCGTGAATAGAGAACTCACATCGAAGGAAACCATGATTTCGTCATGAACATTGATTACGTTTAGGTTGACGCTGTCTGACAGGTTCTAACCTATCGGCTAGCCAGTGAGCATCTAGGTGAAACGATAAATTCACCATTGAGCGTATAGGTCTTCTTGGGCAATTCTTTTTATTTCCTTATTCTTTAAATTGTTTTCTGCGCTCATGATGTGGAGAATGAACAAGCTTACAAGTAACAGCAATAATTCATCGGTGGTATACAACATTTTGATGTTTTGAGGTTTATAAACGTCACATGCATTTTGTACGCCCTATTTGCATAGAACGATCTATTCTGTTGAAGACGTCATCTTGTAATTACACGATAAAAAATATTGAAATAAATACATTACCATAATATCTTTCTGCCTAACTTGTTTATGGTTTCGTGTTGAAGTGAATCTTGTTTTCTTGTCACTGCGACAGAGATTGCTGTCAGACTGATAGTAAAAATAGTAACTAAACGTGAACAAGAATAAAGTCAAATATGTAGCAGATGACATTTCTGAACAACATTCTGAAAATTTGCTTTGTTTTATGTTTAAAGATTTCTTTGTTTTGATTATATCTGCTTTCTGTTGAAAAATGAAATTTTATTGGTTGCTTAATTTGAAAACAAAACTATTTAAGGGAGGATTTTGATCATTTCTGTTTCTGAGACGAAATATGCTTTCCACTAATTTGTTGGCTATTAGTCTTTCTTTTTTCACTGCTCATATTCTTGTTCACGGTGAGTATCACAATATTCTAAATGTTTATATTTCTCGATTACTTTCCACAAACGTTTGCTTGTGAAGACGTTTACCATCCCATAACTGATTAAAATCATAGTTGAAATCAAGAATTAGAGACAATCCCTAATTTATTGGAATACATGTATGAATTGTGAATAGAAATGAGTAAAATATGCGAGGGTCAAAACATGTATTTTCAAATACAATCAGTTCAAGTGTGTTCTGTGATCTCGTTCAATCATTCATATACCCTTCATTGTAGGAAGTGGTTTGGATCGTGAGTTAAACACTGTTTTGAATTATAATAATTATTCATTTGTCGCTACAAATTACTCCTTGTTATCAGGTTGAGACTGAATTAGTTCTTGTTCAACTCACAAAAACTGAAACGAAGAAATTATTGATTCTGACAAATGAAACTGAATACATATGTAACAGACACGTTGAAGGAAATAAACATATTCAGATGACTTCAGACCATATCTACTTAACAATGATAGTCAAATTTATGCGCGTGTGCTTATATTATAACAACAGAAGGCAAGATACTGAAGCACAGGAGCATTTTCCATTGATAGAACCTCAGTATATAAAAATGTATATAGTCCATATACTTCAACTAATACCTGAACACATGATTTGAGTTTAAATCAAATGATACGAAAAAAAACGGTTAAATATTCATAATATTCGTTTGTTAGTGCAGCATATAACCGTTGGAACAACAAATAGAGCGTTCAAATAGAAATAATGTATTATGTTGAAAATACGCATGGAACTGTTGTAATATGTGAGAATAATATTTCGTTCTCACACATTGGCTTTATCACACTACCACAATATCACATTAAAAATGTATGTTATGCATACAACGGAAACGAATACGTGCTTGAGTTACTGGAGTCCTTTGACAACTTCGTTCTCCTATGATGTGTCGTTCATGTAAACAACCAGATTAAATGTGACTCTATTGGTTTTACAGTGCGCATTCAAATCAGAGACATTCAATCAGGGTATATACTCTTAGGCAAGCTTTGAAAATATAATCAGCGAACTATATAAAACACTATTAAACCACTTTCCAGGCTATTTATCATATAAATCTTCTTCAGCTGGAACTATGTTGAGAATAAGTGAGTGATGTTTATCGAATTTTTCATATGGGGCTTTCAGAAAGCTATGCCAGCAATAATCATCATCGACATCCAAAGTTAGTAATATCATGTTTGCGATTCAGAGAAGGGATTTATCAGTCATCGAAACTTGTCGTCAATGAAAATGAGACATCTTTTATTCTCTTTAGTTTGCATTATTGCTAGCCGAATCCGATTGCGATAACGCAAATCTGTGGGAGACACTGCGTCATAACAAATTCAGATGACGGAGCGACTTTTGAAATGACTACTGTTGACAGCATATTTCATCTGAATTGTGTGTAAGGCGATTACAAGTTCCTTTGTGTTCTGAAAACACCGCCATATTATGAGAAGTAAGTGAGTAAATCACATCACTTGGACAACAAAAATTGAAAGGTTCTCTCACTCGCTAATTATTTTTACATAGAAGCGGAAAACTTTTACAAATGTAAGTCCACACATCATCTGTAACATGTTTTTAATTTGGGTTTTACACATTAAATTCAGTGAACTTGACAGCATCAGTATTCTTTCTGACACTGATTTCATTTCGTTTCTCGCATATCCTAAAATAAATTTTCGTGGCTAAAATCGCTAAATCTTCTGCTGCGTACTTGAAAACCTCAGATATTTTCCCTTATTTCAATCAAATATGGCATGTATTACCTCATGAGTTCAGTGCGTTTGTATAAAACAGGCAATTGCGTGAAGTCGAATCAAGCATGAAGAAACTGGTAGTAGATTATCAGTGTTTGTGAAATTCTAGTTTGCAATATCTGCAAATAAAAACATTGAATTAAAAATTTAATTTGATAGAGATGAAGGTTTATTTCATTGCGATACTGAGGGATCCCATGTTAAAAAGTCTGTAGGCATGCATGGGCTTAAGTTTCCTAGAATAACTTGGAACAGTTAAATCATTTGAGGATGAGCGCCTTTTAATACATCATTGATTTCGGTACATATATCCTGATAGGAATGTTACCAGCTTATAATACTTCTTTATAATTAATGGCTCACAAGAACTAAATAAGAATTTAGCTTGCATTCATGATGTCATCTGTTAAGAAACCTTATGACATGATTCGTTATACATTATTCAAATTAATCCCAGCGTCTTAAGAAAATCAAATCAAGATTTTTTAGGACGCTGGGATCAATTAATGATAATTTATAATGAATTAATATGACCCGACACTCAAATTATTCCAAGACGTTTGTAGCACCTACGGCCTAGAAACCTCTAATGACATGATGTTGTCATTGTGTTGTCTCTTCACTCTAGAGTCACTCTGAGGGCATATCATTTACTGCTCGAACAAGTTGGCCCAACTTGTTAGACTGAAATGTTGAATCTTGGGGTAATTGGTAGCTTGATATAAAATTGCTGTGTAATGAAGACGGATAAGGTGTCTTATATAAATTATTGCATAGCAGTAAGACCATGTGAAAATTTTGTTCTTTTCAGGTAAAAACGAACGTGAGTTTATATGTCTTTCTTCTCCTTGTCAATGGTATGGTGCACAATACAGTTCATCACAATAAAAAAGATGGTCTGTTGTAGTGATAAGGCACAGCACTCATATCGGATATAGGTAAATTACTACTACAAATCTAATCAAGAGATGGAAAATAATGGAATTATATAAACGAAGTTAGAAAGTTGTGTGAGCACCCTGATATGATTATGAATAGTAAATAGTGCTCGAAACGTCATCAATAAATATTGCTGTTGAACACTGTGTGACCTAATCGAAATAAATTTTGCCCTCAATAGAATTATACTCCGCCACACTACACAAGTTTGACTCTTAAATCAATGTTACCTCAATCCTGTCTTCACCTCAAATTCTTTGCTGAGACTCCATTCGAGAATACATTGGTGGCCGCATTCGCCTTTCAGCTGTTGAATGAGAGGTATAAATGTTTTCTTTTGTACACTTCGTGTTTATGAAGCGCCTGGAAATATTCTTTACGTACAACTCTGTTGTTAGCCACTACAAATTTGAAATTTCATGCAAACATGTGAATGATATTCGAGACTGTGTTCTACGATGATGATCCATGATATTAGATATTTGGAGGCAATCGGCAGGGAGCCTTGAACCTAGGTTTCGTACTAGTTGGCAGTCGTCAGTAAGGCGTATCTGCAACCTTGAAGGAACTCATGACCCTTCTGAGATTCCGAACCGCATCACCCTGTGCTGCACTCAGAGACGTTACCATGCGGTTTCGAATCTCAGAAAGGAGCATGAGTTCCTTATATTTTGCAGATAATCCTGGCTGT
Source organism: Trichobilharzia szidati (assembly GCA_944472155.2). Lineage (NCBI taxonomy): Eukaryota > Metazoa > Platyhelminthes > Trematoda > Strigeidida > Schistosomatidae > Trichobilharzia > Trichobilharzia szidati. Next base: position 16,139,831 of record OX235277.1, read on the forward strand.
TGAGTGCCAACTAGAAGGAAACCTGGGTCCAGGTTTTCCAGTCGATTGCTTTCAACCATTAGATATCGTCAAATCAATGTGCAAAGTAATAGGGAGCTACCTAGACCTGATTGATAGAATTCAGCCTGCACCAACAAAAGGACTAGACACGTCAAACTAGATACTAGTGGTAAATCCACTAATGACTTTTCTCTCCTGAATCATTGATGCTGCTAGGCAAATCCTCGAAAGCGATTCTTTGTTCCAATGCTCATGAAACATATGTCAATAGAATCTTAATACGCAACATGTTTTACGATACATGACATCTAATTCATTGCAGTGTGTTATGCTAAACAGTGAAGTGATTATTAATTCGATGACCCACATACAGTAGCTGCTGTTTCAAGGACACAGACAGCCACTCAAACTAATTCATTCAACAAAGGCTGCTTGTCAAGCGATAATCTCCTTATATGAATTTCGACGGAAAAATAAGATGCTTGTCTGAAACGTGTAATAAATTTGAGTAACATATGCAGCCATTCACATCAAACACGTAATTATCACGCACATTTATCTAGAAGGCGACAGAGCGTGAATTATTAAAATACATTTGAATAGCGGAAGAATGACAAATGTACCAGTATAATATTAACTAAGTGCCTGTGTTTTCTATGATTCTTCTCAACTGGTTACGAGGGAAAACGATATAAAATTATAAATTACAGTATGGATTAGAACATGCACTTTCCATGATGACCAAGATAAATCGGTAGAAACTAAGGGTAACATTAGCCAGGAACGATGTAAGTTGTTAAATAGTTAGAATTGAATAGGAATGATGACTTTAGAGAAATTACATGACCATTGCAAAACAGGCGAGGATGTCAAATACGAGATGAACAATGACGTCAGGCTGTAGGGTAAGGAGAAGAAGTAAGTCGATGAAACTGTTACTAGGCAAATTGTACCTTCCTTCCCAACTCGATCACTGAAGCAAGCTCAATATAATGACAAACAATATATGTAACCACTGTTTATGTCAGTCGTAGTTTCTACAATTTATCTTTCTCGTCATAAAAAATCCATTTTCAAAACTCTAGTGTAATTCATCTATCTATATAGTCCATCATGTAACCAGTTAGGAGGAATCATAGAAAAAATAAAAGAAACTGAATTCATATTATGCTGACACAGTTGTTGTATATTACTTACTCAAATGTATTGCAATAATTCATGCTTTCTCACCTTCTGTATAAATGTGTGTGATAATTTCGTTTTTGATGAGAATATTCTAACAAGTTGCGCGAATCTGTCACACTTTTAAAATACGTCACACCTTCTAATGATGAACAGAGAAAATCGTTTTATTTCATCTAACTGAAGCGTAATGTTATCTGTTCTACATCGTATAGACAAAATTCTTTCCATTGTATGTCTTCACATCAACTCAATCTTGTTCATCAGTCATTATCCGACTATAAAACAGATGAAGACTGGCCAATACATACTGAACTCAATCCTGACTGACTATTTTGAGCACGACATTTTCTAATCGCTATTCATTATTTTTAACACTTTTATCAGTAAACAGTAGCCTTGCATGAATCACTTTCTATTTTTTTATCAATCATTGAAATTATTTGTGCTGAAATATTGCAGTGGATCCAGGATATCTAACGGAAGGTAAATTCTTCTGAAATTTTTTTCCAGTACCGTCATTGTATATCCGAACATGTGATGTCAATAATGCGAAAAACGTTGTTGTGCTCAATTCTCTTTCGCTGTGAATTTTTGCAAATTGACAGTATTCTTTAAAACAGTAATTGGAGGTTTGATGAGTTAAACTATGACACGTGTAGGAGTTCGTTGATAATTCATGTGAATCCGATATTCTCATTAGCAACAGTAGTTTATTTATCTTGAAGAATTACAATCAGCTCGTATTCACTGGAATTCTTTGCAACATGATCACTTTGACCACAAAGTGAGGAATATATTTCGAATGTAATCCTCTTTCCATAGATGCAGGTGTTATAATTATCTGAGTGATTGCGAAACAAAAATAATTACGTCTGAATGGTTATGTTAGAAAAACAATGGAAATATGCATCACCTTGAGGCAAAGGGATGAATAAAAATAGTAATAAATAAAAGTTGTATATGCTGATACTTTAGAAGTAAACGTCAAAGCAATATTCCGTCTGAAGTAAACACCATTAAGTGTTCAGTGATTATTCTTGAGAAGAATGAATAATAATTCAGAGGTAAACACAGTGATGAGAAATTTGTGAGCAGGATTTCTTCACACTTGCTTTCTTTTGACGTTAACATTTTCACTTGTTGTGAATGCTGTCATATGGAAGATATGGAAAGCCGATCAACAACTGTCGAAATGAATTATAATGAATCATTTTCATATCTACAGATTATGCTCAAATAAGTAAGATTTCTAGAATTTTTCAGGTGTCATCGGTTTAGTAACAAGTACACGAAGCGATGAAAATAAGTAAAAATGATTATGTTCACCCTATTCACTCTGGGAACACTAAATTTGTGAAGTGTATTACCAAAGATAGAAAACAGTCGAGATTTTTATAGTTTAACCACGGATTATGCATGAATTAGTTGACATAATGTATGTGCTTGATGTCCTAATTAGTGAAAATTACAAACACTTCATATTTACTGAGATTCTTCAAAACATACTCGCTGAGGAATTTTTTCAGAGATTTATCATGATTTGACAGTTGCAGCTGCTTGGTGACATTTTATATACAACATGATGTTCAGATATAAAAAGTAGTCAAGTCTTTGTGAATACATTGGAAATACGATGGATATGTGGCGTGGAGAATAAATATATTATTCGGAGGACAGCGGACGAACAATCATGACGATAAATGAAAGATGCTTTTTCTTAAGCTATGTTAAACATACGCAATGACACAGAACGTTTCTCAATGATATCAACTTTCCCCAGTGTTTATCGGCTTACTTGAGAAGAATGCTCATGGATATATAGTGGAGTAGGATCCTGTGTAAATTTACCTGATGAAGAAACAGATCGCGGAATTCTAAATAAACTTGATGTATTCAACTGGAGTCAATTTTATTACAGCTCTGTCACTGTGTGATGTAAACAGAGGATGGCGCCATTAGAGTATAGCGTTTTGTAATTGATTTCTGCATATTTGGAGTACACTCATTGTTAGAAATACTGTAACCAGCATATGAACTTTTAACTCATACGTCTAATTTTATACGCAGACTTGGAAGGTAAATCACCTATTTACTAAAACCATCAATAGTTTTCACAAGATTTTCTAAAATACTTAAAAGGAGTGAATAATATCAAACTGGATAAGGGAAGACGAAACTAAGACACACTTCACGGACAGTTTTGACGTGGTAAACATTTAAATGAGCAGCGAAACAGTTGATTTATAGTTCGGATGAGATTTTTACTAGACGCTGTAGATGGCTCCACGCCCACGCTTTTCCCAAATATGATATGTGTTGCATCCTTAAATTGGTTATCTTGCATATCAGTCTGTAGTCAGATAAGCATTTGTGATGGCGTCACATGAAAGTGGATTATAATTCACAATTTATTCTAGGGTTACTTGACGAATACAGATTAGAGAGATTTCTTGCCTGAAGAGTCTTAAATAAATATAACCTAAGCAATTTATGATGTTCAATCAAAAAAAGAAGACAAAAGATCTCAGTTGCAGTTCATCAAAGCAATTATGAAATGTCCTTTCAGTGGAATAGTGTGCAGAGTCATTCATGAATCTGTAGTTTATCCATAGGATTAATTAGATGTAAGCTAATAATTTGTGGACGAGATTCAATTATCTTGAGTCTTCCTAAAGCTACTCTGAGTGACTATTTATGAATTTTCAATTCCTGTATTCTTTTGTTACAAAATTTATCGAATCCGACGAATTCTACAAATTGATTTGGTGATGTCAGAGTTTATAACTAACATTTACGATGACATCTGAATGTTAGGTCTCATGAGTAAGTACTATGTAACTGTTAATTTACACTCCACAAAAATAGATGAGCTGAAGATGCATGGAAATAAGTTGTTATAAGTTGATATATAAATATGTTCTACATAATATGTGAGTGCTATCGATCGCAGTTTTGTGATGAAACCATACTAGATACGCATTATCACAAATCTTCCTCTAAAAACATGAATATATATACGGGTTGCGCATTATTCGTCCTTATCAGCTAATGCGAGCATCATGTCAGAAGTGTGATGCCGCCTACACAGAATGACTTTACACTGACATCTTTTGCCTGTATTGATGTGCATATAATGGGTCTTGGACTGAATATGTTCATTTTCTATCTCAAAAGAATATTATAGTAAGTCAAATCATATTCCAACACATTGTCTTCATTTACTAAGTGGGTAAAATAACTATCTCTTGTTAGTTTGCTTGAGTGTGTATGATCTCATTCTTCGTCTCTTAGTAATCCGAAAGGCTTCTCAGAACACAAATCTACAAATTTTATCATATTTGAAATAATTTTGACTTTTATATACGTGTAAACTACAAGCAGACACTTTCAAAATGTATTTCTTCAATACAATCATCCTGTGAATTAGAGGTTAATGCATTTTTCTCTTCTTTTAATAAAGATGATAATCGTAAGTTTGCCGTAGCATATTTTCACAGTGTCTGAGACGCATTCACAAAGTTCAAACTTACATTTCTGATTTCACGAAAGGTGTGGTGGTTGCAGATTTATGTCAAAGAAATCTCATTTCGAAGATTTTAGTGATGACTTCATTAGACAATTTTCTTCAATATAAGTATCTATGTGTATTTGTATTTGTGTAGAAACGTATCACGTTTTGATAAAAAATGACTTCGTTCATATTCCATGCCAACTGCCGGAACATCAATGTGGACATATTTGCATAGAAATCAATATTCAACATACATTTTTCAGTGAATGGTTTGTTAAGATACTCCATGTGTATAACTTAGCGGATCAGAAATGCAAAATACAGTTCGTTCAAGTGATTGGTATTAAAGTGAGACGCCCATAATTATGATCACAGATCAAGGACTTACGGACAAAAGTAGAAGTGAATGTGCAGGTGAGAGAAAGATTTAAGCTTATGAAAAATAGACTGACATTGATGAATAATAAAAATCAAATATGAAATACATCATCAGTATGTCGTGGAATGCTGATAAATATGATCATCATCAAACAATCAAAAATTTCGAAATTCTTCTGCATACAAGATGAGTTAAATTTTTCGCAGGCCAAATCCTCAAATAAACAGTGCCCTGTGAATCTCAATTTAGTAAGTGCTTAGTTAGAATTGAATTTAATGTTTCCTATTTGATCTGAAATTTAGAAATGGCATTTCTTCTTTCTAGCCCAAAGTTAGTGGATATTTGTTTGCTTTGAAAATAACACTCAGTAGTATTCTCCAGTCATTGTTTTCCATACCTATCCCATCTCTGTAGCAAAACACTCTATTAACAGAGTCTTTTGATCCTCCACACTTTCTCTATTGATCAGAAATGTAGGCTTGAAAACGTTTATGAGAAATAAATAAATAAATCGGTGAACAGATACCATTATGGGTAAATTTCGTTTTGATAAACTCTTACAGTGTTGTACAGTAATGTTTACTGATGACGTTTCGAATCTACACCCAACACATGCAATAGGAATGACTCAACACTCATACACGAAATATGGAAAATATTACTACCAATGAAATCAAGTTAAAACCAAGTGAAAAACAACGGAACTGTATAAATGAATTTAGGAAGTCGTGTGATCACTTTGATATGATTATCAGCAATAAATTGTGCTCGAAACGTCATCAGTACACATTACTGTATAACACTGTAAGACTTTATCTAAAACAAAATTTACCGATAATGGAATTACACTCTACCACAGTGCACAAGTTTTATTCTTATATCGGTGAACATATATTTTGTCACTACCATTAAAATGTGACATGAAAACGGAGTAAACGTCAGCCATATTTCCCTGGGAGAATAAATTGTTCGAATGAATGGTTAAGTTCCTGAACCTACGTTCCCTGTAAATTCTGATAGGATGAAAATTCAGAAAAAATAAGGAAAACAGCTTTTTGATCTCTGTTTATTTTTTAAATTCATTATCCAGTAGACATTTTCTGAGGGATCAAAATTTCCTGCTGAGTATTTTCCTATTCACTGTCTCTCTACTTTGAGTTCTCTCAAGTTGTATTCATCAATTTTCATAATTTAATATGTTGAATGACATAAGTCAAATAACTGAGTAGTTACTGAAATATGGTTTTAGTTCTCTCACTACCATACACAGAGAAATTTTCTCCTACAGAGCTTCATATCATTACGGTGGAATTGATATCACTAGATCGCTAATCAGAAGGAGGATTTTTCTGCATCCAAATTTCCCACTGCGTTTTGACAAACATATTTTTTCTAAACAACATGAATTTGATTAAAAGATGATTCCGGCTCTCCGTTAACGGGTAATTGTTTAACTTTCAACTTGCAGAAAGAGATGGTGAGTAAATCAATAAACTGTATTATGAATTAGATGAAGTAATAGTTGTTATTTCGTTGCATTACAGATGGCATGGTCACATGTAGTGTGGACAGCAGTATCTTCCTGGCTTCATTTTGTAAGCAATAAGACACTCGATAGTACTTTCAAAACTATTGCATTACCTGTTTATGCCCATTGAAGCTGATAGGAGTTTCTCATTGAATAAGTGACATTATCCCTTCAACATAGACTAGTAATTATTACAAACTGTTTTCAAACTGTAACTATATTTACGTCTTCATTGTTGCTCAGAATTAACTAGTGAGTTCTCACAACGATCAACTTGCTTATTTCAACTAATTCGACTTTATTGAAACCCCATGATATAGAGAGGTTGAACAAAATATTTGTGAGATATGTAACTGGACGGTGAGTTTAAATATGCATAAATAGAAAGTTATCCAGACTGATGCCACGCAGTATTTTGTCTCTTGGTATCATTTATTCAAACAAATTTTGGCGAAAACGGCATCACATACTTTGGGTAAAATACATCTGAAACACATTTTTAACCAAATTTTTAGAACTTTAGTATTATAACACCTTATCTTTCATAATATAGGACATTTTGGTGAGTTATTCAGCTGACGTATTGAATTTTTCATGCTGAAGTTACGTGGTGATTTTTGGTGTGTAATGTAAGTTGCAGTGTGGCATGTATACATTTCACAATTCACTTGCTTTTAGTTCGCTTCTCAACAGAGCGTTTAGTGATGTCTCTATTTCGTGCAGTATATTCATCTCTGATGTCCACCTCAAGACTCTTATTTGTTGCTGTTGTTCTAAATTATGTATCACTTATTATCCTTTTGGTTCGCGAAACACAATTCACTGATGGGATTTGTAGTCATTTGAAGACCTTTCAAATGCCAATAATTTCACTCCTCGTCGTATATCGCAATTACAAAGAAAGCTGGTTACAATAATTCATCCTGTTTCAGTCCTATCTTCACTTCAAGTGCATTACTGAGAATCTCGTTAGGAATTACTCTGCGTCCCTCATCTTAAGGTAGCCATTGGTTGGGTTGTGTAAAAGTTCATGGCACTGCGCTCCATGTTGCTAAATCAGTTTTGAGATTACTTTTTAGTTGATTACATCGAACGGATGAATTAGTAAGAGGCAGGTGATAGTTATTCTGGTCTGTTTCTAACGACTATACACGATACTGTTCGTGGCATCACGTTGGCTACGTTGTCAATTTTTTTCATGTTTGTCGTCTGTATATTATTCATCTTGATCCGTTTCGTGATAAATCCATACGACAAAATATAGTTTTCTCTTTGGTATCCAAAGACTTAAAAATGTTGAATACATCATGGAAATTTCGAATCATCAGGGTTGTAATGGTGCTCATACGAAGAAGGATTGTTGATATTCTTGCGTTTCCAGTGCTCTTACCAGCTGTCATCATCTATCTTTGTATCAAAAGTAAGCTTATAATGTTCTTTGAAGTTCCTGTTTTTATAGGATGATTTTGGTGAAGATCATCCATTCTACACTGGTCATACGACATTACAGAGAATCGAACAAAGATTCGGTGGACAAACACTAAATAGTCTTTCATTTTTCAATACAGATGCAGGTGAGTGTTCGAAACTTATATACGGAAATGAAAGTTGTTTTGAGTGTTATGAGCATTCCATCAAGAAACTCTTTCGAAAACATATCAAATTATCCATACAGCATGAAACCGCTTCAATCACATGTCTGTGTTATAAAATGTAGATTATATTAACTTAACTCGTGTATCAACAACACGCGGTCTGTTTGGCTACAACCAGCTATAACATTCAAAACGTAGGCAGTAGCAATATTTTGCCATACCTCATTTAACTCTTAAGTATGAATATTCAGGTGACGAAAAGTGTGACGAATCCATAGTGAAGTTATGAAGAAGACTGATATCTTAGTGATATTATATAACTATATATATGCATATATATATATATAAATATATCATGTTATACTCCACTCCACTGCTGGTTATTAAGCAACACAGTATAACTAGCTTTTAGAACGAAATTATCTATTGATCTCTGCATTTTTCATAAATTGAAGAGCTCGGTGAGTGACCTATTGCAAAATATACTGACAGCTAATGTGGCTGTCTTCCGCAGTAAAATATAAAATCAAAGCATTTATGAAAGCACCAACATTCAAGCAAAAGATAACTGATCATTTATCTGTAATATTCACCTTCATAATACAAAATGAAGAAATTGTATATGATGACTCCATTTTTACTTTCAAAAGTTTTATATACATTTTGCTTACTTTTCACTTTTTACCAACAACTTATCATGTAAATAGATCGATGTCTGAGTAAGTCACAAGGTCCCATAAGGCTAATTTTCAAACCAATAATACTAAAATGATTTTGGATTTCACTATGTGAATTTATTAGCGCCATAAAAATTGAGTGTCAAACATTTTAATGACTGTATTCGCAAGTTCTTTATATCAGTCACTTCAGTGTAAACCTCGTTGATATAACCCAGTCAAGATAACTTAGTGCTAGACCTATGTTTCTCTAGGAATTAAAAGTAACAATAATGATAAGCAATAATATATCCACTTTTGTAACTACGTGGAGAGAATATTTTTCTTCATACATCAGTGTTGTGTTGATGCACAAAGAAGTACTTTCGAACCTGAGATAGCCATTGAGGGAGTGTATGGTCAGCGTCTGTCAAAATTCCTTATTTTTCTTTAACTCTTTTAGACAATACACTAGCTTTTCAGTTGCTTTAATGCGAAGGTCAAGTTCATGACCAACTTATAAGAATTACAGTCTAATTGAAGATGACTGAAGAGGATGAAAAGTACTTAATATATTTTTCTCAAATGGTTGATAGAAGAAGTAAGTTTCCACCTCATTATTACTGTACGGTCTTTGATATGTTACCCTATTGCGGATAGTTGAATGCTTCTAGAACAAACACAACTATACTAAATATATCCACGTCAATATCATAAATGTCACAGATGGCAAGAATAAGACTTTATGTTGCAGAAATAATAATACACATTATTTTGTAGCTCGGGTGTATGCTTTTATGCGGTTGTGTTCTGTGATCTCGTCAGTTTAATCGCGATGTTACTGTCTAGAGTGAAATTAAAATCTTACAGATTAAGTCAACCAAATCAGAGAACACAAACAAAGAAAAACAATCACGTTTACAGTGAACCTTCCAGTATTGTAGCCTGTACACTACTCGCCTCGAGAAATAAATTAATCAAAACTGCATACATCGATAAAGTAATATAAATTCACATATATATTTTCTCATCCATTGTGCAGCAGGAATCAGTTGAAATTTTCAGTTTAGCTAACAAAATCAATCATCGAAATCTGATCCAAAGTGACTTGATCACAATGCACTGTGAACATCGACACATAATTTGTGAGGAGATATTCATTATTCAAAAGTTTATGGTGATACTTCATGGTCAATAATGTCATACGTTTACTAAACGACTGTCCACATTTCGAAATATTTTCAGTTCTCTACATAAATGAGGTGCTCCTCATTGTTAGCACATTTTGCGGAGACAACGTCTTCTTGAGAAAAAAATGTGCCTTTGTGTGATAGATTTTTACAGTTTTATCTAATATATTGCTTTGAACGGGTTATGTCCCCTCTGCTCTGAAGTAGACGACTTTTCATATATCAGTTTCGATGTATCGAATACGAGTTCCCTTCAAAGTGTTTGTAAGAATTACACTTCAAAACATGCTACATTAACTAGAAATAGTTGCTGTTTATATCTTCAAAAAATAGCTTATGTATCAAACATTTGTAAAGAGACATTTGTATATATATTTATCAAAGGATACAAATATTTGTATTTTTGATTTACAGAAGGCCAAAATATTTCCCATAGACAGCACGAGTGGATCAAAAGCTTCAACGTGAAAAATTATGTGGTAGAATTGTTACGTTTTACAAGTAGATTTCACTGTCTTCTAAAATGACTACTTCGTATAACAAAGCACATCTGGAACTATTCCATTAATGTACTTCTGATTTTGAAGTAACCTATAACTCATTTACACTCATTTTAATAAATAACTGATAAACGAAATTTATGCTTACGAAATAGAGGTTTCTACATAACTGATGGGTTAATAACAAGCCACGTTCAGGTTCCTGACTGTTTAAAGTGTAATATATTGTTTCTATAGTTCATAGTATTCTATGCAGTAACGTTTCACAGATATTCTTAAACATGCCCATAGTTACTGCGCTAATATTAACATTTCACACTGTTTTATGCAAGATTGCGATGGATTGTTTACTGAAACACCAGGAATAAGTAATTTTATATCAAACCATAATTGAACAATATACCAGAATCATCGTTAATCAAAGAATAACCAGAATACTCAGTTAATTAAGAGTGAAATATAGTCCACTTGACAAAAACAAGACACTTCATAGAAATATATGACATATATGTCAGTGATGCGCTTCTCCTGTTTCAAAGCATTGTGAACTCAGGAAATAGCTTTATAATCCTCTAGAACACACCGGAAAATTATTATTTTATAATGCATGAAATATATCTATCAATAAGTCAATATATTTATCAGATCGAGGATATATACATTCGCAAACGTGGAATCTTCTTACGCTGTTTTTTTCATGCAGAGATATCACTCATAAATATCTTTCTATCCAAGAATAAACCCACAGGATAAGGCAAACGAACGCAACTGAAAGACTACTACAAATAGTAATAATGAAATCTCGATAGGCATAGAACGAGAATTTTTGTAGCGCAAGAGTGAAGTATGTTGGTTCAGTCAAGTTCTCCAAGCTCAGTTGCTTAGTTGTGAGGCCTTCATTGGCTAATCACACTTGTAATAGGCATTAAGAATTCTCAAATAGCTTGTAATTCCCTTAACCTAGCAAACCTGGACAGAAGTGATGTTTTGTGTTTGTACAAACTATGAACGCATTTTGGTCAAGTGCTCAGTTACACCAGCTACAACCGAATAGCAAAGAGACGAAAACATGTAAACATTACTCATGATGGCATGGATCTATTTCATCACCCTTACATTAATTAAAATGATAGGATAATTTCTTAAGGCTGTTGTTTTGCAGAAGATGTTAACTTTCAAGTCAACTAACTGAATCAAAAGTCCTCATTGAAACCAAATGAAAAAATCACCCTCCAGAATTAAGGAACACATTCACAATCACCGCTAGGCCATTCAATGCTTGTTTGAGGGAAGTCCCTCTCTCCCACAAACCAAACATTTGCTTCACTTGTTTTTGTGTGAATCGACAGACTTGACAGCGAAAGAAGACTGAGCCAACATCATCTTCAAGATAGATTTCAACGCCTTTGAAAATTATTGCATTGGCCATAGTGTACCCACCTCTTCAACTTTGCATCAATGGGCATAAATTAACCAGGATGTTATGGACAGTTGCTTCCTCCTAGTTTGGGAATCATTGGAAATACGCACATTCTGGGGTTCAAAAACAGTGCCTTCCAGTTACAAGGCGAGCTCATTTACCATCCAGCCACTAGGACACTTCACAATGACTCATGAATTCTAACTTCTGTCAATTCGTGATTTAGCGCAACGCCAACCAATATCATCAGTGGGACATCCTCACTCACACGTGTTATCTGGATGGACCTCACTGATCACGACTTCTCACTGGAACTGCAGCAAGTCACTGGCGAGTGTCAGATTAATTTTCAATGGTTGACTTTTAAAATATAAGATTTGTTTTCACGAGTTGATCACAGATTCATATCAGTAAGAGAATTATTGAAAACTGCAGGGTACTGGACACCTGCTGTTTCATCCTAGTATGAGAATCATCGGGACTAGGCAGAATAAAACAGCTCTCCAGCAGTCCCTAGTTTTCAATGATTCTACAGCTAAGATCAATCTATGATCATATCGTAAAAACAATGTAATCCTTACAAACCAAATATTAAAAACATAAATTAACCATAAAAAGACACAATATCCACACCCTCATTTTTCAGGCTAATTTCATGTAGAAGTATGCTCTGCAGATGGTATCCAGTGAGACTATGAAATTTACGCTACTAAACTTTCCAGCTCAAAGTACGCTAAGCATTTTGACCGATCTCATCGTTTGCTACCCAATAATAAATCGCTGTTACTTTTCATTTGCCTTGATATATTAATTAAGGGCGTAAGTTCAATAACAATATTTTAATAATATTTTCACCGCGTTCTTTCGTCTTCATTCGACTGACATGTCTTTAATAATTCATGCTATTTTGACTTCGATATTACTGTGTACGATAAGAACGTGTGTTATAAGAATGTTCAGAACGTATAACGCGAATACAATTGACGTGTAAGATTAACCACGTCTTCTAAATTTTTCTCCGAAATTCATAAAAAGAAATCATTATTTTGAAAAAAAACAATGTGTTTAACAAAGTCACTGTTTGCATCAAATTTGATTTCAATACTGATTGATACGGAATTATAAGGCAAAAGGCCTTGTCGTACCAAACATTTCACAATTTCTCACCTGATATTAACTGAAGCTAAGCTAATTCATCAACTATGCAGCATAATTACATTTTATGAATGGAGTAGTTTGTCAGACAGTAAATGCTGATGACAATGACTAGAATCTTTTGAACCACTAAAAATTATTGCGATGCATGCAATTAACACTGAAATTAGAGAGTGATTGTGCTTGTGAACGGCTGGTGAATAGCACTGAAGTTATCGATTCGAAATATCAAGCATATTCAAGCATCTTGACAGTCTCAAGCAGGGAGTAGTAGAAAAGAAATTTCCGACTGATCCCAGTAAATATGTTTTTAATTATTCTTCTGTCACTCTTTCTGAAATTCAACTACAAGCCCTATCAGTGGGCCTGAAATTCTGTAACAGTTCGTCGAAAGTCAACAGATTGCATACTCAAGTGCAATTTGAAAATCTTATTAATCAGACCAACGATCTCACACCCACATCACCTGAGGAATTCCAATACTTCAAATCTACAGTTCTTGATTGCTGTCATCAGTTTACCAGTTCAAAACCAAGCTCGAATAACCTTCTGACTAAAGAGCATATAGATCAACTTAAACAACTGGAGAAGAATGATGATATTATTATATGCCGTCCAGACAAAGGTGGTGGTGTTGTAGTTATGAATCGCCAAGATTATAATGATAAGATCTCAGCGATCCTCCCCAACCAAATGAAATTCGCCAAACCCAATGGTGAAAAGAACAAGACACATCTTATTGAAAATCAACTGACTGATGTCTTAAAGAACATGAGGAATAAGTCAGTAATCTCGTCGGAAATATATGAACGTATCCGAACAGTAGGCTCCATGATACCACGTTTGTATGGACTACCTAAAGTCCATAAGACAGAATTACCCCTGCGTCCTATCCTCGATATGGTGGGTTCTCCTTATCACGGAATCCCTCAGCGGCTAGCTGAAATACTGGAACCAGTCAGAAGGCAAGTATCTAAGTTTTCCATTGAAGATTTATTGATAGCATTAAAGATTTCAATGTCTCAGACAAAATCTTGTTCTCATTAGATGTAACGTCGCTTTTTACCAATGTTCCTCTCATGGAAACTGTTTGTTACTTATGTGATTATATTGATACATATTTTTTAGAAATAGGACTGTCAACCTTCTACCTCAAAGAGCTTTTATTGAGATGCACGTTGAATGTTCAGTTCACCTTCAATAATGAGATCTTTAGACAGAGAGACGGCATTGCCATGGGATCACCACTGGGTCCCTTGTTGGCTGATTTTTTTTATGGCTAAGCTTGAAAATTCTCAACTTAGTCAAACCATCGGTCATTTTGACATTTATAAACGATACGTAGACGACACTTTCGTTATCTGCGATAAAAATGTAATTCTTGATGATGTCCTGTTTACTTTCAAAAACTGCCGTCCTTCTCTACAATTCACCGTAGAAAAGGAATCCGAACTAAGTATCCCCTTTTTTGATGTGTGCCTTAGCAGACGTGATGACGGATCTCTAAAAAGATCTATCCACCGGAAACGTACTTGGAACGGACAACTAACTAATTTTTACAGTTGGGTGCCTATCTCCAGGAAAAGGAACTTGATTCATTCGCTTTGCTATAGGATAAGGAAAATTTGTAGTTCTGATTCCGTTGACTCGGAACTTGATTTCTTAAAAGCCATGCTCGCAGAAAACGCTTACCCTAACCGATTTATTGACAGCAACATGAAAGAAAAGCAGTCTAAACTGGTTACCGACACAGTTCCAAAGAAAAACTTATTCATGAACTTGGAATTCAAAGGTGATCAAGATTCAGATATGCTCAAAAATCATCTCTCCAAATCAGTCAGTAAGACGTTGTGTGCAGCAAAATTACATATGATGCTCACTAGCCGCGAGTTTTTCTCTACCCCTGGAAAAGATAAGCTCCCCGTCTGGCCGCCTCCATTTGTATCTATCAGTTCACCTGCTCTTGTGATGCAAGGTACATTGGCCGTAGTCAGAGGACGCTTTCTACACCGATACGAGAACATATTCCAGCATGGTTTTACAGGGGAGAAAGGAAGTGTGTACGAATCTCTATTTGGATCACCTGATCAACTTCTGTCACTCTGTCAACCCTGACCATGAATTTAAGATCATATATAGAATCCATGCTAACTTCCCGCGTTTTATTCGTTACAGACTTCTAAAGACAGCTGAGGCCTTGGCAATTCATGACTTTAAGCCAGACGTTTGTGTACAAAAGAAGTGTGTACATTCCCTACTTCTGTCTTGGTCATAGAGGGATAGACATTTCTTTATTTTGTTTATTAAGTTATTCTACGTACTTTTCCCTTATTACTATGGTTATTATGATTATTATCAATATTATTACCATTCTCACTCAATCTTTACCACTTGACCCACTTGTCATTTTAAACCCCTAATTATTGATTTATATATTCTTAGTTTTACAATTTTGGATTCTATCTAATCAAATTTCACACCATGTTATGTAACATCTTATATTCGTCTACTAATCTTATAATTATGTACCTTTTACCAAAATCTATGCACCTTATGTATTATGTATTCTCTATACGACATTAATTATTTTGCCACTTGACATTAAACTATGATTATGATCACAAATTTTTTAATTGCATTTCATACTATTATTTCATGTATTCACACCTTTGACTTAATTCTCTCACGGGATATAATTTCTTGTAAACCATATATATACGATTGTAAAGCTTGACAACTAATTCATCCAAAAGAGTCATAATGACATTAAGTCAGACTGTGTCTATGCACATGAAGCATCCACCAATGATGATGTCATATAACCTCGAAACTCCATTCACACATACCTGCGAAAATATTTGAAGTTCAGAATGCTCAGAAGAAATCAGTTCATATCATCAGCAGTACATACTTGATCTCTGATTTTCTTATCGCTCAATGGATGATCACTTATCTGTTGCTTGACAAGATTATACTACTTCATGTGATTGCCCCCTGCATCATATGCACAACGAAGATTAACATAGATAAGCAAGTATTTTGCTGAATACGTCATGCTTCATTGAAAACAATGGGTACACAAGGTGTGGACGTAAATCGTGTTATCCTGTATGCATGAATATCCAACTTGATATGTACATGTATATATATTCTGCTTAATAAAGTCTAATAAGAAGCTGTGCTCATGATGTGGAGACTGAACGAGCTTACAAGGAACAGCAATAATTCATCGATGGTATACAATATTTTGAGGTTTTGAGGTTTACAAACGTCACATGCATTTTGTACGCCCTATTTGCATAGAACCTTCTATTTTGTGTAAGACGTCATTTTGTACTCACACGGTAAAAAATAATATTGAAATGAATACATTACCATAATATCTTTCTCCCTTAATTGTTTATGGTTTCGTGTTGACGTGAATCTTGTTTTCTTGTTGCTATCAGACTGATTGTAAAAATAGTAAATATACATGAGCAAGATGAAAGTCAAATATGTAGCAGATGACATTTATAAACAACATTCTGATAATTTGTCTAATGTAATGATGAAAGGCTGCTTTCTTGTGTTGAAAATCGAATCAACAAATAAAACGAATGACTTCGAAAATGCAACATGAAAGAAATTTCATCGCAAGACATAAATCCACAAAAGAAAATCATAAATCAAACGACCTACTGAAAAATTGTTTGACCAATCTCTATTCTGATGCTGTAAGTTGATATCAATGAGCGCTTTGTTCATCTTACATTGAAAACAACAAAGAATAACAATAATTCAAAATAAGTTTCATGTAAACAATAATACCAATCGATAGAAAACAATTGCAAATAATCAATAAGCGATGCTCACTGACGATTGATTTAACCAAGTAAAGAATCAGAGGTTTTACCATGAAATCTGTCTCTTTCTCAGTGAAAAGCAAGAACATTTATCATGATCGTGCGGAAGTGTGGTTTCCTCATCAGTAGTGTTACTAACATTGACAATACTGCAACATTCTCCACGCATTTATTCTCCTTGATGAATTTGCATAAAGCGAGAAAAACGATGGTGTGCAGAATAATATGGTACCAGCATTCATTTCATTAGGTTATATATCAAATAAATATAAGATATATTCTATCACTCTGCTAAGCATACACTTAAAGACTTTTTCCGATTTGTTGAAGAGGTGAATCAACTCAATGTACATGACAAAATCATGGTTTTTTTCCATGTGACTTCTCTATTCAACCGATATCTCTGCATGAGACATAAGACATCATCTGTCAACACTCTGATTCTCTTCCTCGACCAACGCTGGAATATAAGCTGCTTCTCTTGTTATGTACTAATGATAAACAATTTCAGTTTGAAAAGAAAATGTATCGCCAGGTTGATTGGTTGGCATTGGTGAGTCCACTGAATCCGATATTAGCTGATATTTTTATGGCTAGTCTGCAAGAGACAAGCTCAAAAAAAATTTTCAAAAATTTAAAGTGATTTGACTATGAACTAATATTTGGGAGGACTGTTAAATCATCAGCGTGGTAAGCCAAGGTGGTCACATCATAAAGAGTCAAATTAGGCATGGAATAAGAGATATGGTGAAAAAACATGACATTGTAGAAAACTCTTGGATAAAGTGTGAAGCTTCAATCGACTCAAATTCTCTGCGATGATTGAAGTCGTTTAAATTCTGACTTCCACAGATGAATGTTTGTCCTTATAACTCTTATTATCATTAGGGACACCATTTATGCATTTTTTATTCATTATTATCGCCGACATTACTGACTGAGTTATCACAACTGTCAGTATTCCCACTTTCACAATACTGTAGTGATTAATACCCAATGAAGTAGGTCATGGGATGGAAACAGATGGATATGTCGTTGTTGAAAATGACACTGTCTAAAAACGCTGTGGCTGCACTTTTGAATTCCGAACATCCATTTCTAGTTAAAGGAAAGAAGAAGAAAATGAAGACCAGTGCTAGTGGAGAAAGCTCCAAATGGAGAGCACATTCTGCGCTCTCCTGACACTTCGTATTCTACCTCTTTAAAAGCAATTGGAGTGGAATATTTTAAAGTGGAGAGGTTTATGAATAGATACATATGCAAGTAGATTTAGGAGTAAATGAATATTTCCGTAATCTTCTTTGTCTTCCCGCGATTAGTTTGTCTATTTCTAGTAGTTGTCATAAAATTGTTTAAACCCGTGAGGTCACTTTGTCATCCCTCTTTCTTGTTCCATAACCACACGCTACTCTACCTCATCAAAAAAGTTGACGTTATGTGAATACATAAAGCAATGAAATAATAGTGTGTCATATACACAAAGGTTTTGCTGTCTTCTAGGTAACGCTGGTATCGTCATTACTGAAATTACATTTACTGATGCGAAGTCGTGAAAATCTGTGATACATGTTTCTACCTTTCCTTGAAGATGTAAGGAGGCTCCCTGGGTGAATGAATTCATCACCCATTATTTCCCCACCTGGTTATACCGTTTAAACTTAACTACCTACATGGCAAGACTGTTGCCAAACTGATGTAATTGACCAGTCAAAAGGAAAGCTTCCAAGTTTGTCTATGAAATGTTTTAGTGGCCTTGTTTGTGAAAACAATATACAGATCACTTAACCAAGGATTAATGATGTGAAATCTAACATTTAATTAAACCGAATTTGTTTTTTCGTAAGATGTTCATATGCTTGAGACGCCTTGCTGCATATATCATTTGAAATTTTAATTTTTCTCAATTCATCTCCCAATTAATCACGAAATATCCATCTTAGAATTTCCATAATATTGTTTAGTATGGCAAAGACATTTTATACTGTACAGTCGTTGTCGTGTGAGCACTGACTCCATATGGCCTGAATAAATCTGTGTAAAATGAATCGGTGAAAAGTACTGTTGCCTCACAAACAAAGTCATCAATATGAATATTCGTGTGAAGAAATTCAGTCGAATGTAGAGAGCTGATTAATCTAGAACAATAAAGAGAAAATGACGCCTGGTTAGAATGATAGATAAAAAAGTCCACTGGTGCACATGATACAGTTGAGTAAAGCTGAAAAACACCTCACAAATAGCACGAAACAGATTTTTATTTCTACGGGATATCCCTATCTATCAAACCACATCAGGACGGAGATTTTGAATTTGGAGTGTTAAAGGGAATTTAAGTAATTTTGTAGTTGGAAAATTCATGGAAAGCTCCCGTTGTAACATACAGAAAACACTAGCGAGTAATTCAGCGAAAAGACTCATCTCATCGGATTTATTGTCAAAATGCAAAATAGAATACACATAAGTTTCATATTGAAGAATTATACGCAGTGAGGTAAATGAATCATATGTGTGAATGCAATTATGCAATTACGAAATGCAATTAAAATATTACAGTTTGTAATCACATTTCAATGTCAGTTTGTAAAACAATTAATGCCATGCATAGAATAATCCATAGGAATTATATATAGAAGTCTGCAATTATAGGATTAGAAAGCGAATCGAATGAAGAAGAAACTTAACCTAATCTTGTGTGGAATTGTAAAACATAGAAATTAACATTGAGAAAAAATATTGATGTAGAATGACAAATGGAAACAGTGAAATAATACTGGGGCCAGTTTAAATTGGGAAAAGTAATAGTACAAATCGACGTAATAGAGGGAGAATGTACAAATTGTATACTACTACTGTTGTACTTCTATTATTATTTTATGCATTCACATTATGCATTTGATTCCTTCACCGGATACAATTCCTCAATGCGAAACGCTTTACATATATACATATAGGATTTTATGTCTTGATAATAAATAAGATGAATCACTTGTTTTGATTTCGTATAAATGGGAAACAACAAACAGAAATGAACATTTATTCATACTCCCCACTGAAAAACATTATCAGAAGGGTTAATAATACCGTTGTGTTTTACCAGAAACATTTAGAAATGCATATATTTCAACAGATTTCATGACTAATGAATAATCATTTCATCCGCAATGCTGTTTTTTATTTAATCTGCAGAATGAATTTATTCTAAAAGCATTCCTTCAAGCACTCACACTTAGTATATTACAATATTTTCACCAATATTTTGCAAAATTAGTTGCGTGTTTCTTCCTGAATATTTCTTCTCCCGTTTTCAAGAGCCAATGGCAAACAGCCACAGAAAGCGTCTCAATATGAATGTGCGTTACGTGGTGCTGCTCAATACTATCCTGTAAAATATGTTCACTGTTTGTCACAGGTTTAATTAATGGTTAAAGAATTCGCAAATATATAAATACGCCTTCTTTTCACGTTATCAAAAACGTTTAGTTGCACACATGTATCCTCTTTGATTACAATCTGTTTCTTCAAGTAAGATGAAGGTAATAAAGAGAAATCAACTTTCGAAATGAAAACCAATGCTGTTCACGGTACACATAAGTAATCTATTCTAAAATAAACGTCAACTATGCACAAAATCCACACCTCTAAATACTGATAGTTAACCAACATCCATCAAAAGAATTCTGATAATCTCATAGAAATTGACTGTCATGAGAAATTTAAAGTAAACATTTACAACCTTCCAACCTAACTCAAAAACGTCTTCTGTGAATACTGCGTTTCCTAAATACATAAGGTTGATATTCCCCATTAATAGATAACTTCAGTGCCATTCACCAGTCGTTTACCAGCACCACCACCTCTTATTTCATTGTTAATTGTATGCGTTGCAATAATGTCTCATGGTTCAAAAGATTCTAGTCATCGTCATCATCATCTACTGTCTGATAAACTGCTCCATCCATAAAATGTAATCAGGTTGCACATTTGGTGAATTGGCTTAGCTTCAGTTAATATTAGGCGAGAAATTTTGAAATGTTTGGCACGAAACGTTTTATTGCCTTCAAATTTTGTATCACTCAGTATGGAAATCAACTTCGATTCCAACAATAACTTTGTTAAACATATTGTTTTTTTTTCAAAATAATCATTTCCTTATATGAATTTCGGAGTAAAATTTAGAAGGTGTGGTTAATCTTACACGTGAATCGTATTCGCGTTACACGTTCCAAACCTTCTTATAACACACGTTCTTATCATAAACAGTAACATAGAAGTCAAAATTACATGAATCACTACAATCCACTTCACTTTTGTGAGGAGGAATGAACGCGGTGAAAATTTTATTGAGTTTAACTTAAGCTCTGAATCGGTATATTAAGACAGAGGAAAATTAAGGATGATTAATTATTGGGTAGCAAACGATGAGTTCAACCAAAATACTAAGCTCCACAGGGGCAGAAGGGTTGATAGATGCATGTTGATGTGGCCAACAGTGGTGACTTGTGCTTTAGTCTCATGCAAATCGTAGGTTTACTGTAGAAAACGTGTTGAAATTCAATAGCGTTGAAAGTTTTCTTCATTGTTAGAGATAAAAGGTTTTTAATTATTTCTACCCATTAATCTGCATTAGATTGCAGAGAATGTTTCGGTTTAAATGCGTTCTTAGAGCTGGATAAATTAGTTGTGGATATTTCATTATCTCACTGGATACCATCTGCATAGCATACTTCTACATGAAATAAGCTTAAACATGAGGGTGTCTTTCTTTATTTAATTTATGTTTTCAATGTTTGATTTGGAAAGACTAGATTTGTTTTCACCAGCTTACCATAGATTGATATCAGTTGTAGAATCATTGAAAACCAAGAAGTACTGGACAGCTGTTTTATTCTAGTAGGATGAAACAGCTGTCCAGTTCTCTGCCGTTTTCAATAATTCTCTTACAGATATCAATATGTAGTCAACTCGTGAAAACAAATCTAATACCCGAAAACCAACCATTGAAAATTAATCTGATGCTCGCCATTGACTTGCTGCAGGATGGAGTTTCCTGGAGTTCAATGTATCATAAGTCACTAAAACTAGTCCAAGTGGTTGAATGGTAAACGAGCTAGCCTTGTAACCGGAAGGTCCTGGGTTTGATTCAGTTAGTTGACTTGAAAGTTGATATCTACAGTAGAAGACAGCCTTAAGAAATTTTTCACTCATTTTTATCAATGTAAGGGTGATAAAATAGTTCCATGCATCATGAGTAATCTTTAAATAATTTTCTATTTTTGCTATTCGGTTGTAGCTGGTGTAACTGAGTATTTGACCAACATGAGTTCATAGTTTGTTCACACACAAAACATAAATTCTGACCAAGTTTGCTAGGTTAAGTGATTACCAAAACGTTTGAAAATTCGTAATGCTTTCTTCAATTTGAAGTATGCGCTGTAAATTTTGCCTGGTGAGCCAATGAAGGCTTCACAACTAAGCAGTACAGATGGGAAAACTCAACTGGACCAACATATTACTCTCCCGAACTAAAAATATTCGCTGTTCTATGTCGATCGGGATTTCATTAATTATATTTGTAGTAGTCTTTCAGTTGTGTCCGTTTGCTGTATACTGCAGGTACATTCTTGAATAGAAAGACACTTATGAGTGATATCTCTGCATGAGATAAACAGTGTAAGAAGGTTCCACGTTTGCGAATCTATGTGTCCTCAGTCTGATATATATACTGACTCAGTGATGGATCTATTTCATGCATTATAAGATAATAAATTTTCAATGGGTTTCTAAGGATAAAGAAGCTATTTCCTGCTTTCAGCATCATTTGAAACGGGGCAGGACCATCACTGACTTATAGGCCATATGGTTCTATGGAGTATATAGTTGTTTTTGTCAAGTGAACTACATTTCACCCTATATTACCTGAGGATTCTGGTTATTCTCTGATTAACGATGAATCTGATATATTGTTTAATTATGTTTTGACATGACATTACTTATTCTTGGTGTTTCTGTAAACCATCCATCACATTCGTGCATTAACTTGATTGTGAAATGTTATTATTGCCACAAAAATTATAGTTATGTGTAGGTATGTCTGTAATTATTTCTGCAAAATTCTTCCGCATATAGAATACTATGAACAGTAGAAAACAATGTAGCCCACGTTAAACAATCGCGATGCCCAAAAGTGACATGCTATTAAGCCATAAATACTGTACTTCTTCCTACATTTTAGGTAGAAACCTCCGTTTTGTGAAAATAAATTTCCTTTATGAATTATTTATTTGACTGAGTGTTAATAGCTTAAAAATTATTTGAAAAACAAATGAAAAACATAGATGGAATAGTTTCAGACGTCGTTTGTTGTATGAAGCAGTCACTTTTGGAAGACAGTTAATTTCACCTGTAAAAAGTGGCAGTTCTACCACAAAATATTTCATTTTGAAGGTTTTAAAACACGGATCCCTACTTTGACTGTTCTGCTGGCCTTCTGTAATTCAAAATTACAAAAATTCGTATCCCTTGATAAATGTATATACAAATGTCTCTGTATAAAAGTTTGATACATAAGCAATTTATTAAAAATATAAACAACAAATATTTATATTCAATGTAGCCTGTTTTGAATTGCATTTGTTACAAACACATTAAAGAGAACTCGTATTTGATAAATCAAAACTGATACATGAAAAGTCATCTACTCCAGAGCGGAGATAACATAACTCGTTCAAAATAATGTGTTACATACAACTGTAGAAATCTAGCGCACAATGGAACACATTTTTTCTCAAGCGAACGTGGTCTCTGCAAAATGTGTGAACAATAAGGACCACCTCATTTATGTTAGGAGCTGAAAATATTTGAATATTTCGAAATGTGGACAGTTGTTTAGTAACCGTACGACATTATAGACCATGGAGTATAACTATAAACTTTTCAATAATGAATACCTACTCACAAATTTTGTGTCGATGTTAAATTTGTATTGTGATCAAGTCAATTTGGATCAGATTTCGATGATTGTTTTCTCAAAGTAAACTCAAAATATCAACTGATTCCTGCTGCACAATGGATGAGTGAACATATGTGAATTTATATCACTGCATCGATGTATGCAGTTTTGATTAATTTATTTCTCGAGGCGAGTAGTGTACAGGCTACAATACTGGAAGGTTCACTGTAAACGTGATTGCTTTTCTTTGTTTGTGTTCTCCGATTTGGTTGACTTAATTTCCAAGCCTTCAATTTCCCTCTAGACAGTAACATTGCGATTAAACTGACGAGATCACAGAACACAACCGTTTAAAAGCATACTCCTGAGCTACAAAATAATCTGTATTATAATTCCTGCAACATAAAGTCTTATTCTTGCCATCTGTGACATATATAATATTGACGTGGATATATGTAGTATAGTTGTGTTTTTTCGAGAAGCATTCAACTATCTGCAATAGGGTAACATATCAAAGACCGTACAATAATAATGAGGTGGAAACTTACTTCTTCTATCAACCATTTGAGAAAAATATATTAAGTACTAGTCATCCTCTTCTGTCATCTTCAATTAGACTGTAATTCTTATAAGTCGGTCATGAACTTGACTTTCGCATTAAAGCAACTGAAAAGCTAGTGTATTGTCTAAAAGATTAAAATGAAAATAAGGAATTTTGACAGACGCTGACCATACGCTCCCTCAATGGCTATCTCAGATTCAAAAGTATTTCTTTGTGCATCAACACAACACTGATGTATGAGGAAAAATATTCTCTCCACGTAGTAACAAAAATGGTTATATTATTACTTATTATTATTGTTTCCTTTAATTCCTAGAGGAACATAGGTCTAGCACCCAGTTATCTTGACTAAGTTATATCAACGAGGTTCACACTGAAGTGACTGAAATAAAGAACTTGCGAATACAGTCATTAAAATGTTTGACACTCAATTTTTATGGCCCTAATAAATTCACATACTGGAATCCGAAATCATTTTAGTATTATTGGTTTGTAAATTAGTCTT
This sequence comes from Trichobilharzia szidati, assembly GCA_944472155.2. NCBI lineage: Eukaryota > Metazoa > Platyhelminthes > Trematoda > Strigeidida > Schistosomatidae > Trichobilharzia > Trichobilharzia szidati. The sequence continues at coordinate 16,164,808 of OX235277.1, forward strand.
ATGGGACCTCGTGACTTACTTAGACATCGATCTATTTACATGATCAGTTGTTGGTGGAAAGTGAAAAGTAAGCAAAATGTATATTAAAGTTTTGAAAGTAAAAAGGGAGCCATCATGTAAAATTTCTTCATTTTGTATTTTGAAGGTAAATATTACAGAAAAATGATCAGTTTTCTTGGGCTTGAATGTTGATGCATTCATACATGCTTTGATTTTATATTGTACTACGGAAACAGCCACATTAGCTGTCGGCATACTTTGCAATAGGTCACTCACCTAGGGCTTCAATTTTAAATACAGAGACTATTAGATAAGCTAGTTATACTGTCTACAGTATAAACAAACAGTTGAGTGGACTTTAACATGATATATATATATATATACATACGGTAATATAATATCTCTAAGATATCAGTCTCCTTCATAATTTCACTATGGATTCATCACAATTTTCGTCACCACTGTATTCATACTGAAGAGTTAAATAATACTACAACCTGTTTCCTGAATATTTTAGATGATTGCAGCCAGAAAATTTAAGGACCAAACAGACAGCGTGTTTTCGCTCTCCAGATTTCGTTAATAACATCAACATTTTTTTTTTAATGAGACGCGATTGCAGCAGTTTTATGTGAAATGTATAAAATGATCTGCTTTCGAAAGTAGTTTTGGATGGAATGCTCAGAGCACTCAAAACAACTTTCATTTCCATGCATACGTTTCGAAGACTTACCCTTATCTGCATTGAAAAATGAAAGCCCATTTTATTTTCGTCTAATTTGCTGTCATGTCTTATGACCAGTGTAGAGGCAATGATCGTTACCAAAGTCATCCTATAAAAAGAGAAACTTCAAAGAATATTATAAGCTTATCTTTGATACAAAGACAGATGATTACGGATGATAAGAGCACTCAAAACGCAAGACTATCAACAATCACTCTTCAGATGAGCACCAAGACAACCATGATGATTCAGGATTTTCCCGTTGTATCCGAGATTATTAGGTCTGTTGAGAGCACAAGGAAAAGTATTTCATGGCAATGTACGACGAGGAGTGAAATTATTGGCATTCGTAAGGTCTTCAAATGACTACAGATCCCATCAGTGAATTGTGTTTCGCGAACCAAAAGGATAATAAGTGATACAAAATTGAGCAAGACAGAAACAAATAAGAGTCTTGAAGTGGACATCAAAGATGAATATACTGCACGAAATAGAGACATCACTAAATGCCATGTTAGGAAGAGAACTAAAGGCAAGTGAATTGTGAAATGTATACATGCCGTACTGCAACCTACATTACACACCAAAAAGTCACCACTTAACTTCAGCATGAAAAATGCAATACGTGAGATGAATAACTCACCGACAGATCCTATTTTATGAAAGATAAGGTGTTATAATTATAAAGTTCTAAAAGTTTGGGCATTAATGTGTTTCATATGTATTTCAACCAGAGTACGTGAAGTCGATTTCGCCAAAATTTGCTTGAATAAATGATATCACCAGATCACATACTGCGTGGCATCGGTCTGGATAACTTTCTATTTATGCATACTTAAACTCACCGTCCAGTTACATATCTCATAAATGTTTAGTACTAACTCTCTATTTCATGAGATTTTACTGGAAGTGAATTAGTTGAAATAAGAAAGTTGATCGTTGTAAGAACTCACGAATGATTTCTAAACAACAGTGAAGAATGAAATAGAGCTACAGTTTGAAAACAGTTTGTAGTAATTACTAGTATATGTTCAAAACGATAATGCCACTTATTCAATGAGAGAATCCTATCAGCCTAAATGGACATAAACTAATAATGCAATAATTCTGAAAGTAGTGCGTCGGTGGCACAGTGGTTAGGACTCTCGCCGACCATGCACATGGTCCGGGCTTCGATCCCCTGCCGGCGCACACCCGATATCTATGGTATGCCTGAATTTGGGCAACCGATATCCATGCTGAAAATTCCACACTTGTACTGAAAATACGGTGTGGAATCAAGCTGTAAATCAAAAAAGTACCATCTAGTGTCTTAATACATACAATATGAAGCCAGGAAGGAACTTTTGTCCACACTACAGGTGACCATGCAACCTGTAATGCAATGAAATAACAACTATTACTACATCCAATTTATAATACAGTTTATTCATTCACTTACCGTCTCTTTCTGCAAGGTTAAAGTAAACCGATTAACTCGTTAGCAGAGAGCTAGAATCATCTTTTAATCAAATTCATGTTGTTTCAAAGTATGTATTTGCGAAAACGCAGCGGGAAATTTTGATGCAGAAAAATCCTCCTTCTGATCATCGATCTAGTGATATCAATTCCACCGTAATGATATGAAGCTCTGTAGGAGAAAAATTCTCTGTGAGAGAACTAAAACCATATTTCAGTAACTACTCAGTTATTTGACTTATGTCATTCAACATATGAAATTATGAAAATTGATGAATACAACTTGAGAGAACTCTAAGTAGAGAGACAATGAATAGGAAAATACTCAGCAGGAAAGTTTGATCTATCAGAAAATGTCTACTGGAGAATGAATTTTAAAAAAAAACAATGATCAAAAATCTATTTTGCTAATCTTTTTTGAATTTTCATCCCATCAGAATTTACACGGAACGGATGTTCAGGAATTTAAGCATTCATTCGAACAATTTATTCTCCCGTAGAAATATGTCTGACTGTTACTCCGTTTTCGTGTGATATTTTAATGGTAGTTACAAAATATGTGTTCACCGTATTATTTATTGATTTCTCATAAACGTTTTCAACCCTAAATCTTTGATCGATACAGAAGGTATAGATGATCAAAAGACTCTGTTAATTGAGTGTTTTGCTACACAGACGGGATAAGTATGGACAAAAATGATCGGAGATTACTACTGAGTGGTATTTTCAAAGCAAACATGTATCTGCTTACTTTGGGCTAGAAAACAAGAAATGGCATATTTGAATTTTGGATCAAGTAGCATGCATTAAAATCAATTCTAATTAACCACTTATTGAAGGGAGATTCACAGGGCACTGTTTATGTGAGGATATAGTCTGCGAATGATTTAACTCATCTTGTATGCAGGGATTTTAAATATTACTGTAGAAGAATTTCCAAATTTTTGATTGTTTGATGATTATCAAATTTATCGGCATTCCACGACATTCTGAGAAAATGATTCAGATTTGATTTCTACAATTCATCAATGTCACACTTTACTTTCATGAGCTTCCGTAGTTCTCTCACCTGCATATTTACTTCTAATTTTGCCGTAAATCCTTGAACTGTGAACATAATTATGGGTGGCTCACTTCAATATGATTCACTTAAGCGAATTCTAGTTTGCATTTCTGATCCGCTAAGTTATACACATGGAGTATCTTAAGAAACCCTTTACTGAAAAAATGTGTGTTGAATATTGAGCTCTACGCAAACATGTCAGTATTGATGTTACGGCAATCGGCATGGAATATGAACGAAGTCATTTTTTATCGAAACTTGATACGTTTCTACACAAATACAAATACACATAGATACTAATATTGAAGAAAATTGACTAGTGAAATAAGGACTAAAATCTTCGAAATCAGATTTCTTTGACATAAATCTACAACCATCAAACCCTTCGTGAAATAAGAAATGTACGTAAATGTGAACTTTGTGAATGCATCTAAGATACTGTGAACCTGTACTACAGCAAACTTACGATCATTTCCTATAATAAAACAAGGGGAAAATGCATTGATTTCTAATTCACAGGAAGAGTGTATTGATGAAAACCATTTTGAGAGTGTCTGCTCGCAGTTCACACTTACATAAAAGTTAAATATATTTTAAATATGATATGATTTGTAGATTTGTGTTCTCAGAAACCTCCCGGATTACTTACGGATGAAGAATGAGATCATACACACTCAAGCAAACTGACAAGAGATAGTTATTTTACCCATTTAGTCAATGAAGCCTTTGTGTTAGAAAATGATATGACTCACTATAAACTTCTTCAACAAGAAAAAATTGAACATATTAAGTGTATGACTCATAATATACACATCAATACAGGCAAAAGATGTCAGTGTAAAGTCATTCTCTGTAGGCGGCATCACACTTCTGATATGATGCTCGCATTAGCCGATAACGAAGTACAAAGTGCGACCCGTATATTTATCTTCATATGTTTAGAGGGAGCTTTGTGATAATGTGTATCTAGTATGGTTTCATCCCAAAACTGCAATCAACAGCACTCATATTTTATGTAAAACATTTCTATATATCAACTTATAACAACTTATATCCATGCATCTCTAGTTCATTTATTTTTTTGGAGTCTAAATTACCGATTGCAAAGCACTTACTCATGATTTCTAAAATTCAGTTGTCATCATAAATGTTAGTTATAAAATCTGACATAATCAAATAAATTTGTAGAATTGGTCAGATTCGATAAATTTTCTTACATTGGAAGACAAAATTTGAAAATTCATAAATAATTTATCACTCAGAGTAGGTTTTGGAGGACTGAAGAAAATTGAATCTCGACCAAAAAATAATAACTTATATCGAATTAACCGTATGGATAACTACAGATTCATGAATGACTCCGCACACTATTCCACTGAAATCGTTTTTCATAATTGCTTTGATAAACTGCAACTGAGTTCTTTCACCTTCTTTTTTATGATTGAACTTCAAAAATTGCTTAGGCTCTATTTCTTTAAGATTCTTCAGGCAAGAAATCTCTCTCTAATCTTTATTCGTCAATTAACCCTACATTTCACGGTGATTTACAATCCACTTTCATGTGACGCCATCGCAAATGCTTATCTGACTACAGACTGTTGTGCAACATAACCAGTTTAAGGATGCAACACATATCACATGTGAGAAGAACTTGAGCATGAAGCCATTTAGAGCGTCTAGTAAAAATCTCATCATAAATTTAAATCAACAGTTTCACTGCTCATTTAAATGTGCATCACGTCAAAACTGTCCGTGGAGTATGACTTAGTTTCGTCTTTTATTATGCAGATTGATATTCGCTCCTCTTAAGTATTCCAGAAAATCTCGTGAAAACTAATAATGGTTTTAGTAAATAGATGATTTACCTGCCAAGTCTGCGTATAAAATTTGACGTATATGGTAAACGTTCATATGCTAGTTACGGTATGTCTAACAGTGAGTGTACTCAGAATATGCAGAAATCAAATTAAAAACGCTTTACTTTAATGGCGCCATCCTCTGATAGCATCACACAGTGAGAGAGCTATTACAAAATTGACTCCAGGTGAATTCATCAAGTTTATTTTGAAATCCATGATCTGTTTTTTCATCAGGTAAATTTACACAGAATTCTACTACCCTATTTATCCATGAGCATTCTTCCCAAGTGAAAACGATAAACACGGCAGAAAGTTGATATCACAGAGAAACATTTTATGGCATGGCGTGTGTTTAACAAAGCTGAAGGAAAAGTATCTTCTATTTATCACCATGATTAATTATAAGCTGATCTACGATTCATATTTTTATTCTCCACGCCACATTTCCATTACTTTCAAATGTATTTACAAAGACTTGACTAGTTTTTATTTGTTACCATTATATCATGTATAAAATGTCATCGAACAGCTGCATCTGTTTAATTATGATATATCCCGAAAGAAATTCCTCAGCGAGTATGGTATGAAGAATTCCAGGAAATATGGAGTGTTTGTAATTTGCATTACTTACGTCATTGAGCACAGACAGTATGTTAATTAATTCCTGCATAATCCATGGTTAATCTGTAAAAATTTCGATTATTTTGCAGTTTTGGTAATAAACTTCACAAATTTAGTGTTTGCGCAGTCCATGGGCGAACACAATCCTTTTTACTTATCTTCATCACTTCATGTACTTAGAACTAAACTGACGACACTAGAAAAGTTCTAGAAATCTTACTTCTTTGAACATAATCTGTAGATATTAAAATGATTCATTATAATTCACCTCGACATGTGTTGATCGGCCTCGAATCTCTTCCATTTGACACCATTTAAAACAAGTGAAAATGTTAACGTCAAAAGGAAGTAAGTATGCGGAAATCCTGCTCACAAATTTCGCATCACTGTGTTCGACTCTGAATTAATAACCATTCTTCTCAAAGATTATCGCTGAAATCTTAATAGTGTTCACTTCACACACAATATTGCTTTAATGTTTACTTCTAAGGTATCTGCGAATAGATCTTTTATTTATAACCGTTGTTACTTGTTTCTTGGCATCCAATTGGAGCATACAAACTGCATAGGATATTTCCATTGTTTTTCTAACATATCCGTACAGACGTAATTGGTTTCAATTATTTCTTGTTTCGCAACCACACAGCTAATTATAACACCTGCATCTATGGAAAGAGGATTACATTTCGAAACATATTCCTCAGAATATGGTCAAAGTGATCATGTTGCAGAGAATTTGGGTAAATGTGAACTAATTGCAATTTTTTCAAGATAAATATACTACTGTTGCTAATTAGAATACAGGTTTCACGTAAATTATCGATGAATTCCTGCAAATGTCATAGGTAAACTCGTCAAACCTCAGATTATTGTGTTTAATCGAATACTGTCAAGTTGTAAATTTCACAGTGAAAAAAAATTGACCTCAACAATTTTTTGCATTTTTGACATCACATGTTTAGGTATATAATGACGGTACTGGAAAAATTTCAGAAAAATTTACCTTCCTCGCCAATGACTGGATATACTGCAATATTTCAGCACAAGTAATTTCAATGATTAATAATAAAATTAGAAAGTCGTTCATGTAAGACTACTGTTTACTGTTAACTGATAAAAAATTGGTGAAAATAATCAATAGCATTCAGAAAATGTCGTGCTCAAAATGGTTTGTCAGCATTGGCGCAACTTATTCGATTATTCTCATGAAAAATATAATAATCAAACACATTTATATAGAAGGTGAGAAAGCATGAATTATTACAATACATTTGAGTTAGTCAAGAACGACAACTGTGACAGCATAAAATGAATTCAGTTTTTTATTTTTTCTATGATTCTTCTCAACTGGTAACATGATGGAATATATAAAAACATAAATTACACTACAAATTTGAAAATGCATTTTCTTATGACGACAAAGACAAAGACATCAGTAAGGGTCACATGTATTGTTTGTTATAATATTGAGCTTGCTTTATTAATCAAGTTTGGAAGGAATGTACAATCTACCCAGTAAGAGTTTCATCAACTTATTTCTCCTCCTTACCCTGAAATCATTTTTCATCTCTTATTTGACATTCTCGCCTGCTTTGCAATGGTCATATCATTTCTGTTAGGTCGTCATTTTTTTTTCAATCCTAACCATTTAACAACTCACATTGTTCCTGGCTGATGTTACCCTAAGTTTCTACCCATTTATCTTTGTCATCATGGAAGATGTATGTTCTTTTCTATCATGTAATTTATATTTTTATATCATTCATCTTGTTACTGTTTGATAAGTGTCATAGAAAACACAAACATTTTGTTAATATTATACTTCCTCTATTCAGATTTATTGTAATAATTCACGCTCTATCGCCTTCTAGATAAATGTTTGTGATAATTACGTGTTTGATGTGAATGTCCACACATGTTACGCAAATTTATTACACGTTTCAGACAAACTTATTATTTTTCCGTCGAAATTCATATAAGGAAGTAGCTTTTAATAGATGAATTAGTTTTGAATGGCTGTCTATGTCCTCTAATCAGCAGCTACTGTAGTTGATCCATCAAGTTTATCATAATTTAATGGTTTCCCAATGAATAAGGTGTCATGGATTGCAAAACATGTTGTCCATTGGTATTCTTCATCAGCAGTGGAACAAAAGATCGTTTTTCTGGATTCGCTTTGCAGCATCAATGATTCGGAAAAGAACAGTCATGAGTGGATTATTATCAAATTCTGATTGAACACAAGTTACTAGTGTAACGTGTCTAGTCCTCTCTTTGGTTCAGGCTGAATTCTATCAGTCAGGTTTTCAATGTGGCCATCGTTTTAGGTAGCTCACATTGATTCGATGATATTAGATGGTTGGGGGCAATCGGCAGGAAGCCTTTGACGTGCAGCCATTCTGAAATTCTATTCCGCGTCACCCTGTGCTGCAGTCAGAGAAGTTACCACGCGGGTTCGAATCTCAGTAGAGACATGCGTTCCTTCACGGTTGAAGATACGCCTTGCTGACGAGTGCCAACGAAACGTGGGTACAAGGCTCGCTGCCGATTACCTCCAACTATCAATCTAATAACATGGATCATCATCGAAGAACACAGTCTGTATTAAAAGTCCCACGTTTGCGTGAAATTCAAACTTTGTAGTGGCTTACAACAGAGTTGTGCGTAAAGAATATTTACAGGCGCTTCATAAACACACAGTGCACAGATGAAAACATTTAAACCTCTCTTTCAACAGCTGTAAGGCGAACGTGGCCACCAGTGAATTCATGAATGCAGTCTCAGCAAAGAATCTGAGGTGAATACAAGATTGAGGTAACATGGATACAAGAATAAAACAGTGAAATTTACTGATGACGTTTCGAGTACTATTTATTGTTCATAATCATATCAAGGTACTCACACAACATTCTAACTTTTTTTGCATAATTCCATTATTTTCCATCTCTTGATTTGATTGGTTGAAGTAATTTACATATTTCCAGTATGAGTGATGAGTCTTACCATTTCAACGAACCATCTTTTCTATTGTGATGAACTGTATTGTGCAGCATACCATTGACAAGGAGAAGACATGCATATAAACTCACTTTCTTTTTCACCTGAAAAGAACAAAATTTTCACATGGTCTTACGGCTGTGCAATCATTTATAGAAGACAACTTATCCGTCTTCATTACACAGCAATTTTATATCAAGCAACCAATCACCTACGATTGTAAATTTTAGTCTAACTTGTTCGGAAAGTAAGTGATATGCCTTAAGAGTACCTCTTGAGGAAAGAGATAACATAATGACAACATCATGTCATTATGTTTCCTTACAGAATGCAAGCCAGATTCGTATTTATATCTTGTGAGCCAATAAATTCAAAGAAGTCACACTAGCTTCTGATACAAATGAGTGCCATACAGGAATGGGAACATTATTAGGATATATGTACTAGAAACAATTATGTATTTATAGAGGCTCGTCTTCAAATGATTTAACTAATCCCAATTATTCTAGAAAACAGTGGTCCAACTCGAATCTGTGCATGCCTACACACTTTTAAACACGCGGTACCTCAGTATCGAAATGAAGTGAACCTTTCAATCATGTATCTCTATCAAACTAAAATTCAAATCCTGTTTTATTATTCGCAGATCTTGCAAACTAAAAATTCGCAAAACACTGATAATCTACTACCAATTTCTTTATTCTTAATTTGACTTCGCGCAACTGCCTGTTTTATATATACTCACTGAACTTATGAGGCATAACATGCCATATTTGATTTAAATAAGAACGAATAAGTGAGGTTTAGCGGTTTTAGCCACGAAAGTTTATTTTCGCATATGCGAGGAACGAAATGAATTCAGTGTCAGAAATAATACAGATGTTGTCAAGTTCAGTGAATTTTTTGTGTAAAACCCAATTTAAAACATTTTACAGATGATGTGAGGACTTACATTCAAACGTCTTTTTCGCTTCTATGTGAAAATATGTAGTAAGAGGAGCTTTCAATTTTTTGTTGAAGTGATACGATCTACTCACTCAATCCTCATACTATGGTGGTGTTTTCAGAATATAAAGGAAATTGTAATTTCCTTACACATAATTCTGATGAGATATGCTGTCAACAGAAGTCATTTCAAAAGTCGCCCAGTCATCTGAAGTTGTAATGACAGTGTCTCCCACAGACGTGTGTTATGGCAAGGCAGAATCGCCTATCAATAATGCATAATCAGGAGACAAAAGGAAGTCTCTTTTTCAATGACGACAAGTTTCGACGACTGATATATACCTTCTCTGAATCGCAAACATGATATTCCTAACTTTGGACATCCATGATGATTATTGCTGACATACGTTTCTGAGTAAACCATTTGAAAGCCTTAGATGAAATATTCGACAGACATCACTCACTTATTCTCAACATAATTTCGGCTGAAGAAGATTTGTATGATAAGTACTCTGGAAAGTGATGTTGTAGTTTTTCATATATTTCGCTGATTATTTTTTGAAAGCCTGCCTGAAATTATATACCTTGATTGAATGTCTCTGATTGAATGCTTACTGTAAACACAGCAGAGTCACAATTATTCTGGTTGTTTACATGAATGACACATCATAGTAGAACGAAGTCGACAAGTGACTCCATTCATTCATGCACGTATTCGTTGTCGCTGATATTGTGGTGGCGTGATAAAGATAATGTGTGCGAACAGAATATTATTCTCACATATTCCGAGAGTTCAATACGGTATTTGCAACAAAATACAATATATCTATTTGAAAATTCTGTTTTTTGTTCCAACGGTTATTTATTTTACTAACGTGTGTGTTACATAGGCATTCATTTTCATTTGTTAGATTCAATAATTTCTTTGTATCAATCAAGAGTTGAACTAGAATTATTCCAGTCTCAACTTGAAAACAAGGAGTAATGTGTAGCGACAAATGAATAAATATGATAATTCAAAACAGTGTTCAACTCACAATACAAACCACTTCCTACATTGAGGCGAACATAAATGATTAAAGGAGATCACAAAACACACTTGAACTCGTTGTATTTGAAAATGCATTGTTTGGCCTATGCATATTTCACGCATTTGTATTCACAATTCATTGATGTATTCCATTTTATTAGGGATTCTATTTAAGTCTTGATTTCAACTATGATTTTAATCAATGATGAAATGGTTAAACGTCTTCAGAAGATGAAGTTTGCCAAAAGTAATGAAGCAATATAAACGCTGGGAATATTGTTATACTCACCATCAACAAGCGTACCAGCAATAAAAATGCAAAAAGAAATAGCCGATAATTGAGTGGAAACCATGTTTCGTCTCAGAGAGATAAATGATCAAAGTCCTCCCTTAAATAGTTGTTTTCGCGTCAGGCAACCAATTAAATCTCTTTTTTTTTTACAGAAAGCAGATTTCATCACAACAAAGCAGTCTTTCATTATTACACTAAGCAAATTGTCAGAATGTTGTTTAGAAATGTCATCTGCTACATCTTTGACTTTCATTTTGCTCATGTTTAGTTACTATTTTTACAATCATTCTGACAGCAATCTCTGTCTCAGTAACAAGAAAACAAGATTCACTTCAACACGAAAGCATAAATAAGTTAACCAGAAAGATATAATGGTAATGTGTTCATTTCAATATTATTTTTATCCTGTAAGTACAAAATGTTGTCTTACACAAACTAGAATTTTCTATGCAATTAGGGCGTACAAAAAGCATGTGACGTTTGTAAACCTCAAAACATGAAAATGTTGTGAAGCATCAATGAATTATTGATGATACATGCAAGCTCGTTCAGTCACCTCATCATGACCACAGCTTCGTATAAGTGTTTAATATTAAGGCTGGAACAGACAAAGCTATCGCCTTTTGCACACTCGATCATTGTCTGTTGTAGACTGGCCATAAAATTATCAGCTAATTTTGGACACAGTGGACTCCCTATTGCCATTCAATCAACCTGGCGGTACATTTTGTTATCGCACTGGTATTGCATATCATTAGTATAAAACACGAGAAGCTGCTTAAATTCAAGTTTTAGTAGAAAAAAATAAGATCAGAGTGTTGACTAATGATGTCTAATGTATCATGCAGAGAGATCTACGGATTAGAGAAGTCACATCGGGGGAAACCATGATTTTGTCATGTACATTGAGTTGATTCACCTCTTCAACAAATTGGAAAAAATCTTTAGGAGTACGCATAGCAGAGTGATAGAATATATCTTATATTTATTTGAGATATAAGCCAATGAAATGAATGATGGTAGCATATTATTCTGCACACCATCGTTGTTCTTGCTGCATTCAAATTCATCAAGGGGAATAAATGCATGAAGAAGATTGCAGTATTGTCAATGTTAGTAACATTACTGACGAGTAAACCACACTACTGCTCTTTTGAATTCCGCGCCATCCTGATGAATGTTTTTACTTTTCATTCAGAAAGAGACAGCGTTCCTGGAACGACCTTCTAAGATTCTTTACTTGGTAATACCAATCGTCAGTAACATCACTTAATCATTATTTGTAATTGTTTTTCGTTGATTGATATTATTATTTACATTAAACGTATTATGAATTATTGTTATTCTTTGTTGTTTTCAATAGAATAGAAATAGATAATAATGTGTAAACAGCGCTGAAGTATAAAAAAGTAATTAATGGAGATCAAGCAGAATGTCAACAATCATTATGGGTAGATTAGCATGAAATTTCACTCAAAGTGTAAAATGATACTACTTGCTGTTGATAATCAGTAGTACAGTGTAGATATGAAAGTACTTTTCCATAATAATTATGATGTGAATTTTCACAATAAATGGTTGGTCGTGCAATTTGTGAAGTTTTCCATGAAACCGATGAATCTAAAATGAGGCAGTGTAGAAATAATTAGATTTATATGTTATTAGTGCCTCATGCAACAAACAGTCTGACAATTCGGATGAGACAAGGTTGCTAGAAATTGTACTGAATTAAACAAAGGCGAGGAGTGAAATAATCCAGGATATTGTTCAGAGTGAAGTTATCAATGTTATCAAGTTGGATAGAGCCACATTAGGAATTTGTATGAGAATAGTTTAGCACAGATGGATTGGTCAAACAAACATTTACTCTCTTCAGAGTGATGAGGGACGAATACAAATTTCATTATTTCTACACCTCTTGTAGACTGATGCATTTCATGAATCATTCCGTTAATTATTACAGCTTTTTCTTAGAATGTGGGGTTGTTTGATGTAATCTTGTATTCCTCAGTTATTTATCAGCCATCTTTCTACTGTTTACCTTGAACTGGGCGTGTTGCTTTCATACATTGTGTCAACTTCTAGTCTAAATGTTTCGGAAATTTGACTTTACGCTGATGTATTTTTTTCTTACGGATTGAGAAATGTTTTTATAGCCATTTCATATGTTGATTGCGTATCCACTTCAAAAAACAGTCTTCTAAAAATCATCTGGTGTGTTTAGCTTTTCCTCTATCTCTCAGATATGCGAATTGTTGTAACAGAGTAATTGCAATGTATATGCAGAAGGAAAGAACCAAAGTTGTGAAAATAATATATATTTCTTAATTTCATCCACATCATTATTTTTCTTACTCCTTTGAAAACAAACACCATCAGAACAAACACATTTTCACTGTAAACAACTGATCTGTTTATTATTATTTGTTGAAATTATTTTCAATGTTCTCGTGTGTGATCTCTATTGTTCTTCCTCAACAGTATGAAAACAGTATCATTTATGATGAAGTGGAAATCAAGTTAACTTACATAAACAAACAAAAGACAAAATAATGCAATATACTACTCACATTTCAATAATAAAAACAATTACAAAATATTCGATAAACAGTATGCACACTTTATCACAGTTTATACTCATCTACCAAAAGTTAACAAATACTGATTTGGCCTATGCGCATGTCAAATCAACAGAAGATTATTGCATTAATGACAAAAGTACTATCAGGCTGTTGAGGGTACTCAGAAAAAAATATAAGCTTGAGACAAGAAAAGTGAGCATCAGCTATTTTTGATGGTATTATATAAAGAACACTGAAAATGTTTGAAAGCCGGAGGCTCGTTTTTCCTGATAAAGCAAGTTTCTTTCGTCTATTCACATAAACTACGTATGTATTGTATGATAAGTGCTACTCAGATGAAGCACATTCTTCCTGTAAATAATTATAGATGCTAGTGAAAATAAATAAATATGATTGCTGTAAACGCATCTAGATATGGAAAAACTTTACTAGAGTAAGCTTACGATTCTCCTCTATATTGCAACAAGCGTTAAGTGTATTAAATTCCTATTTACACGGAGAATGTATTGGTGCAGTACACTGTAGGAAAATCTGCTTGAAGTTCACATAGATTCAAAAGCGAAATTTCATAAACATATGCATGTGTCTTTTCCACACAATCTTCTATGTAATTATTTGCTGAAAAATTAAATCATATAAATCCTACTTAACCAGCAAGAAAGAGATCTCATTTATCAATTCCGTAGAATGAAAATACTCATTATAATTTCCTTCACAGTGAAAGTAATTGGTATATTGCCTATTACAAACAGAAAAGCATTTCTTTACGCTTCGTGCTTTTTAAGTATATCTCTGATGGTGATCATCTGCTGTAATTTGCCTGTAAATCCAAATGTGACTCCATTTGCACATAACGTATAACGCTTCTAAAAATCAAGGTGCTAATAAGATGAACCATGAATCAGTTCTATGGTGTTCAGTGTACAACAATATTCAGAAAATATGTACCTAAAAGGAAGAACAAGTATCCATGTACCATTACCTTAGGTGATTTTCACGAGTGTAAATAACCGTTTTGAAGACACTCACTTACAACGTCTAATATTCACATGCAATTATAGATGCTGGTTGAAAACGTTGTTAACACTGTGTAAATTTCATGAAACACTCTGACGTTTCAAACAATAAAACATGATATTGAAAAATTCATAGTTGACTTGTTGTTGAAGTAGATTCCTCACGAAGGACGGATATTTGCACTTTTCCAAGCCACATAATCTCAACCGTTCTAAAGTAAACCACAAGGGCAGATCAGTGATTCATGGATAACTCTTCAAAATATTCCGTCAAACAGATTTTGCATAAATGCTTGGATTAGCTGCGTATTTCAATTGTCTACATTTTAATTCATCAGAACTTCTCAGCTACAAAACATTTTATCTTTGTAATTCAATCAATCAGAAAGTGCAGAGTGGATTAGTAATCCATATTTGTGTGACGTAATTATAGAGTGACGAGCTAAGAATCCGAAATTACAGGTTTATTCAGTGCTCTAGACGATCCACAAACGATATAAATAGCCTCATGCTGAATTGCGTGAAGGTTTGCTAGATACAGACACCTCTAGGCGAATCCGACCAATGGTCACAGTTGTCAGTCACTAACAGATCAACGCATCAGATAAAATACTGACGGGCAAGTGCGCTCATCCACAGAGACAGCGCTTATCGTTTTCTGCAAAAGCGTGTTAGTGGAACAAATGAGAAATCTTAGCTATTGGCTAGTCGTTATCACACCTGCATAGTTGCGTCATATATATACACCTATCACGTTACGATGAACAGTGCAGCATTACTTGATTTCACAATGTGACTCTCCCTTTGTTAAATATTCCCAAACGTCTCCTAGTATATTACCAGGTCTCAAGTTTGGAAGAGAGGAAGAGCTGTTCACGAAACCAAAGTATCAGTTGTCTACTTGGACTACAACCATGAGCATATTGAGAGAGTGGCTTTCATTATGTCAGCAGTGCCAGCCAACGCCCTAATGCAGTGTGAACTAATTTTATCCGGGATAATGACAACAAGATTCGTTTCAGAAAAAGGAAAGTTACAACGGTCTGATGCTACGCATCGATAAACAACTCGCAAAAATAGAAGTAAGAATAATTTTATAGACTACAGCAAACAGCGATGGACAGCACACTGAATGGAGACATCAAAAACATTTTGAGCGGCATAAATGCCAAAATGGAATCCGATAATGCATGAAGTGAACTCATCATGTATCGAGAGGTTCGCGAATAAATGAATGAGATCAGAGAATTATTCGCAAATATATACTGTAAAAGTCTGATCCCCTCTTTGGCTGTTCTGCTGGCCTTCTGTAATTCAAAAGTACAGAAATTTATATCCCTTGATAAATGTATATACAAATGTCTCTGTATAAAAGTTTGATACATAAGCAATTTATTAAAAATATCAACAGCAAATATTTATATTTAATGTAGCCTGTTTTGAATTGTAATTCTTACAAACACCCTAAAGGGAACTCGTATGTGATACATCAAAACTGACACATGAATAGTCGTCTACTTCACAGCGGAGGTAACACAACTCGCTCAAAACTGTAGAAATCTACTGAACAAAGGCACATTTTTTCTCAAGCGGACGTGGTCTCCGCAAAATGTTTGAACAATAAAGAGCACCTCATTTATGTAAAGAAGTGCAAATATTTCGAAATGTGGAAAGTCATTTGGTAACCGTACGACATTATTGACCATGAAGTATCACTATTTACTTTTCAGTAATGAAGACCTCCTCACAAATTATGTGTCGATGTTCAGTGTGTATTGTGATCAAGTCAATTTGGATCAGATTTCGATGATTGTTTTTGTTAGCCTAACTCAAAATATCAAATGATTCCTGCTGCACAATGGATGAGTGAGCATATGTGAATTTATATTACTGCATCGATGTATGCAGTTTTGATTAATTTATTTCTCGAGGCGAGTAGTTTACAGGCTACAATACTGGAAGGTTCACTGTAAACGTGATTTGTTTTTCTTTGTTTGTGTTCTCTGATTTGATTGACTTAATTTGTAAGCTTTCAATTCCCTTCTAGACAATGTAATCGCGATTAAACTGATGCAATCGAAGAACATAACGATATAATAATATACACCTGAGCTATAAATCATCTGTATTATTATTTATCCGACATAAATTCTTATTCTTGCCATCTGTGACATATATGATAATAACGTGGATATACGTTTTACATTTGTATTGGTTCTGGAATTATTCAAATGTCTGCAGTAGGGTAACATCTCGAAGACCGTACAGTAATAATGAGGTGGAAACTTACTTCCCCTATCAACCATTTGAGAGAAATATATTAAGTACTATTCATCCTCTTCTGTCATCTTCAGTTAGACTCTAATTCTTATAAATTGGTCATAAACTTGACTTTCGCATTCAAGCAACTGAGGAGTTAGTGTATTTTCCAATATATTTAAAGGGAAATAAGGAATTTTGACAGACGCTGACCATACGCTTTGACAATGGCCAACTCTAATTCGAACTTAGCTCTTCGTGCATCCACACAACATTGATGAATGAAGAAAAACGTTCTTTTCACGTAGTAACAAAAATGGATAGCCTCATTTCATCTCTCTCTACAGATTTTGCTTTTATGAGAAGTATCTCTCGATGTATGTGCATGACCCAGTCAATCATTCCATGTGATTGCTAATAGGGTGACACCATGTTCACCTTGGAAAATGATACCTGTTGAGAAAATTCGAAATAGATCCACAAATGCTATTCATCTTTTCCAATCACTGGTTCAGATATATTGATATTAAAACGTGACTAGCAATTAGTTATCTTGACTTCGTTATATCAGCGAGGTTCACACTGAAGTGACTGAAGTAAGAAAGTTGCTAATACAGTCATCAAAATGTATGACACTCAATTTTTATGGCGCTAGAATGTTTACATAGTGAAGTCTGAAATCATTTTATCATTATTGGTTTGTAAATTAGCTTTATGTGCCCTCGTGACTTACGTTGACATTGTTCTATTTACATAATCAGTTGTTGGTGGAAAGTGAAAAGTAAGCAAAATGTATATAAAAGTTTTGAAAGTAAAAATGGAGTCATCATGTAAAATTTCTTCATTTTGTAATATGAAGGTCAGTAATACAGACAAATGATCAGTTTTCATGGACTTGAATGCTGATGCAATTAAACATGCTTTTATTTTATATTGTACTGGGGAAAATAACCGCATAAGCTGTCCGGATATTTTGCAGTAGGTCACTCACCGAGGTCTTCAATTTAAAATACAGAGATCATTAGATAATTTAGTTCTGAGAGCTAGTTATACTGTCTTGAGTAATAACAAGGAGTTGAATGGAGTATATATATACATTTTTATAATACCACTAAGATATCAGTCTCCTTCCTAACTTCACTTTGGATTCGTCACACATTTCGTCACCAGAATATTCATACTTTAGAGTTAAATGCGATGTGGCAAAATAATACTACAACCTGTTTTTCAATATTTCTGATGATTGCAGCCAAAAAACTTAAGAGCCAAACAGACAGCGTGTTTTCGCTTTCCTGATTTAGTTGATGCCATCAACAATTTATTATACAGATATGTGATTTTAGCAGTTTCATGCGAAATGAATAAAATTATATGTATTCAAATGTGATCAGAGCACTCAAAACAACTTTCATTTTCATGCTTTCGTTTCGAAGACTCACCTGCATCTGTATTGCAAAATGAAAGCCTATTTTATTTTTGTGTACCGAATCTGTCATGTCGTATGACCAGTGTAGAGGCGATGATCTTTACAACAGTCATCCTATAAAAACAGAAACTTCAAAGAATATTATAAGCTTAACTTTTCTACAAAGTTAGGTGATGATGCAAGACTATCAACAATTACTCTTCACATGAGCACCAAGACAACCCTGATGATTCGGAATTTTCATGGTGTATTCGAAATTATTTGGTCTCTTGAGAGCACAGAGAAAACTACATTTTTTCGTATAGATTTATCACGAAATGGATAAAGTATCGTGTATCGTTGTAAGAAACAGACCAGAATAACTATCACCTACCTGCTTCGAATTCATCCGTTTGATGTCGTCAATTAAAAAGTAATCTAAATAATGATTCAGCAACATGGAGCGCAGTGCCAGAAACCATTAAACAACCTACTCAATGATTACCTTATGATGAAGGAAACAGAGTAATTCTCAACGAGACTCTCAGTAAAGCACTTGAAGTGAAGATAGGACTGATACAAGATTAATTAGTGTAACCAACTTTCTTTGTGATTGCGATGGACGACGAGGAGGGAAGTTACTGGAATTTATAATGTCTTCAAATGACTACAAAAGATCAGCACTAAACTGTGTTTCGCGAGCTAAGTGGATGATAATTGATACATAATTTAGCAAAACAGCAACAAATAGGACTCTTGAGCTGGAAGTCAGAGAGACAAATACTGCATGAATTAGAGACAGAACCAAAGAACATGTTGAGAGTAGAAGCAAATACAAGTGAATTGTAGAACGTTTACATGCCACACTGCAACCTGCGTTACACACCAAGAAATCATCACGTAACTTAAGCATGAAAAATTCAAAACTTGTAGCAAATTACTCACTGATGTTTTCTATTTGATGAAATAAAAGATGTAATACTTATAAAGTCCTAAAAATTTCAGCACAAATGTGTTTCAGATGTGTTTTACCCAGAGTATGTGAAGTAGATGCTGCCTAAATTTGATTGAATAAATGCTTCCACAAGATCATACATCCCAGTTCAGCCAGCTGCGTGTCATCCATCTTGATAACTTTCTATTCACGCCTATTAAAAACTCACCGTCTAGTTACATATCTCATAAAGATTTTGTTCAACCTCTGTATATCATGGGCTTTTAATAAAAGTGAATTAGTTGAAATAAGCAAGTTGATGGTTGTAAGAACTCACGAATGATTTCTGAGCAACAGTGAAGATGTAAATATAGCTTCAGTTTGAAAACAGTTTGTAATAAATACCGGTACATGTTCAATACGATAATGTCACCTATTCAATGAGAAAATCGTATCAGCGTAAATGGACCTAAACTGGTAATGCAATACTTTTGAAGGTACCATTTAGTGTCTTATTATTTACAGCATGAAGCCATAAAGAAACTTCTGTCAACACTACAGGTGACCATGCAATCTCTAATGCAACGAAATTAAGAACTATCATTTTATCTAATTCATAAAACAGTTTATTCATTTACTCACCGTCTCTTTCTGCAAGTTGAAAGTAAACCAATTAACCCATAAGCAGATAGATGGAATCATCTTTTAATACAATTCATGTTGTTAAAAAAAATATGTTTGTGAAAACGCAGTGAGAAATTTTAATGCAGAAAAATCCTCCTTCTGATTAGCGATCTAGTGACATCAGTTCCACCGTAATTATATTAAGCTATGTAGGTAAAAATGTGTCTGTCACTAGTATTCATAGAACTAAAATCATATTTCAGTAACTCCTCTGTTATTTGACTTATGTCATTCAACATATGAAATTATGAAAATTGATGAATACAACTTGAGAGAACTCAGAGTAGAGAATCAATGAATAGGAAAATACTCAGCAGGAAAGTTTGATCTATCAGAAAATGTCTACTAAAGAAATTTCTAAAAAGTCATCAAAAATCTTTTTTCCTTATCTTTTCTGAATTTTGATCCTATCAGAATTTATAGTTAATGGATCTTGAGGAATTACAGCATTGATTTGAACTATTTATTCTCCCAGGGAAATATGGCTTAATGTTACTCCGTTTTCATGTGACATTTCAGTGGTAGTGACAAAATATGTATTCACCGTATTATTTATTGATTTCTCATAAACTTTTTAAACCTACATGTTTCATCACCACAGTAACTATGGAGGATCGAGAGACTCAGGTAATAGACTGTTTTACTACACCAAATGGGAAAGGTATGGACACCAATGACTCAAGAATACTGCTGAGTGATATTTTCGAAGCAAACAAGTATCTACTTACTTTCGGCTAGAAAAGAATAACTTCCATTTCTGAATTTCAGATCAAATAGAATACATTTAATTCAATTCTTACTAACCACTTATTGAACTGAGATTCATAAGGCACTGTTTATGTGAGGATTGGGTCTGCGAATAATTTAACTCATCTTGTATGTGGGTAATTTATAATATTACTCTAGAGGAATTGCAAAACTTTTGATTGTTTGATGATGATCAAATTTATCAGCATTACACGATATTCAGATTTGATTTTTATTATTCATCAATGTCAGTCTTCACTTTCATAAGCTTCCATCGTTGTCTCATCTGCACAGTCACCTCTACTTTTTGCGGTATATCCTTGAAGTGTGAACATATTTATGGGTGGCTAACTTGAACGAACCCTTTTTTGCATTTCTGATCCGCTAAGCATCTTAAGAAACCCTTTACTAAAGCATGTATTTTGAATATTGAACTCTACGCACACATGTCCGTATTGATGTTTCGGCAGTTGGCATGGAATATGAACGAAGTCATTTTTTATCGAAACTTGATAAGTTTCTACACATATACAAATACACATAGATACTTATACCGAAAATATTGTCTAGTGAAATTAGGACTGAAATCTTCGAAATGGGATTTCTTTGACATAAATCTGCAACCACCACACCTATCGTGAAATCAGAAATGTGTGTATATTTGAACTTTGTGAACGCATCTGAGATAGTGTGAACCTATACGACGGCGAACTGACGATTATCTCCTATGCAACAACAAGAGTAAAATGCATTCAGTTCTACTTCACAGGAAGAGTGTGTTGATGAAATACATTTCGAAAATGTCTGCTCTTAGTTCACAATTATATACAAGTCTAAAATAATTCAAATTTGATAATTTGTGAAGCGTTTTGTTCTGGAAAGCATCCAAGAATACGAATCAACGAGGCCTGAGATCATACACACTCAAGCAAAATAACAAGAGATAGATTTTTACCCACTTAGTCAATGCAGACGATGTGTTGGAATATATTATGACTCACTATACTCTTCTTTAGAGAGAAAAAAGAACATATTCAGTGTATGACCCATTATATACACATCAATACTGGCAAAATTTATAGGTGTAAAGTCATTTATTACCGGTGGAATCAAAATTCTGATATGATGCTCGCATTATCTGATGACGACGAAAAAAGTGTGACCAATATAACTATGTTCATGTGCTTAGAGGAAGCTTTCTGATAATACGTATCTAGTATGGTTTCATCACAAAGCTGCAATCAACAGCACTCACATAAAATGTGAAACATTTTTATATATGAACATATAACAGCTTATATCCATGCATCTTCAGTTAATTCATTTTTGTTGAGTGTAAATAACAATTACAAGGCACTTACTCATGAGATCTAACATTCAGATGTCATCATAAATGTTAACTATATGATTTGTATTGACCAAATAAATTTGTAGAATTGGTCGGATTCGATAAATATTATTACATTGGAATAGAAGATTTGAAAATTCAGAAATAATTTGTCACTCAGAGTAGCTTTTGCCGGACTGAAGATAATTGAATCTCGACCACAAAATATTAGCTTATATCGAATTAACTGTATGGATAAACTACAGATTGATGAATGACTCTGCACAAGTATTCCACTGGAAGCATTTTTCATACTTGCTTTGATAAACTGCAACTGAGTTGTTCTATCTTCTTTTTTTTGATTGAACATCATAAATTGCTTAGGTTCTATTTATTAAAGACATTGCAGGCAAGAAATCTCTCTAATCTTTATTCGTCAATTAACCCTAGATTATAGAATGAATTATAATCCAGTTTCATGTGACGCCATCGCAAATGTCTATCTGACTATAGACTGTTGTGCAACATAACCAATTTAAGGATGCAACACATATCACATTTGAGAAGACCTTGGGCGTGGAGCAAATTCGAGCGTCTAGTAAAAATCTCATCCGAACTTTAAATCAACTGTTTCACTGCTCATTTAAATGTTTACCACGTCAAAACTGTTCGTGAAGTGTGTTTCAGTTTCATCTTCAGTTATCCAGTTTGATATAATTCACTTCTCTAAAGTATTCCAGAAAATGTTTTATAAATATTTTATGATTTTAGTAAATATATGATTTACCTTCCACGTCTGAGTATAAGATTCGATGTATATGGTAAAAATTCTTATGCTAGTTACAGTATTTCTAACAGTGAGTGTACTCAGAATATGCAGAAATCAAATTCAAAACGCTTTACTTTAATAGCGCCATCCTCTGTTTACATCACACAGTGAGAGATCTGTTACAAAATTGACTACAGGTGAGTACATCAAGTTTATTTTGAAATACATGATCTGTTTCTTCATCAGGTAAATTTACACAGAATTCTACTATTCTATTTATCCATGATAATTCTTCTCAATTGAAAATGATAAACACGGCAGAAAGTTGATATCATAGAGAAACGTTATATGGCATGGCGTGTGTTTAACAAAGCTGAAGGAAAATCATCTTCTATTTATCGCCATGATTAATTATGACCTGATCTCCGATTCATATTTTTATTCTCCACGCCACATTTCCATTACTTTCAAATGTATTCACAAAGACTTGACTACTTTTAATATGTTACCATTATGTCATGTATAAAATGTCACCGAACAGCTGAATCTGTGTAATTATGATATATCCCGAAAGAAATTCCTCAGCGAGTATGGTATGAAGAATTCCAGGAAATACGAAGTCTTTGTAATTTGCATTACTTACGTCATCGAGCACAGACAGTATGTTAAATAATTCCTGCATAATCCACGGTTGAACCGTAAAAATTTCGATTATTTTGCAGTTTTGGTAATACACTTCACAAATTTAGTGTTCACACAGTCTATGGGCGAACACAATCCCTTTTACTTATCTTCAACACTTCATGTACTTAGAACTAAACTGACGACAATAGAAAAATTCTAGAAATCTTACTTCTTTGAACATAATCTGTAGATATTAAAATGATTCATTATAATTCACTTCGACAATTGTTGATCGGCTTTGAATCTCTCCATATGAAACCATTCACAGCAAGTGAAAATGTTAACGACTAAAGGAAGAAAGTATGAAGAAATCCTGCTCAAAAATTTCTCATCACTGTGTTCACCTCTAAATTAGTAATCATTCTTCTCAAGGGTAATCACTAAACACTTCATAGCTTTTACTTTGCACACATTATTTATTTAATGTTTACTTCTTAAATATCTGTGAATACATTTTTTATTTATAACTGTTGTTACTTGTTTATTGGCATCCAAGTGGAGGATACTGACTGCTTAGGATGTTTCCAATGTTTTTCTAACATAACCATTCAGACTCAATTATTTCGTGTTTCGCCATCACTCAGCTAATAATAAAATGTCACCTAACACCGGTATCTATAGAACGATGATTACATTCGAAACATATTCCTCAGCTTACGATTATAGTGATCATATTGAAGAGAATTCGAGTGACTATGAGCTGATTGTAACTTTTCAAGATAAATATACTACTGTTGCTAATAAGAATACCGATTTCATATGAATTAACAATGCACTACTGCACGTGTCATAGTTTAACTCATCAAACCTCAAATTATTGTGTTTCAAAGAATACATTCAAGTTGCGAAAATTCACAGCGAAAGAGAGTTGAGCACAACAACGCTGTTTTGCATTTTTCACATCATATGTTTGGATATATAATGACGGTACTGGAAAAATTTCAGAAAAATTTACCTTTCGGTACACTGACTGGATATACTGCAATATTTCAGCAAAAGTAATTTCAATGATTGATAACAAAACTGGAATGTGGTTCATGTTTACTGATAAAAATGTTGAAAATAATCAATGGCAGCTAGAAAATGTCCTGCTTGAAATAGTCAGTCAGCATTTAGTTTAGTATTTATTGGACAGTCTTCTGTTTTGTAGTCAGATAATGATTGACGAACTACATTGAGTTGATGTGAAAACATACAATAGAAACAGTTTTGTCTATGCCAAGTAGAACAGCTAACATTACGCTTCAGTTAGATGAAACAAAACGATTTTATTTGTTCATTATCAGAAGGTGTGTCTTGTCTTGAAAGTGTGACAATCTGCGCATCTTATTCGAATATTCTCATCAAAAACGTAAATATCACACACATTTATATAGAAGGTGAGAAAGCATGAATTAATACAACACATTTGAATGAGTCAAGAACGACAAATGTGTCAGCATAATATGAATCAATTTTTGTTTTTCTATGATTTTTCTCAACTGGTTACATGATGGACAATATAAAAAGATAAATTACACTACGAATTTGAAAATGCATTTTATTATGACGACAAAGATAAATTGTAGGAAATAAGAGTGACCTCAGAAAGAGTTACATGTATTGTTTGTTATTATATTGAGCCTCCTTTAGTGATTGAGTTTGGCAGGAAGGTACAATTCACCTAAAACAGTTTCATCAACTTCCTTCTTCCCCTTACCCTACAGCCTGACGCCATTTTTTCACCTCTTATTTGGCATTCTTGCCTGTTTTGCAATGGTGATGTAATTTCTGTACAGTCGTCATTCCTTTTCAATCCTAACTATTTAACAACTTACATCGTTCCTGGCTAATGTTGCCCTTAGTTTCTACTGATTTATCTTTGTCATCATGGAAAATGTATTTTACAATTGTTAATCTAATTTTCATCTTTATATCATTCATCTTGTAACCATTTGATAAGAGTCAAAGAAAAAACATTCAGTTTATATTAAACTGGTACATTTGTCATTCTTCCGCTATTCATATATATTGTAATAATTCACGCTCCGTCGCCTTCTAGATAAATGTGCATGATAATTACGTGTTTGCTGTGAATGTCCACATATGTTACGCAAATTTATTACTCATTTCAGACAATCTTATTATTTTTCCGTCGAAATTCATGTCCATAAATCATGGCTTAGGAAGCAGCCTTTAATGGATGAATTAGTTTGAATGGCTGTATGTGTCCCTAAAGCAGCAGCTGCTGTAAGTGAGCCATCAAGTTTATCATCATGTCATGGTTTCGCACAACATACTGCAAAGAATTAGACGTCATGGATCGTAAAACATGCTGTTCATTAAGATTCTACTAACATCAGCTTTATCAGCAATGTAACATAGAATCATTTTTCTGGATTCACCTTACAGCATCAATGATTTAGGAAAGAAAGTTCATGAGTGGATTAATATCAAAGTACACTAGTAACAAATGTGACGTGTCTAGTCGTTTCTTTGGTGCAGAGTGAATTCTTTCAGGCGGGTTTGCATTGTGGCCATCATTCTAGGAAGCTCGCTATAAATTTGCACATTTATTTGACGATATTAAATGGTAGAAGGCAATTGGCAGGAAGCCCTGGACCCAGGTTTCCTGCTAGTTGGCACTGTTGAGTGCAATATTTAAGGAACCCATGCTCCTTTCTGAGATTCGAAACTGCGTGGTGACGTCTCCGAGTGCAGCACTCGGTGACGCGGTTTAGAATCTCAGATGGGTCATGAGTTCCTTCAAGGTTGCAGATACGGCTGACTGACGATTGACAACTAGTGCGAAACCTAGGTCCAAAGATCCCTGCCGATTGCCTCCAACTATCTAATATCATGGATCATCGTCGTACAACACAGCCTCGAATATCATTCACATGTTTGCATGAAATTCAAACTTTGTAGTGGCTTACAACAGAGATGTGAGTGAAGAATGTTTACAGGCACTTCATAAATACGAAGTGCACATCCGAGAACAATTATACCTCTCATTCAACAGCTGAAAGGCGAATGCTGCCACCAATGTATTCACGAATGGAGTCTCAGCAAAGAATTTGGAGTGAAGACAGGATTGAGGTAACCTGGATTTAAGAATAAAACTTGTGCAATGTGGCGGAGCATAATTCCGTTGCGGCTAGAATTTGTTTTCGTGAAGTCACACAGTGTTTTACAATACTATTTACTGATGACGTTTCGAGCACTATTTATTGTTCATTATCATATCACGCTTTTCACACAACTATTTAACTTCGTTTATATAATTCCATTATTTTCCATCTCTTGATTTGATTTGTAGTAGTAATTTACCTATATCCGGTATGAGTGCTGAGTCTTACCACTACAACGGACCATCTTTTCTATTGTGATGAACTGTATTTTGCAGCCTACCACTGACAAGGAGAAAACAGGCATATAAACTCACTTTCTTTTCGACCTGAAAAGAACAAAATTTTCGGATGGTCTTACTGATATGCATTAAATTATAGAAGACATCTTATCCGCCTTCATTAAACAGCAATTTTATATCAAGCTACCAGTTACTCACGATTCTACATTTCAATCTTACAAATTGTGCCAACTTGTTCGGACAGTAAATGATATGCCCTCAGAGTGACTCTAGAGTGAAGAGATAACACAATGACAACATCATGTCATTATAGGTTTCCAGGCTGTAGGTGTGACGAACTTCCTGGAATAATTTAAGTGTCAGGTCATATTGATTCATTGTAAACTATTTTAATTAATCCAAGCGTCCTAAGAAAATCGAAACAAAATTTTATTAAGACGCTTGGATTAATTAAAATAATTTATAACGAATCATGTCATAAGGCTTCTTAACCGATGACATCATGAATGCAAGGTAGATTCTTATTTAGGTCTTGTGAGCCATTCAATATAAAGAAGTAATACTAGCTTCTGATATGTGGGAATGGAAACATTTCTATCAGGATATATGTACCGAAATCAATGATGTATTTATAGACGCTCATCATCAAATGGTTTAACTGTTCTAAGTTATTCTAGAAAACTTAAGTTCTCGCATGCCTGCAGACTTTTCAACACGCTGTCCCTCAGTATCAAAATAAAGTAAACCGTTCAATCATTTATCTCTATCAAACTAAAATTTAAATCCCTTGTTGTTTATTTGCAGATCTTGCAAACTAGAATTTCACAAACACTGATGATCTACTACCAGTTTCTTCATGCTTAATTCGACTTCGCGAAATTGCCTGTTTCATACAAAACTCATTGAACTTATTTGATTTGAATAAGGGCGAATAAGTGAGGTTTTCAAGCAAACAACAAAAAATTTGGCAATTTAAGCCACGAAAATTTGTTTTAGCATACGTGAGGAACGAAATGAAATCAGTGTCAGAAAGAATACTGGTGTTGACGTGCTCACTGGATATACTATGTAAAACCCAAATTAAAAACATCTTACAGATCATGTATGGACTTACATTCAAAAAAGGTTTTCGCTTCTATGTAAACGTGTGTAGAGAGAGAACGTGTCAATTTTTGTTGTCCAATTGATGTGATTCACTCACTAAATTCTCATAAAATGGCGGTGTTTTCAGAATAAAAACGAAGTTGTTATCGCCTTACACATAATTCTGATGAGATATGCTGTCAACAGTAGTCTTTTCAAAAGTCGCCTCGTCATCTGAAGTTGTAATGACTCAGTGTCTCCCACAGATGTGTGTTATCGCAATCGGATTCGGCTAGCAATAATGGAAAATAAAGGGAAAAAAGGATGTCTCTTTTTCAATGACGACAAGTTTCGACGACTGATAAATCCCTTCTCTGAATCGAAAACATGATATTCCTAACTTTGGATATCCATGATGATTATTGCTGACATACATTTCTGTAATAACCACATGAAAGCCTCAGATGGAATATTCAATAAACATCACTCACTTATTGTCAACATAGTTTCAGTTGAAGAAGATTTATGGGATAAATAGTCTGGAAAGTGGTGTTATAGTGTTTTATATAGTTCACTGATTATATTTTGAAAGCCTGCCTAGATTGAATGTTTTTGATTGAATGCGCACTGTCAACACAAAAGCGTCACAATTCATCTGCTTGTTTACATGAATGACACATCACAAGAGAACGAAGTCGACAAGTGACTCCAGTCATTCATGCACGTATTCGTTGTCGTTGGATGTACAACATACATTTTTACACTGATATTGTGGTGGTGTGATAAAGATAGTGTGTGAGAACAGAATATTATTCTCACATATTCTGACAGTTCATTACGGTATTAGCAACATAATACAATATATCTATTTGAAAATCCGGTCTTTTGTTCCAACGGTTATTTATTGTACTAACGTGTGTGTTACATATGTATTCAGTTTCATTTGTTTGAATCAATAATTTCTTTGTATCAGTAATGAGTTGAACTCGAACTAATCCAGTCTCAACCTGATAACAAAGAGTAATGTATAGTGACAAATGAATAATTATAATAATACAAAACAGTGTTTAACTCACAATACAAACCACTTCCTACAATGAGGCAAACATAAATGATTGAAGGAGATCACAGAACACACTTGAACTGGTTGTATTTGAAAATAAATTGTTTGGCCCATGCATATTTCACACATTTGTATTCACAATTCATAGATGTATTTTATTTCATTAGGAATTCTATTTAATTCTTGATTTCAATTATGATTTTAATCAATTATGAAATGGTAAAACGTCTTCAGAAGCAAGAGTTTGTGAAAAGTGATACAGCAAAACAAACACTTAGAATATTGTTACACTCACCGTCAACAAGCGTAGCAGCAATGAAAATGCAAATAGAAACACATAAGAAATAAGTGGAAAGCATGTTTCTTCTCAGATAGAGAAATGATATAAGTCCTCACTTAAATAGCTGCTTTCGCGTAAAGCAACCAATAAAATCGCAGTTTTCAAAAGAAGGCAGATTTCATTACAACAAAGCAGTCTTTCATCATTCCATTAAGAAAATTGTCAGAATGTTGTTTGCAAATGTCATCTGCTACATCTTTGACTTTCATCTTGCTCTTGTTAAGTTACTATTTTTACAATCAGTCTGACAGCAATCTCTGTCGCAGTAACAAGAAAACAAGGTTCACTTCAACACGAAACCATAAATAAGTTAGGCAGGCAGATATTATGGTATTGTATTCATTTCAATTTTATTATTTATCGTGTAAGTACAAAATGACGTCTTACACAAGATAAAAAGTTCTATGCGTACTAAAGCATGTGATATTTGTAAACCTCAAAACATGAAAATGTTGTGAAGCATCGATGTATTATTGCTGTTACTTGTAAGCTCGTTCAGTCACCTCATCATGACCACAACTTATTATCAGGCTTTATTATTAAGACTGGAACAGACAAAGCTATGGCCTTTTGCAAAATCGAGCATTGTCTTTTGTAGACTGGCCATAAAGATATCAGCCAATTGCGGACATAGTGGACTCCCTTTTGCCATTCAATCAAATTGGCGATACATTTTGTTGTCGAACTGGAATTGTATATCATTAGTATATAACACGAGAAGGTGCTTAAATTCCAGTGTTGGTAGAGGAAGAAAATCAGAGTGTTTACAGATGATGTCTAATATCTCATGCAGGGAGATCGATTGAATACGGGAAGTTATATCGATCTTGTGTACAGTAGGCTTCGTCTCCACTTCCTTGAGATTGAGATAAAGTCGATTTGGTTTTCGGTTCGCCCATCTGGTGACACCTATGTAGCCTTGTGGATATCCTTGTGTTTGTATACGCTGCCACCGATCACTAGTTCATTGAAGGCGCAGAAGTCGGCGAAGAGTTCTCCGCTTTCATTCATTTCTCCGAGAGCTTCTCCACCAATGATGAGTTCCCTTTCTGTGTTGTCTGATCCCAGTTTGGCGTTCACGTCTCCCATTAGTATTTTAATGTCATCAGCTGGAGTATTGTGCTTTGTTGTGTGTAGTTGTCTGTAGAATTCGTCTTTCTTTTCGAGGTCTGCGTTGTTTGTGGGTGCATAGCACTGTATAATTGACACTTTCCTTCCTTTGGAGTTGAATCTGGCGGTTATTATCCTGGGAGAGATCGCCTCCCACTGAATCAAGGCCTTTGTCACCGTTGGTGACATCATGATAGCCACGCCCTCGGTGTGCATGTGGTTATTCTCTAGGGTGACCGGAGTAGATCACTGACTCACCCGTTGACAATTTGGTGAGTCCATTCCTGTTCCATCGAATTTCACATATCCACAGTATTTGAATTCCGCATCTTTTCATTTCGTCTGCGATCTTGGCACCTTTGCCAATCTCGTACATGGTGCGAACATTCCATGTCCCCACACAGACTTTTTCTTTTGGCGCATGGAGATTCATCGTGCTGAAGTTTCTGTAGGAGGTTTGTTTACAGGGTGGGGTTGCTAGCCTCACGCCTGAGAAGGGGGGGTTGTTGCATCAATTTATAATTTTGAGAGAAGCGACCTTGTTGGTTGCTCCCCTTAAAAACCAGGAAAACAGGGAATAAACAAGCAGAAAAACTCCAGCACGAGAAAATAATTCACAACAAGAAGGGTAACAAGCGACAACAACAATAATAATATCACAGTCAATTACAGCTAACCAAAATGATACCGAAATCATAGACTCACTGACTTGAGCCAACTTGAACATGTAAATCCATCAATATATATACAATTATAGGTATTAGTTAGTGTTTAACAAGCACAGAGTGGCAAATAGATAGTTATAGGTGTAATTGATATACAATATTACATCCAAAGATTCAATGATTCAAAGTCAAGTAATTGTAATAGTTTTTTGCAACTTCTCGACAAGATATTTCACAAAGATGAGAGTTTAAGGTAACTATGCAAACAAAGCGATGTAATCGAAAAGCGCACGTCTATGCATAGGTTAAAAGATCCGAGTATTTTAGGCTCTTCAATCGCCAAACATTTGTTTGACACAGAAGATCGAGTGGATGTGCTGGAATCATTCGAAATTATTTACGTACAAATTACCTCAAGTCTTCGCAGGTTTGCTGAAGCTGCAGTATTAAAACGATTGAAGTCTGACTTATTTGTTCAAAAAGCATTCCTTATTGGACTTTAATTGGCCTAATGACTCATTTCTCAGTAACTCTTTGTTTTCCACTTTTGTTATCATATCTTTAAACTTACCCAATTCTTTTTTCCGCATGACTCTCTGAAAGGATATTTTTTCTTGAACTTCTAAGATTTGCTATCACAATCACATCATCAATTTCCCATCTGACCTCATGTGCATCAAAGTTTTGATCTTCTCTTATCTATTCACGTATCTAATAATACTATTATTCTCTTTTACCACCCAGCAACACAACTTCTTAATCAATGTTTTCAAAAAACTTCTCTTTTATAATATATATGTGTCGTAACAATTTAGACACCTTATAAATCAATACACCACATAAGTCAGACTTGAACAGTTGTATTACTGTAGCTTCAGCAAACCTGCGAAGGCTTGAGGTAATTTGTACGTAAATAATTTCGAATGATTCCAGCACATCCACTCGATATCCTGTGTCAAACAGATGTTTGGCGATTGAAGAGCCTAAGATACTCGGATCCTTCAACCTGAGGCTTCTTGGTACATGTTCGCATAATCTGACGTAGGCCCTCGGCTCTGTACTTCCAGTGTAACTGCTCTAGCAGATACATGTGAATTGGTATACACAGTTGGAAGTAACATGTATTTCCTCTCCAAATTTACGTTTAAATAATGGAATTTTTCATCATCATTTTGTTCCATCGTAAAAGTGATTCTTTTGTGTACATTGTTGAAAGTGTATAATAGAGACCAAGCGTGACTCAAATCATCGCATACAATGAGTGTGTCATCAGTGTATATTCGAAATATTCAAATGAATATTGTAGATGCATCATAATTTAAACAGAAATGTCAAGTGAAAAGTCGTAAATATTTCAATGTGTATATGACTGTATGCAATCTGAGTTGAGCAAGAAGAGCATTTGGATATAACCGTTTTATTTCACTTTGACTTTGGCCATGGCTTCAAACAAATTCATAAAGGAGAATGATGCTTCGAAAAATACACTTCACCTACTAAAGATTGTTGGTTTCTTCTTTATGGAATGGTTCATGAAATCTACCAATCTAAAAGACGTGTAGAAATAGTAAAATTTGTACTCTTCGCTCATTACCTCTGAAGAGAGCAAAGGTTTGGGAGGTTTCCAGGCAGTAGGTGTTACGAACTTCCTGGAATAATTTGAGCGCCGACTCAGATTGAATCATTAATGAAAATCCGAAAAAATCTGCTGTAGAAACTGAAGCTTACACAGCGAAGCGTTCGTAAAAGTCACTGCTATGGTTTTCTTAACACGCTGAGATTATTTTAAATAATTTATAAAGAGTAATGGTTTGTTCGACCACTCCATCTGCGCTAAATTTTTTCTTCCATATTCTTAATGTGGCTCTATCCAACTTTGTGGTCTTACATTCAATTTGTGTATCCTTCTCGTATTATGTAGATTGACATCAATGATTTCACTCTGAACAATATCCCGCATTATTTCACTTGTCACCTTTGTTTAATTCAGTACAACTTCTAGCAACTTTGTTCCATCCGAATTGTCAGACTGTTTGTTGCATGAGACACTAATAACATGTAAATCTTATTTTTCATAAATACCTGCATTTGCGATACATCTACTTCATGGGAAGCTTCAAAAATTGCACGACCAATTATTTTTTATGGTAAAAATTCACATAATTACTATTGTTGAAAAATTACTTTCATACCTATACTGTACTACTGATTATCAACAGCAAGTAGTATCATTTCACACTTTGAGTGAAATTTCATGCTAATCTAGCCATTATGATTGTTGACATTCTGCTTTATCTGCAGTAATTACTCTTTTATACTTCAGCGCTCTCTGCACATTATTATCTATTTCTGTTCCACCCTTTGTTGACCATTCTCTATTCTGATCCTGTAAGTAGATGTCAATGAGCGCTTTCTTCATCTTACATTGAAAACAACAAAGAATAACAATAATTCAAAATAGGTTTCATGTGAATAATAATATCAATCAATGAAAAGCCATTGCAAATAATGATTAAGTGATGCTTACTGACGATCAATATAACCAAGTAAAGAATCGGAGAAGTTTATTCTATGAAAACTGTCTCCTTCTCAGTGAAAAATATGAACATTCAGCAGGTTAGCGCGGAATTCAAAAGTTCTGTACTGCGGTTTTTCCGTCAGTATTGACACCAACGTTGACAATACTGCAATCTTATACATGCATTTATTCGCTTTGATGAATTTTAATGAAGCGAGAACAACGATGGTGTGCAAAATAATGTGGTAACATCATTCGTTTTATTGGCTTTTATCTCAATTAAATTGGAGATATATTAATATTGCATCCATTGGCCTCCAATTGACAATACATCAACCTTGTGATATATTTTGTTGTCAAATTGGAATTGTGCCTCCTTTGTATATAATCCAAAATGCTGCACAAATTGTAGTTTTGTGAGAGGAAGATGATCAATGTGTTGACGGATGATTTCTATAGTCTCATGCAGAGTGATCTGCGTGAATAGAGAAGTCACATCAAACGAAACCATGATTATGTCATGTTAATTTATTTGATTCTCCTCTCCAACAAATTGGAAAATGTCTTTTAGATTATGTTCACCTGAACTTCTTCTGACAGGTTCTTAACTATTGGCTGGCCAGACATCAGCTTCGTTGAAGTATGAATTCACCATTGATATCATTGTTGTCATTAGGCAATTCTTTTCATTTTTCCTTTCATCATTTTGTTTTGGGTGTTTTATTAGTTGTATATTCTTTCGTTGTTGAGTCTTTCTGTTGACGTATAGTTTAACATATTAATTTTGTTGATTGTGTGCGATGTCAATTCCTAAAGGTTTGGGGAGTCTTGCAGTGATTTCTGAGAATGTCCCTCACATATACTAAGGCAATTTTCTCTGTGTTTTCCTTGAGGACATTTGATTTGCTGAGTTTTCATGCGAATGTATGTCTTTTGACAGAATTCCGTGCATGTCGAGTTTTGGAAGACACCCATAGAATATTTTTCTTCAATATTCCTTAAGGTGGTAGTGCCTCAATGGGTCCTGGCGATCTTTAGTAGTGTTTATACACAATTTCTCTTTTGGATGTTATTGGATTTCTGATTTTCTAATTGATATTTCGGTCCATGTAAGCTGATTTCATATAAACTTGTCTCTCTAATTCTTCTGTGGTTTTTCGCTTGACTAAGTATTCTTAAAAAGGTTTTCATTATCAGATTCCTCTTTTCTTGTGATTTTGATGGCGTTTATGACATTGTTTATTAAGTTGTGAGTTTTATACAACTCTTTTCTTTTGAGTATAGCGAATGTGTCGTCCACGTAACGCATCCAAATTTAAGGTTTGATCGCTGGTATGAATACGTCTTTGATTCCCTGTGTCACTGCTTCTGCAATCAAACCTGGTTCTTCAAACACACATGAGTAAAGTAAAAAACATGAACCACGAATTGATTTAAGTACCGGAGGATATGTCTCGTTCAATCAAGTGGATTATCGCAGACAAATGCAAACCAACTGGTCATGACACACTTGACATATGCGTTGCTGACACAGCCTATAGGAATGTCACCGACCATGTATATAGCCTTGTGCTGAATCATCTGCCGACACACACTTGATATCAATAGTTGGCCAGCGAACGTTGGCCTGCAGATATCACATGCTGAAAATTCCATACTCAGACCTAACCTTACATGGAGAGATAACGTCCACTCAAAATTAGGGGGAAAATACATACATTTGTTAGTAATATTATTCACTCTGCATGTGTTTGTCATGACGCTGGAGGACATAAAGTCAGATTGTGCCTATGCACCACAAATTATAATGTCATATATCATCGATGCTCCATTCACACAAATCTGCAAAAATATTTGGAGCTGTGAATGCTCAGAATAATCAGTTCATAACATCAGCAGTAAATACTTGATCTCTGATTTCCTTATGGATCAATGGATGGCACCTTATGTGTTACTTGATAGCATTATACTACTTCATGAGATTGCCTCGGGAATAATATGCGTAACAAAGTTTAACTTAGATACATAATGCTTCATTCAAAAGAATGAGTACACAACTTGTGAAAGGTAATCCTGTCAATGCAAGAACTGGCGCGGAATTATGCTCCTGTCCATCCCAAGCAAAATGCTAAGCCGCATCATCCTGGAGAGAATCGAACATTCCGTGGATGAAAAACTTCGACCGGAACAGGCTGGATTCAGGAGAAACAAGTCATGCATTGATCAGATCGCCACATTACGGATCATCATTGAACAAAGCTTGGAATGGCAGTCACCTCTCTATCTCAACATCATCGAATTTGAAAAGGCCTTTGACAGTGTCGATCAAGAGGTGCTTTGGCAACTACTTCGTTACTATGGGGTGCAACTGACAATTATACATCTCATCCAACAGCTGTACGACAATGCTGCATGCCAAGTAATCCACAACGGGAAACTTACGGAATCCTTCGAAGTGAGGACAGGAGTAAGACAAGGCTGCCTACTATCGCCAATGATTTTCTTGATTGCAGTAGACCGGATAATGCGGCAAACAGCTAGCAATTAGGAAACAGGCATAAAATGGAATCCCAAAAATCTTGGAGGATTTAGACTTCGCCGATGATAAATGTCTGATTTCCCACAAACTGGAAGACATGCAAGCGAAAAGCAACAAGTTGGCAGAAGAAGCATCAAAGATAGGACTTCAGGTGAACATAGAGATGACAGAGTTAGGTGATGGAGATTCCTGGCCAACACCAACAGCATCAACAACAAAAGACAACGATCAGGATAAATATGAGGAACCTGAAAGGAACAACCTCTTCTACCTACCTGGGAAGCATCGTCTCATCTACAGGCGGAACTGACGAGGATATCAAAGCAAGAATCAGGAAAGCAAGACAAGCTTTCACTACTTCCATGCCTGTGTGGAGGTCAACAGCACTCAGCATCAAAAATAAGATCCGGAATTTCAACTCCAATGTAAAGTCACTGCTACTCACTATACGGATCAGAGACTTGCATTGTGCATCATAAAGAGCATCTCAAACAAACTGCAGACCTTCATTAACGGTTGTCTTCACTTAATACTCAAGATCAGATGGCCTGCCAGAAAAGATCAGCAACAGGGATCTCAGGGAGCGAACCAACCAGGAACCGATTGTGAAACAAATAGGCAGGAAGAAATAGAGATGGATTGGCCATACTATGAGGAAACCATCAAGTGACATCACTAGACAAGCCATCGCTCGAGTAGAGCCCGAAAGGGAAGCGGCGAGTTGGCCGTCCGAGTGTGACTTGGAGGAGGTCATGTGAAGAGGAGATGAAAACGTGTGGGCAGATATGGAGCCAGGTGAAGACTCTAGTAG
This sequence comes from Trichobilharzia szidati, assembly GCA_944472155.2. Taxonomy (NCBI): domain Eukaryota; kingdom Metazoa; phylum Platyhelminthes; class Trematoda; order Strigeidida; family Schistosomatidae; genus Trichobilharzia; species Trichobilharzia szidati. Next base: position 16,201,682 of record OX235277.1, read on the forward strand.
AGAACCGAACTCAATGGAGACGAACGACTGAAGCCCTATGTTCCTCTAGGAATTAAAGGACATAATAATAATAATATATATTCTGCTTATTAAAGCCTAATGAGATGCTGGGCTCATGATATGGTGACTGAACAAGCTCACAAGAAACAGCAGTAATTCATCGATGCTTCACAACATTTTGATGTTTTGAGGTTTACAATCGTCACATGCTTTTGTACGCCCTATTCGCATAGAACGATCGATTTAGTGTAAGACGTCATTTTGTACTTACACGATAAAAAATAATATAAATATGAATACATTACCATAATATCTTTCTGCTTAACTTATTTATGCTTTCGTGTTGAAGTGAATCCTGTTTATCTTGTCACTGTGACAGAGAATGCTGTCAGACTGATTGTAAAAATAGTAACTAAACATGAGCAAGATGAAAGTCAAAGATGTAGCAAATGACATTTCTAAACAACATTCTGAATGTTTGCTTTGTTTTATGTTTAACGATTTCTTTGTTGTGACAAAATCTTTTTTCTGTTTTAAACTGAAGCTTTATTGGTTGCTTAACGCGAAAACAGCTATTTAAGTGAGGACTTTGATAATTTCTGTCTCTGAGAAGAAACATGTTTTCAAATTATTTGGTGTCTGTTTCTCTTTGCTTTGTCGTTGCTGCTATGCTTGTTAACGGTGAGTATAACAATATTCTAGGTGTTTATATTGCTTTATATCTTTTCGCAAACATTTCCTCTGAAGACGTTTTACCATTTCAAAATTGATTAAAATCATAGTTGAAATCAAGAATTAAAGACAATCTCTCACAAAATGGAATACATCTATGAATTATGAATCGAAATGCGTTAGGCCGGCATGAGTCAAAGAATTCATTTTCAAATACATTCAGTTCAGGTGTGTTCTGTGATATCCTTCAATCATTCATGTACGCCTCATTGTAGGAAGTGGTTTGAATTGTGAGTTAAACACTGTTTTGAATTAAAATAATTATTCATTTGTTGCTACACAATACTCAGGTTGGGACTGGATTAGTTCTAGTTCAACTCATGAAGGCTGAAACTAAGAAATTATTGATTTTAACAAGTGAAACTGAATACATATGTGACAGACACGTTAGTGCAGCATATAACCGTTGGACCAAAAAAGAGTACGTCCAAATAGATATATTTTATTATGTAGCTAACACTTTATTCAACTATTGCAATATGTGAGAATAATATTTCGTTGCCACACACTGACTGTATCACACCATCGCAATATCCTCCTCAATATTTATGTTATGCATACAACGACAACGAATACGTGCTTGAAGGACTAGAGTGACACAACAACCAGATTAATTGTGACTGTGTTGTGTTTACAGTGCACATTCACTCAGAGACATTCAATCTACGTATATAATTTTAGGCAGGCTTTAAAGTATAATCACCAAACTATATGAAACCATATTAAAACACTTTCCAGACTGTTTATCATATAAATCTTCTTCAGCTGAAAGCATGTTAAGAAAAAGTGAGTGATGTTTATCGAATATTCCATCTGAGGCTTTCATGTGGTTATTACAGAAAGGTATGTCAGCAATAATCATCAAGGATATCCAAAGTTAGGAATACCATGTTTGCGATCCACAGAAGGGATTTATCAGTCGTCGAAATTTGTCGTCATTGGAAAAGAGAAATCGTTTTGTCTCCTGATTATGCATTATTGATAGGTGATTCCGCCCTGCGATAACACACATCTGTGGGAGACACTGCGTCATTACAACTTCAGATGACGAGGCGACTTTTGAAAAGACTACTGTTGACTGCATTTCTCATCATAATTATGTGTAATGCGATTACAAGTATCCTAAAAACATTGCCATATTATGAGAACTAGGTGGGTGAATCACATCACTGATACAAAAAAAATTGAAAGATTCCCTCGTTACTCATTTTTGCATAGAAGCAGAACAATTTTTTCAATGTGAGTCTATATATGACCTGTAAAATATTTTTTTTAATTTGCGTTTTACCCAATAAAATCAGTGAAGGTGCCAACATCAGTATTCTTTCTGACACTGATTTCATTTCATTCCTCACGTATGCTAAAAGAAACTTTCATGGATAAAATCGCTAAATTTTTTTTTGCTATGCGCTTAAAAATCTCACTTCTTCGCCGTTATTTAAATCAAATATGGCATGTATAATATGATGAGTTCAGTGAGTTTGTATGAAACATGTATTTGCGCGAAGTCGAATTAAGCATGAAGAAACTGGTAGTAGATTATCAGTGTTTGTGAATTTCTAGTTTGCAAGATGTGCAAATAAACAACATGGGATTTTAATTTTGTTTGATAACTGTAAATGATTGAATGGTTAACTTTATTTTGATACTGAGAGACCGCGTGTTCAAAAGTCTAAAGGCCTGTACGGATTTAGGTTTTCTAGAATTACTTGGAATACTTTAAACATATGAAGATGAGCGTCTATAAAAACATCATTGTTTCTGGTACATATATCACGATAGAGATGTTACCATTCCCGTATGGCACTCATTTGTATCAGAAGCTAGTATTGCTTCTTGATATTTATTGGCTTACAAGACCTAAATTAGAATCTGGCTTGCATTTATGATGTCATCTGTTAGGAAACATAATGACATGATGATGTCGTTATTATTTATCTCGCTTTACTGAAGATACAGGGCATATCATTTACTGTCCAAACCAGTTGGCAACATTTCGTTAGACTTAAATGTAAAATCGTATGTAATTTGTAGCTTGATATAAAATTGCTGTGTGATGAAGATGGGTAAAGTGTCTTCTATAAATTATTGCATAGCGGTAAGACCACGTGAAAATGTTGTTATTTTCAGGTGAAAAAGAATGTGAGTTTATATGCCTTTCTTTTCCTTGTCAGTGGTATGCTGCACAATACAGTTCATCACAGTAAAAAAATGGGCCGTTGTACTTGTAGGACTTATCACTCATACCCGGAAAAAATGTAATTTACTGTATAAGACTGTGTGACTTAACCAAGACAAATTCTACCCACAATGGAATTATAGTTCATCACATTGCACAAGTTTTATTCTTAAATCCATGTTACCTCAATCCTGTCATCACTTCAAATTCTTTGCTGAAACTGCATTCGTGAATCCACTAGTGGCCACCTTCGCCTTACAGCTGTTGAATGAGAGGTATAAATGTTTTCATCTGTGCGCTATGTATTTATGAAGCGCCTGTAAATATTCTTTACGCCACTACAAAGTTTGAATTTCGTGCAAACATGCGACTTATATTAGAGACTGTGTTCTACGATGATGATCCATGATATAAGACAGTTGGAGGCAATCAGCAGGGAGCTTATGGCCCATGTTTCATGCTAGCTGAAACTCGTCAGCAAAGCTTATCTGCAACCTTGAAGGAACTGATTCAACTTCTGAGATTCGGACTAGCGTCACCCAATGCTGCAGACAGAGAAGTTGTCACGTGGTTTCGAATCTCAGAAGAGACATGAGTCCATTCAAGGTTGCAGATATGCCTTGCTGATGAGTGCCAACTAGCAGAAAACCTACATCCAAGGCTTTCTGCGGATTGCGTCCAACCACCTTATATCATCGCATCAGTTTGCACCATGATGGCGAGTTACCTAGAATGGTGGTCACATTGCAAACCTGACATGACAGAATTCAGTCTGCAGCAACGAAAGGACTAGACACGTCACACTAGTTACTAGTGTTCATTCAAACTATGATAATAATTCACTCGCGACCTTTCTTTCCTGAATCATTGTTGCTGCTAGACGAATCCAGAAAAACGATTCTTTGCTTCATTGCTGACGAAACCTATGTAAATAGAATCTTTACAGGCAACATGTTTAACGATTCTTGACATCAAATTTATTGCAGTGTGTTATGCGAAACCATCAATTTATGAAAAACTTGATGTCTCACTTACAGTAGCTTCTGTTTTCTAAGGACACAGACAACCATTCAAACTGATTCATCCAATAAAGGCTGTTTCCGAGGCGATTATTTCCTCATATGAATTTCGATGGAAAAATTAAGAGTGTCTGAAACGAGTAATAAATTTGCGTAACATATACGGACATTCACATCAAACACGAAATTATCACGCACATTTATATGCAAGGCGACAGAGCAGGAATTATTAAAATACATTTGAATAGGGGAAGAATAACAAATGTACCAGTATAATATTAACAAAATGTTTATGTTTTCTATGATTCTTCTCAACTGGTTACGATAGAAAACGATATAAAAATATAAATTACAGTATAGATTGGAACATACATTTTAGATGATGGCAAAGAGAGATCGGTAGAAACTAAGGGTAACATTAGCCAGGAACGATGTGTGCTGTTAAATAGTTAGGATTGAAAAAGAATGACAACTTTACTGAAATTACATGACCATTGCAAAACAGGCGAGGATGTCAAATAAGAGGTGAAAAAATGACGTCAGACTGTGGGGTGAAGAAAAGAAGGAAGTTGATGAAACAGTTTTTAGGTAAATTGTACCTTCCTTCCGAAATCGAACACTAAATCAAGATCATTATAATGACAAACAATACATGTAAGCCTTACTGATGTCACTCTTATTTCCTACAATTTATCTCTGTCGTCATAAAAACTGCATTTTCAAATTTATAGTATAATTTATGTTTTAATGTAGTCGATTACGTACCCAGTTGAGAGGAATCACAGAAAAATTAAAAAACTGATTTCAGATTATGCTGACACGGTTGTCATTCTTGACTTACTCAAATGTATTGTAATAATTCATGCTTTCTCACCTTCCATATAAATGTGTGTGGTAATTACGTTTTTGATGAGAATATTCGAATTAGTTGCGCAAGTTTGTCACACTTTTATTATAAGTCACACCTTCTCATGATGAACAGAGAAAATTGTTTTATTTCATCTAACTGAAGGGTAATGTTAAGTGTTCTACTTTGCATAGACAAAATTGTTTCCATTGTATGTCTTCACATCAACTCAATCTTGTTCATCAGTCATTATCCGACTATAAAACAGATGAAGACTGGCCAATACATACTGAACTGAATGCTGACTGATCATTTTAAGCACAACGGTTTCCAACTGCTATTCATTTTTTGACAAATTTATCAGTTAACATGAACGCCATTCTAATATCATTACCAATCATTGAAATTACTTCTGCTGAACTATTTCAGTATATGCAGGCAATAGAAGAAGAGGTAAATTTTTGGAAATTTTTCCAGCACCATAATAGAATATCCAAACATGTGTTATCAAAAATGCAGAAAACATAGTTGTGGTCAACTGTTTTTCGCTGTGAATTTTCACAACTTGACAGTATTCTTTTTAAAACAGAATAATTCTAGGTTTGATGAGTTAAACTATTGCACGTGCAGAAATTCATAGATAATTCATATGAAACCGGTATTCTTATCAGTAACAGTAGTATATTTATCTTGAAGAATTACAATCAGCTCACATTTACTCGAATTCTTTGCAACATGAACACTTCGACCGTAAGCTGAGGAATATTTTTCGAATGTTATCATCTTTCTATAGATACCGGTGTTAGGTGACATTTTATTATTAGCTGAGTGATGGCGAAACACAAAATAATTGCGAACAGTTACGTCTGTATGGATATGTTAGAAATACAAGCGAAACATTCTAAACAGTCCGTATGCTCCACCTGGTTGCCAAGGGATGAGTAACCATAATAAAAAATAAAAGATCTATTCCCAGATACTTGACATTTAAACATTATAGCAATATTCTGTGTGAAGTAAACACTATTAAGTGTTCAGTGATTATCCTTGAGAAGAATGATTATTAATTCAGAGGCGAACAAAGTAATAAGTACATTTTTGAGCAGGGTTTCTGCATACTTGCTTCCTTTTGATGTTAATATTTTTCCTTGTTTTGAATGGTATCATATGGAAGAGATTCAATGTCGATCAACACTTGTCGAAGTGAATTATAATGAAACATTTCAATATCTTTAGCTGGTGTTCAAAAAAGTAAGGTTTTTGAAACTTTTCTAGTGTCGTCGGTTTAGTTACAGGTAAATGGATTGATGAAAATAAGTAAAAATGATGATGTTTGGCCTACTCACTGCTTGAACACTGAATTTGCAAATTGTCCTTTCAAAGCTACAATATAGTCAAGATTTTTACAGTTTAACCATGGATTATGCATGAATCAGTTGACATACCGTCTGTTCTCGATGACGTAGGTTGTGAAAAATGCAAACGCTTCATGCTCACTGGGATTCTTCATAACATACTCGCTGAAGAATTGATTTCAGGATTTATCATGATTTCATAGATGCAGCTGTTGGTGACATTTTATACATGACGTGATGTTTAGATATAAAAAGTAGTCAAGTCTTTGTGAATAAATTGAAAATGGAATGAGAATGTAGCGGAGAGATAAATGTTTCCTTCGAGGGGCAGCTAGTTAACAGTCATGACGTTAAATAGAAGATGCTTCACCTTAAGCTGTATAGAGCAAACCCCATGCCACACAACCTTTCTCTATAAAATCAAAATTACGCAGTGTTTATCAGTTTTATTCAAACAGAATCCTCTTGAATAAAAAGGGCAGAAGAATTCTGTGAAAATTTAGATGATTGAAAAACTAATCATAATCTAAATAAACTTGATGTATTCACCTGGAGTCATTTTTGTAACAGCTCTGTCATTGTGTGATTTAAACAGAGGAAGGTTCCATTGAAGTATAACGTTTTAATTTGATTTCTGCATATTCTGAGTACACTAGCTGTTAGAAATACTGTAACTAACATATAATTTTTTACCATATACGTCAAATCTTGTACACAGACGTGGGGGGTAAGTCTTCTGTTTCCTTATATTATTAAATTTTTTCACAAGATTTTCTGAGATATTCATAAAATTATATTTGTAAAATCTCAGCGAAATTGAAATGATTAATTCCAACGTTTCGTTCGGCAATCTAGTCCGAACTTCTTCAGGGAAATTAATCGAATTAAAATAAACAGGTTTATATATAAAAGGAACAACTCATGTTTTTTAAATTTTGTCCAATCATGAGTCATGCAACAGTCATCAACATGTATAATAAATAAATAAATTTAAAAATAAAATAGTATGTTTACATAAAAAAGTACATCTCTTTCAAATTGTTTGTCCAGTCATGTGAATCAATAAACAGCTATCAATAGGTATAGTAAACACTACAAAACAAAATCTTTAATATGAACTGTGATCAAAATTTGACCTCAGACTTTCAAAATTAGTCTACTTTTGTTAAAATATATGTGTATATGGGTTATGCAGTATCAATGGTGTGTGTGTGCATGTGTGTATGTGTGTGGGTGAACAGTCATAAAACATTTGTTATTCTCATATGAGTTATGATCAAGATTTGACCGGATAGTTACAAAATAATTGAGATGTTTTTTTACAAATACAATATAATTTTACAGATTTGTTATTCTCTCCATAAAAGGACGTAGACAATCGGGAATTTGATCAAGTGTGACTAGTTGTTGAAACATATCCAATTTATTTATTAGTCAGGATTTGCCATGCATCAGCTAAGATCACACCTTCACGTCTGTTCAAACTGTTGGGATTCGCCCATATATGTAGGGCTTCTGCAGTCATTCTTTATATGAACCAAAACCTTTCTGTAAAACCTTAGTCTTATCAAAGTCGATTTTGTGTACCGTTTCTATCGAGTGCAGTGCAATCGCTGAGTTGTTTTCTAGCTTCTTCAAGTCTGCAGAGGTCTTTGGAACCACCTTTAGACATTGTTTATGCTCTTTCACCCTTACATTTACCTGTCTGGAAGTTTATCCTACATATACGGCGTTACAATCCCCACAATTGATCTGGTATACACAATTTTGCTGGTTTTCTTGTTCTGTTTTATCCTTAACCTTAACCAGTAATGAGCGTAAGGTGTTTGATGCACGAAAATACACTCGTATATTATGGTCGTTAAGGATTCGCTTTATTTCGTCGGATGTTTGTTTGCGGTAAGGAATCACCGCTGTACTAACCTAATTCTTAGCAACAGGTTTTGATTCATCCTTATCTTCACATTTTAAATATCTATTTATGAAGGATTTTGGATAATTATTTGATTCAAGAGTGGATTGAACCAATTTCAATTCCTTGCTAATATCTTCCTCCTCAGTAACTAGACGTTTGTCTCTGTTGATCAAATTCTTGGCCACAGTTACTTTGGTGGTAAATGGATGAGCTGAATGGTAATCTAGGTATCTATCCGAATTTGTCGGCTTTCTAAAAATGTTTGTTTTAAATTTTCCATCTAATTTTCTTTTTACTAAACAGTCCAGGAACGCCAACTCATTCTCATCGGATTCAACCTCTTTGGAGAACTTAATAGTTTCTGATATATTGTTTATTAAGTGAAACAGTTCATTTAACAAACTACGTTTTATTATGATGAAGGTATCATCTACGTATCTTAACCACATCTTTGGGGGACTAGGGTATCTCATATTTGCATTTGTTTCTAATGAGTGCATAAATAGATTGGCGACTAGCGGAGATACTGGTGATCCCATAGCAATGCCTCCTGTTTGACGGTAAAGAACCCCTTTAAACGTAAATAACGTGGATCGAAGACACAATTCTAATACCTTCATAATTTCGCCGGGGTTTAAAGGACAACGACCAATGAGTTCGTCGTCAGCAATAAGTAAATTATGAATAATACTTGGAGAATCATTAACGGGAACATTCGTGAATAATGAATAAACATCGAAACTTGCCATTATTTCATCTTCTTCAATATTAGTCAAGTATATTCTCCTCTTAAATTCATACGAATTCTTCACTCCATGCTCCACATTCATTTCATATGGAATAAGAATTCGATAAATGTATTTAGAAAGTTTGTATGTTGGAGAATTGGTAAAATGCACTACAGGACGTAATGGAACATCTGATTTGTGTATTTTTGGTAAACCATAAAATCTACAGGGGCTGCAACTTTTCGGAGCCAGAGTAAACCAAAGCGATACACCGAGCGTCTCTTTTATTGACTGTAACATTTTGCTTGTTTCAGCCTTCAGTTTATTTAAAGTTGCTCTTGATTTATTCGCGTTGAATTTTTCATAAGGTCCGTCATTAAGATGATCAAATCTTGATCACAGTTCATATGAATTTTCTGAGATACTTTAGAGGAGTGGATATCAAACTGAATAAATGCAGACGAAACTGAATCACACTTCACGGACAGTTTTGACGTGATAAACACACAAATAACAGTGAAACAGATCATTGAAATTCATGATGAGATTTTTACTAGACGCTCTAATTTCCTCCACGCCCAAGCTGCTCTCAAATGTGGTATCTGTTGCATCCTTAAATTGATCACCTTGCATATCAGTGTTCACTCAGATTAGCATTTGTGATGGCGTCACATGAAAATGGATTATAATTCACCTCATACTCCGGAGTTAGAGATTTCTTTCATGAAGAGTCTTAAAGAAACAGAATCTGAGCAATTTCTGAAGTTCAATCAAAGAAAAGGACATAGAAGAATTCAGTTGCAGTTTATCAAAGCAATAATGCGTTCAGTGGCATAGAGTGTAGAGTCATTCATGAATCTGTAGGTTATGCACACGCATAAGTATAAGTAATTATTTTGTGGTCCAGATTCAATCATCTTTAGTCCTGCAAAAGCTACTCTGAGTGACAAATTATGTATGAATTTTCAAATTTTGTATTCTATCATGGAATTCTTAATAAACTTGATGTATTCACCTGAAGTCATATTTGTAACAGTTCTGTCACTGTGTGATGTAAACAGAGGATGGTTCCATTAAAGTATAACGTTTTAATTTGATTTCTGCATATTCTGAATACAATCACTGTTAGAAATACTGTAACTAGCATATAAATTTTTACCATATGCGTCAATTCTTGTAAACAGGCGTGACGGGTAAATTATTTATTTACTTAAATTATTAGATGTTTTTACAAGATTTTATGAGATACTTTAGAGGAGTGAATATCAAACTGGATAAATGAAGATGAAACTAAGACACACTTCACGGTCACTTTTCACGTCGTAAATATACAAATGGGTAGGGAAACAGTTTATTTTAAGTTGGAATGAGATTTTCGCTAGCTGCTTTAATTTGCTCTACGCCCAAGCTCTTCTTAAATGTGATATGTGATGCATCTTTAAATTATTTATCTTGCACAACAGTCTGTAGTCAGAATAGCATTTACGATGCTGTCAAATGAGAGTGGATTATAATTCAGCCATATTCCAGGGTTAGAAATTTCTCTCATGTAGAGTCCGAAAGAAATAGAACCTAAGCCGTTTATGAAGTTCAATCAAAGAAAAGTATATGAAAGAACTCAGTTGCAATTTTTCAAAGCAAGTATGAAAAATGCTGTCATTGGAATAGCGCGGAGACATTCATGAATCTGTAGTTTATGCATACGGTTAATTATATATAAGTTATTAATTTGTGGTCGAGATTCAATTATCTTGGGTCTTCTGAAAGCTACTCTGAGTGACAAATTATTTATGAACGTTAGAATGTAGTATTATTACATGGAATTCCTAATAAACTTAATGTATTCACCTGAAGTCATTTTTGTAACAGCTCTGTCACTGTTTCATGTAAATACAGGATGGTTCCATTAAAGTAGAGCGTTTTTAATTTGATTTCTGCATATTCTGAATACAATCACTGTTAGAAATACTGTAACTAGCATATAAACTTTTACCACATACGTCAAATTTTGTACGCAGGCGTGGAGGGTAAGTTATCTTTTTACAAAAATCATTGAATGTTTTCACAAGATATTCTGGAATACTTAAGAGGAGTGAATAATGTCAAACTGGATAACTGAGGATGAAACTAAGACACACTTCATGGACAGTTTTGACGTGATAAACACACAAATAACAGTGAATCAGTTGTCTGAAATTCATGATGAGATTTTTACTAGACGCTCTAATTTGCTTGAAGCCCAAGCTCTTCTGGAATGTGAAATGTGTTGCATCCTTAAATTGGTTATCGTGCATATCAGTCTGTAGTCAGATTAGCATTTGCGATGGCGTCACATGAAAGTGGATTATAATTCACCCTATACTCTATGGTCAACGACGAATACATATTAGAGAAATTTCTCGCCTGAAGAGTCTTATAGAAATAGAAACTCAGCAATTTATGAAGTTCAATCAAAGAAAATTATATGAAACAACTCAGTTGCACTTTTTCAAAGCAAGTATGAAAAATGCTTTCAGTGAAATAGTGTGCATTGAATCCCACCAATTCTAGAAATTGATTTGGTGACGTCAGTGTTTATAACGAACATTCATGCTGATATCTGAATTTTAGATCTCTTGAGTAAGTGTTTTCTAATTGTTAATTTACACTCCACAAAAGAAATGAACTAAAGGTGCATAGATACAAGTTGCTATAAGTTGATGTAATTAAAAGTTTTACACACCTTGTGAGTGCTATTTATTGCAGTTTCGTGATGAATCCATACTAGATACGCATTATCACAAATCATCCTCTGAACACATGAAGATAAATATACGGGTCACGCATTCTTTGTCGTCATCGGCTAATTTGATCATCATATCTTAAGTGTGATGCCCTCGATATTAAATGACTTTATACCTTATTTTTTTGCCTCTAATAAAGAAATTTATCGTGAGTTACATCATATTCTAACACATCTTCATTGACGAAGATGGTAAATTAAATATCTCTTGTCAGTTTCCTTCAGTGTGTATGATCTCATTCTTCGTCAATTAGTAATCTGAGAGATTTTTTAGAAAAAACCCGCAAATTTCATCGAATTTGAAATATTTTCGACTTTTACTTAAGTGTGAACTACGAGCAGACACTTCCAAAAATGTATTACTTCAAGCTACTTTTCTTGTGAAGTAAAACTGAATAAAATTTCCTCTTGCTTTAATATAGGAGATAAACGTAAGTTTGCCGTAGTATATTTTCACAGTATCTTAGATGCATTAACAAAGTTCAAATTTACAATTATTTCTTATTTAAAAAGAGGTGTGGTGGTTGTAGATTTATGTCAAAGAAATCTCATTTCCAAGATTTTAGTCCTAACTTCACTAGACAATTTTTCTCAATATAAGTATCTATGTGTATTTCTATTTGTGTTGAAACGTGTCACGTTTCAATAGAAAAATGACTTCGTCCATATTCCATGCCAACTGCCAGAATATCAACAAGGACATTTTTGCGTAGATTTTAATATTCAACCTAGATTTTTTCAGTAAAGGGTTTCTTGAGATACTCCATATGTATAACCCGAGCGAAACAGAAATATTTGCATACCAGCTTTCGTTCAGCTGAATTGTATTAAAGAGAGACACTCATAAATATGTTCACACTTGAAGGACTTACAGCAAAAGTGAGAGTGAATGTGCAGATGAGAGAACGATGGAAGCTCATGAGCGTAAAAACTGCCATTGATGAATTATAAAAATCAAATATGAAACCCATCATGTCGTGTAATGCTGATAAATTTGATCATTATGAAACAATCAAAAGTTTCGAAATTCCTCTACAGTAATATTATAAAATCCCTGCATACAAGATAAATCACATTTTTCGCAGAAGAAATCCCCATACAAACAGTGTCTAATGAATCTCAGTTTGATAAGTGCTTAGTAAGAATAGAATTTAATGTTTGCTATTTCATCTGAAATTAAGCATTGACATTTCTTCCTTTTCTAGCCCAAGGTAAAAAGATACATTTTGCTTTGAAGCCACTCAGTAGTATTCCCCAGTCACTGCTGTCCATACCTTTCCCATTTGTGTAGCAAAACACTCTTCTGACTGTCCTTTTTGATCCTACATAGTTTTTGTATTAACCAAACAAATAAGCTGGGAACAGTTTATGGGAAATCAATAACTAGTACGCATAACATATACATTTTGTCACTACCACTAAAATGTCACATGAAAACGGAGTAACAGTTAGCTATTTTTCCCCGGGAGGATAAATTGTTCAAATCAATGCTTGAATTCCCGCACATCCATTTCATATAAATTCTGATAGGATGGAAATTCGGAAAAGATAAGGAACATAGATTTTTAATTAGTTTAGTCTTTGGAAAATTCATTCTCCAGTAAAAATTTCTGAGAGACAAAACTTTCCTGCTGATTTTCTTCCTATTCTTTGTTTCTCTAGATTGAGTTCTCTCGAGTTGTATTCATCAATTTTCATAATTTCATATGTTGAAAGACATAAGTCAAATAACGGAGGGGTTACCGAATTATGATTTTAGTTCTCTAACTGCCATACACAGGCATTTTTCCTACAAAGTTTCAAATCATTACGGCGGAAATCATGTCACTAGATCATTAATGAGAAGGAGTATTTTTTGCACCAAAAATTCCCACTGTGTTTTGACAAACACATTTTTTAAAACAACATGAATTTGATTAAGAGATGATTCCGGCTCTCCGTTAACGGGTAACTGTTTTACTTTCAACTTGCAGAAAGAGACGGTGAGTAAATGAATAAACTGTTTTATGAATAAGATGAAATAATGGTTGTTAATTTCATTGCATAACAGACTGCATTGTCACCTGTAGTGTGGACAGCAGTTTCTTCCTAGCCTAATATTGTATGTAATATGACACTAGATGGTACTTTCAAAAGTATCACATTACCAGTTGAGGTCGATTTAGGCTGACAAGAGATTCTCATTGAATAAGTGACATTATCGCATTGAACATGGACTAGTAATTGTTACAAACTGTAGCTATATTTACGTCTTCACTGTTTCTCAGAAATCACTCGTGAGTTCTTACAACGATCAACCTGCTTATTTTATCCAATTCACTTTTTATTAAAAACCCGTAATATAGATAGTTTGTACTGAATATTGAAGAGATATGTAACTGGACCGTGAAGTTAAATAAGCGTATATAGAAGAAGATTATAAATATAACACGTTTTATTTCATAAAATAGGATCTGTCGGTGAGTTAATAACCGCAAGTATTGAATTTTTCATGCTGACGTTATGTGGTGATTTTTCGTTGTATAATGCAGGTTGCAGTGTGGCATGTGTGCGTTCCACAATTCACTTGTATATAATTCTACAGTCAACATGGTGTTTGATGCTGTCTCTATTTCGTGCAGTATATTCATCTCTGATGTCCACCACACGACTCTTATTTGTTGGTGTTTTGCTTGATTATGTATCACTTATCATATTTTTGTTTCGTGAAACACAATTCATTGATAGTCTTTTGTAGTCATTTGAAGACATTTCAAATGCCAATAATTTCCTTCCTCATGGTCCATCGCAATCACAAAGAAAGTTGGTTACATTAATTAAGCCTGTATCAGTCCTATCTTCACTTCAAGTGCTTTACTGCGAATCTCGTTAGGAATTACTCTGCGTCCTTCATCATAAGGTAGCCACTGAGTACTTTCTATGAAGGTTCCCGTCACTGTGCTCCATGTTGCTTAATCAGTATTCAGATTACTTTTTAGTTGATTGAATCGAACAGATGAATTCGTAGTAGGCAGGTGATGGTTATTCTGGTGTGTTTCTTACGACGATACACGGTACGGTTCTCGGCATCACGTTGGCTACGTTGTCAATTTTTTCATAGTTGTCGTCTGGATATTAATCATTGTTATCCGTTTCGGGATAAATCTCTACGGCAAAATACAGTTTTCTCTGTGCCCTCATGAGACCTAATAATCTCGAATATATCATGAAATTTCCGAGTGATCAGTGTTGTATTGTTGCTTATCTGAAGAGTGACTGTTGATAATCGTGGGTTTCGAGTGCTCTTACCAGCTGTCCAAACATAAATTTGTATCAGAGGTAAGCTTTTAATATTCGTTGAAGTTTCTGTTTTTATAGCATGACTGTGGGATAGATCTTCGCCTCTACACTGGTCATACGACATGGCAGATTCGGTACACGAAAATAAAAAAGGCTTTCATTTTGCAATACAGATAAAGGTAAGTCTTCGAAACTTATGAACGAAAATGCAAGTTGTTTTGAGTGTTCTGAGCATTCCATCCAGAAACACCTTTGAATACATATCATTTTATTCATTTCACATGAAACTGCTCAAATCACATATCTGTATAATAAATTGCTGATAGCATCAACTGAATCCGGAATGCGGAAACACGCTGTCTGTTTGGCCCTTAGGCTTTTTGTCTACAATCATCTGAAATGTTCAGAAAACAGGTTGTAGTATTATTTTGCCATATCTCATTTAACTCTAAAGTTTGAATACTCTGGTTACGAAAGTAACGAATCCATAGTGAAGTTAGGAAAGAGACTGATATCTTAAACTGTAGTGATATTATATGACCATGTATATATATATATCATGTTACATTCCACCCCAATGATTGTTCCTGCACCCAACAGTACAAAGGATTTTAGAATGAACTTATCTGGTGATATGTGTATTTTAAATTGCAGGCCTCGGTGAGTGACCTACTGCACAATAATCGGACATCTAATAATTTTGTTTTCCGTAGTACAATATAAAATCAAAGCCAAATAACAAACTTTATACATTCACATTGGATTATTCTCGATTGGTGTGGGTTATTTATTATCTCTAATTATTGCAGTGTACAAAGTTGTTTCCAGTTTGTTTATGGCAAACTGTCAATTACCAGTACGTGATTCACAATGCTTAAGTAGGCCACCTCATTTTATTGTGATTGCAATATTCTACCATTCCTCATTATGTATGAATGCACCAACATTCAAGTATGAAAACTTATTATTTTTCTGTAATATTCACCTTCATAATACAAAACGAAGAAATTTTACATGATGACTCCATTTTTACTCTCAATACTTTTATATACATTTTGCTTACTTTTCACTTTCCACCGACAAATGATTATGTAAATAGAACAATGTCTAAGTAAGTCACGAGGTCTCATAAGGCTAATTTACAAATCAATAATTCTAAAATGATTTTGGATTTCAATACGTGAATATATTAGCGCCACAAAAAAATGAGTGTCAAACATTTTGATGACTGTCTTAGCAAGTTTCTTTATATCAGTCACTTCAGTGTGAACCTCGGTGATATAACTCAGTCAAGATAACTGGGAGCTGGAAAGTTTTACTATCAATAAATCAGAACCAGTGATTAGAAAAGATGAAAAGCATTTGTAAATCCATTACAAAATATCTCAACAGCTGTTTTCAAAAAACCTCGAAACGATCTGTTAATTCAAAGAGTCTATTTTAGTTGAAATTCCTTTTATATCATATATATATGTGCAGTTGAGGCGAAATACGAAGATGTGATTTTACAGGGTGAACATTGTCTCAATTCATGGTGTCACTCTGTTGGCGATGATATGGAATGATTGATTCGTTCATGGAACTACATCGCAAGATACTTCCCATAAAGGTGAAATGTGTAGGGAGAGATGAAATTAGGCTATCCATCTTTGTGACTACGTGCAAAGAATGTTGTTATTCATTTATCAATGTTTTGTGGATGCAAAAGATGTACATTCGAGTCTGAGGTGGCCTTTGACGGAACGAATGGTCAGCGTCTGTTAAAATTCTTAATTTTTTTTAAATTCATTGGAAAATACACTAATTCTTCAGTTAATGCGAAAGTTAAGTTCATGAACCACTTATAAGAATTACAGTCTAACTGAAGATGACAGAAGAGGATTAATAGTGCTTAATATACATTTCTCTCAAATGATTGATAGAGGACGTAAGTTTCCATCTCATTATTATTGTACGGTCATGAGATGTTACCCTACTGCAGACATTTGAATGCTTTCAGTACAAACGTCATTATCATATATGTCAGGGATGAAAAGAATAAGACTTTATGTAGCATAAATAATAATGCAGATGATTTTTAGCACTGTTGTATGTTGTTATTCGGTTGTGTCTTGTGATCTTATCAGTAACTGTCTTAAGGGAAACTGAAAGCTTAGAAATGTAGTCAATCAAATCAGAGAACACAAACAAAGAAACGGAATCACGATTAAACTGAACATTCCAATAATATAACGTGTACACGACTCGCTTCGAGAAATAAATTAATCGACACTCTATACATCCATGCAGCAATATAAATTCACATACATTCTCTCATCCATTTTGCTGTTAGAATCAGTTGATATTTTGAGTTAAGCTACGAAAAACAATCATCGAAATCTGATCCGAAATGACTTGATCACAATACACATGGTACATCGACACATAATTTTTGAGAAGGTATTCATTATTTATGATAAAACCTCATGGTCAATAGAGACGTACGGTTACTAAACGACTATCCATATTTGGAAATATTTTCAGTTCTTTATATAAATGATGTGCTCCTTATTGTTCACACATTTTACGGAGACCACGTCCTTTTGAGAAAAAAATGTACCTTTGTGCAGTAGATTTCTACAGTTTTATCTAACATAATGTTTGAACGAGTCATATTGCCTCCGCAACAATTCAAAACAGGCTATATTAACGAGAAATATTTGCTGTTTTTATCTTCAATAAATTGCTTATATATCAAAATTTTGTAAAGAGACATTTGTATTTACATTTATCGAGGGATAAAAATATTTGTATTTTTGATTAACAGAAGGCGAGGAGATTAGATCCAAAGGGGGTCATTGTATCAATACCTTCAAAATGAAAAATTATGTGGCCAAACTTTTACTTCTTACAAGTGAATTACACTGTCTTCTGAAATGACTTCCTCATACATCAATCCACATCTGGAACTATTGCATGTGTGTATTTCTTTTGATTTTGAAAAGCCTATAAGCAATTTTTATTCAATAAAATGAAAAATTCATACAGGAAATATATATTTTCGAAATAGAGGTTTCTACATTATTGGTGGGTTAATAGCAATCCACGTGGAGGATCATGACAATTTAATAATAATAATTTACTTTATTCCAAAAACAGTACTTATAATACAGAATGGAATTCTCAGCATTTTTCACAATATTGCATCTGATTTACTCAAAGTGTATATAAAATTAAAAATTAAAACAAAAATTAATCGGAGGGATTTGTCCACATTTACGACATAATTATTAGATATAATAATAAAAACAATAAATACTAATAACAGTGAGTTTGTTTCAAACGGTATTGTCGATTCAGTTTGGAAACTTTAGCATGTTATGGATAATTGGGTCTAATGTTCTGTTAATATGGTATAGTGAGGTGAAATACAAAGTTAATATTTATAATACAGCTTAAAATTATGTCCACACTTATGCAAAATATAATAAACAAAACGAAAAAGTTGAGAGGATTATAAATATAAGAAATACAGTTACAATAAATTATGATGCTTTAAGGTTGAAGGAAATGGTTTATTTAGTGGTGCTAAGTAGGTTAGTTAGTTCATTTCCGACACTATTTTCAACACATAGAGTACGTGCTAAATACGGTATAGTGGAATTTTTATACTTAGACGTACGTGCATAAAATCTTCTGAAAAGACTTCTTGTTTTACCTGAGGAGACACAAGGTAGATTGGGTGCTCAGAGTCTGACAAAATTCCTCTAGTAAATCTGTTGCATGACATCAAATGCCTATAGGTGACAATGCCAACGATATGGCCCCATGGGATACCACTCGTCCTACTGACAGTCTTCAGAGTTCTACGAAGTATGACATAGTCCCTTTTTAGCAATCCAGGAAAGAATAATGGTGAACAGTAAAGAAGAATAGGTAAAATACACAAGTTGATAAACTGTAAGAGGAGTGGTTGGGTTATGCCTGAGTGCCTCAACTTCTTAATGTAAAAAGTCAGACGAAATATTCTCTTAGAAATTGCTAAGACATGAGAAGACCAAGATAGGTCAGAAGAGAGAACTAATCCAAGATACTTAACTTCAGACTTGCTTTCTATATCAGTATCATCGATTTTGCAAGGGTCATAGGAACCAAAGGCTTCATTTAACTTTCGTTTACATCGGAAACTGAAATTAACAGTCTGACATTTGGAAGGATTAAGTTTAAGGCCGTTAGACGAAGACCATTTGCTAATTTCTGATAGAAAGTTGTTAATCTTAATACAGTCAAGTTGAGAGTTAACAGACATTGAAATAGTTAGATCATCGGCATACTTAACAAAGTTCATTTCATCAGAGTGAGGCATGTCATGAAAGAAGAAAGAAAACAGAAAAGGAGAAAGGACAGCGCCTTGAGGGACACCAGCCTCAGTAAGCAATGAAGTGGACGACTTTCCCTGACATGCAGTGTATTGCTTTCTTTCTGAGAAATAAGAATGGAGCTGTTTGACAACCCAACAGTCAGTTTGAGTTTCAGCAAGCTTGTTTAGTAAAATGTCCCTAGGTACTGAGTCGAAAGCAGATGTATAATCTAAAAAGGCGCAGCGAACAAATTTAGCCCCCTTGTCTAAGCTGGAGACAATGTTATGATACAGGACAGCAGCTGCGTCCAAAGTACTTCTACTATGTTTGTAGGCGAATTGTTTGGGATCGTTAAAGGCTTTAAGTGAAGGTTGAAGATTAAGTAAGAGCAACTTTTCCATAGCTTTTAGAAAAGGGGAAGTAATAGAAATGGGTCTGAATTTAAAACATGTCACAGTAGACGACTTTGGAATAGGTACAATTTTAATGTCCTTCCAAGCGGCTGGCACGACATTTTTGGAAAAACAATCATTAAATATGTCCATGAGAGGATAACACAGGATATCTGCACAATGTTTAAGAACAACACTAGGCAAACCATCTGGACCCAGGCTACAAGAAGGGTTCATAGACTGAAGACATTTTAGAACGTCATTTGTAGTAAATCCAGGGAAGCAGGTTTCATTAATACTTGTAACACTAGAAAGTTTGGCATTCGTGGGAGAATGTATGAAGGACTTGTTTAGTTTGGAAACATCAAGGGGAAAAGGAATACAGTTCATCTGCTTACCATCAGTAATTTCTTTGAAAAGTTTCCATATGTTAGACGCATTTTTACAGGATATGAACTTTTGGTTGTAAATTGAATTCAATCTGTGCATTTCGGACTTTATAAGGAAGTTAATTCTTTTCAAACCAGCATTATCCTTCATTTTATATAATTTTCCTTTCTGTCTGCGAAGCTTTTTAAGTTGAGGAGAGGAGAAACGGTCAAATCTGATGAAGAGCGTTTCTCTGGGACAACAGGTGTCAAGACAAAATTTGAGATAACTTGTAATATTAGAGATTGTGTCATCAAGAGCGTCTTCTTTAAACAGGTCCCACCTTGTATCTTTGAGCATGCTTCTGAGGTTCTGAACATTCTCCATAGAGTAACATCCATGTACAGATTTCTTGGAAAGGTGTGAAAAAGTTCTGTTGTGTAATTTTCCATAAATTTTAGGTAAAACCCGTACAATACAATGATCTGAATTAAACAGTGGAGCTCTTTTACGAGCTTCGTATATTCCGGAGTCATTGATAAATACAAGATCAAGGGAATTATCCATTCTGGTGGGAAAGTTAACAACATTTTCATGACCTATCACTGTGAGAAAGCTGCAGTCACATGAATTAAAATCACCTGTCACTATGGACAGGGAGTTATCAAAAGAGGCGGCAGCGAAAATAGTGAATTCATCAGCAAGCGTAGATAATTCTGAAGTGCTACAACAAGGTGTGATATAAATATTCGTGATATAAATGAATTTGTATTTAGATAGGTGTTTAGGTCGACATTTGACAGTTATACAGTCAATATTATCATTTGAGAATTTAAAACAGACGTTGTTGGCAACAGACCACTGAGAATTGATGAAAGTAGCAACACCGCCGCCTCGCTTCTTCCTTGAACTACTTCGGTCTTGTCTGTACATATTGAAACCATTTAGTAAGATTAAATTATCATCATATGAGTCGTGTAGCCAAAATTCCTGAAGCGTTATTACACCTGTATTACGATAAATATTTGAATATAATAGAGAATCCAAGTGATTAATCTTGTTCGATAATGACCTGCGATTAGTGCTCATAATCACAGGAACAGTCATCTGATGCATTGGAGTACACTTTAAGGATCTTTGCCACCCACCATAATGCTTTTTCTTAAGGTTGTTATATACTCGTAAATTATCCGGTTGAAAACATTTTAAATAATCGCGAGAGTAAGTAACACGTTTTGGACACATAGTTGAATAATTAAAACAAAATAAATCCAAGAAATCAGATGCAATATAAGTGACGGAAAATTTTGGACAGCTTTGTTTCCTACTGCTCATAGGATTCGATAGGCAGTAGGGTTTCGCAGATATTCTTTAACGTGACCATAGTTCTCGCACCAATATTAACATTTCACAATGTTGTTAATGCAAGAATGTGATGAATTGCTTACAGAAACACCAGGAATTAGTATTCTCATAACAAACCATAATTAAACAATATATCAGTATCATGCCTAATCAAAGAATAACCAGAATACTCAGTCACTTAAGAGTGAAATAAAGTCCACTTGACAAAAGCATCAAATACTCCATAGAACCATATGGCATATAGGTCATTCATGCTCCTCCTCCGTTTCAAAGCATGCTGAAATAAGGAAAAATCTTCTTAATCCTTAGAAACCCATCGAAAATTATTATTTTATAATGCATGAAATACATCTATCACTAAGTCAATATATTTATCGGACCGAGGGGATATAAGTTCGCAAACGTGGAATCTTCTTACACTACTTATCTCTTGCAGTGATATCATTCATAAATATCTTTCTCCCCGAGAACATGCCCGCAGTACATAATAAACGAACGCAACTGAAAGACTACTACAAATATTGTTATTGGAATCTCTATCGGCATAGAACAGCGAATATTTGTAGCTTAGGAGAGTTATATGTTGGTCCATTCGAGTTTTTCGAGCTGTGCTGCTTAGTTGTGAAGCCTTCATTGGCTCAACAGGCAACATTTACAGCGCATATTCCAACTTAAAGAAAGCATTATGAGTTCTCAAATAGCTTGTTAATCACTTGAGCAGAATTGGTGTTTCGTCCGTGTACAAACGAGGAATTCATGTTGGTCAAATGCTCAGTTACACCAGCTACAACCGAATAGCAAAAAGATGAAAACATGTTAACATTACTCATGATGACATGGATCTATTTCATCACTATTACATTGGTGAAAATGAAAAGATAATTTCTTAAGGCTGTCTTCTACTGAAAGTGTTAATCTTCAAGTCAACTCATTGAATCAGTTGTCTTCAATGAAACCACAAGAAAAATGTCCCACCAGATTTAAAGCACACATTTACAATCACTGCAAGACCACTCAAAGCTTGTATGAGTGAAGTCTCTGTCTTCCACAACTTCACTTGTTTTGATGTGGATCGGAAGACTGTACAGCGAAAGAAGATTAAACCAAAATCTTCTACAAGATAGATCTCAACACATTGGAAAATTATTACATTTGCCCTCTTCGACTTTGCATCAATGAGCATAAATTAAACAGGATGTAATTGACAGTTGTTTCATCCTATTTTGGGAATAATCGGCGATACGCACCCACTGGGGCTCAAACACATGACTTTCGTTTCATAAGGCAAGCCCGTATACCATTCAGCCACTGGGATACGTTAAAATGAATCATGAATTCTCACTCCTACCGCTTCGCTATTTGGCGTGACCCAACCAATATCATCAATGGGACATCCATCCTCACACATGACATCTGAATGTACCTCACTGTGCACGACTTCTCACCGGAACTTAATTTTTCAACTAAGGATACTCAATCCTGTAGCAAGTCACTGGTGAGCATCAGATTAATTTTCAATGGTTGGTTTTTAGTTATTAGATTTGTTTTTATGAGTTGATCACAGATTGATATCACTAAGAGAATCATTGATAACTTCAGAGTACTGGACAGCTTTTTCATCTTAGTGTTCAATAATAATATTTTAAGAATATTTTCACGGCGTTCTTTTGTCTTCACACGACTGAAATGTATTGTAATAATTCATGTCATCTTGACTTCTATATTACTGTGTATGATAAGAACGTGTGTTATAAGAATGTTCGGAACGTGTAACGCAAATACAATTCACGTGTCAGATTAACCACGTCTTCTAATTTTCTCTCTGAAATTCATAAAAAGAAATGATTATTTTGAAAACAAAGCAACACCGTTTCGAATAGAAGTTGTTTTCGGTACTGAGTGATACGGAATTTGAAGGCGTAAAGACTTTTCGTGGTAAATATTTCACAATTTCTCACCTAATATTAACTGAAGCTAAGCCAATTCATCAATTATGCAACGTAATTACATTTAATGGATGGAGTCGTTTGTCAAACCGTAGACGATGAAGACGATAACTAGAATCTTTTGAACCATAACAAATTATTGCGATGCACACAATTAACAATGAAATTAGAGAGTGGTTGCGCTTGTGAACGGCTGGTGAATTGCACTGAAGTTATCGATTAGTGGGGAGATGTCAGCCTTGAATATTTAGAAAAAAAGAAAATGATTTTGAGTTAGGTTAGAAAGTTGAAAATGTTTATTTATTTTAAAATATCTCGGGAACATCAATTTCAATAAGACTATCAGAATTCTTCGGACGGATGTCGGTTCAGAATTAATAGTTAGAGATGTGGATTTTAGGTATGGTTGACGTTCACTTCAGAATAAATTACCTTTGTGTGCAATGAACAGCATTGATTTTCATTTAAAAAGTCAATTTATCTTTGTTACGGGCATCGTACCTGCAGAAGCAGATTGTAAAATAAAGAGGATACATGTGAGCAACTAAATGTTATCGATACCGTGAAAAGCAGGCATATTTAAATATATTCCGATATTTTTACCCCTAACTAAACCTGTTGGAAACAGTCTACAGAGATAACTGGGTTGTGGTGAACAGCATCACATAGCGCAGACTCATATTAGGACTCTTACTGCACCTGTTTCCCATCAGGTGATGAATAGTCTGCGTGAGAAAAATAGTCAGAAAGATACACTCAGCTAATCTTGCAAACATATTGGTGAAAATATTTTGATTAACAAGGTATGAACGCTTGAATAATGCTTTTAGAATTATCTCAATTTACAGATTAAATTGAAATAGCAGTGTGGATGTAATGATTATTCATTATTCATGAAATCTGCTGAAATATGTGCATTTCTAAATGTTTCTGTTAAAAGACATCACCATTATTGACTCTACTGATAATGTTTTTCAGTGGGCAGTATGAATAAATATTCATTTCTGCTGGCGATTTCCAATTTATAGGAAATCGAAACAAGTGATTCAGCGAAAAGACTCTTGTTATCTTATTTATTATCAAGACATACAATCCTATATTTATATATAATAAGCTTTTCGCATTGGGAAATCATATCCGGTGAAGGAATTGAACGCATAATGTGAATGCGTTGATTATAAATAAAAGTATTATAATAGTAGTCTTCATTTTGTATACTCTCCCTCTATTACATCAACTGGTACTATAACTTTTCTCACTCTGAAATGCGCACAGTGATATTTCACTGTTTTCATTTGTTATTCTATATCTCTTTTGTTTTGCAACATTAAAGTCTGTTCACAAATTCCACACAAGGTCACGTTACGTTTACTTTTCGTTCGATTTGCCTTCTAATCCTATAATTGCACACCTCTCCGAACTTATATACATACTTTTTATGGATTATTTCGTATTTGACTAATTAATTCACAAATTGACATTGAAAGGTGATTATAAACTCAAATACTTAAATTGCATTTCATAATTGCATTCGCATATATGATTCATTTTCCTCACCATGTATAATTCTTCAGTATGAAAAGCTATATGTATACGATTTCGCATCTTGATAATAAATCCAATGAGATGAGTCTCTTCATTGAAATACTCGCTTTTATTTTCTGTACGTCACAATGGCAGCTTTCCATAAATTTCCCACCTACACAATTACTTAAATTCCGTCTAACACTCCTATTTTGATTGACAGGATTATCCCATAGAAAGCAAAGCTTCACACGAATATTCATATTGCTGACTTTGTTTGTGAGGCAACAGTATTTTCTACCGATTAATTTTACACTTATTTATACAGGCCAGAAGGAGTCAGTGCTCACACGACAGTGACTATTCGGTATAAATTGTCTTCGCCATACTGGGCAATATTATGGAAATCCTAAGATGGATGTTTCGTGATTATTTGAGACATGAGTTGGGGAGAATTGAAATTTTAAATGACATAGATGGCAAGGCGTCTCAAACATGTGAATATCTTACGAAGGAAACAAATTCGGTTAAATTTCACATCTAAATAATCCTAAGGTAAGTGAACTGTATGTTGCTTTCAAAATCAAGGCCACTAAAACATTTTACAGAGAAATCTGGTGGCTTTCTTTTTGACAGCTCAGTTTCATCAGTTAGGCAACAGTCTTGCCATGTAGGTAGTTAAGTTCAAACGGTATATTCAGGTGGGGAAATAATGAGTGATGAATTCATTCATCCAGGAAGCCTCGCTACATCTTCAAGGAAAGATGGAAAAATGTATTACGGATTTTTATGACTGTGCATCAGTAAATGTAACTTCAGTAATGACGATTAGAGAGTTACCTAAAAGACACTAGGACCTTTGTGTGTGTGACACACAATTATTTCATTGCTTCATTTATTAAAAAAAACGTCAAATTTTTTGATGAAGTAAAGTAGCGTGTGATTATGGAACAAGAAAGAGAGATGAGAAAGTGACCTCACGGATTTGCATAATTCATGACAGTTTTTAGGAATAGGCAATCTAATCGCAGGAAGACAAAGAAGAATTAAGAAATATACATTTACTCCTAAATCCACTTGCATAAGTACTTGATCATGAACTTCTCCGCTTTATATTATTCCACTATTACTGCTTTTAAGCAGGTAGAATATGAAGTGTCAGAAAAGCGCAGAATGTGCTCTCCATTTGAAACTTTCTCCAGTAGCACTGGGCTTCATTTTCTCCTTCTTTTCTTTAACTAGAAATGAATGTTCAGAATTCAAAGGTGCAGCCACTGCGTTTTTAGACAGTGTCATTTTCTACAACGACATATCCATCTGTTTCCATCCCATGACATACTTCATTGGGTATTATTCACTACAGTATTGTGAAAGTGGGAATACTGACAGTTGTGAAAACCCAATCAGTAATGTCGGCAATAATAATGAATAAAAATGCTTAAATAGAGTCTCTAATGAAAATAATAGTAATAAGGACAAACATTCATCTGTGGAAGTCAGAATTCAAACGACTTCATTCATCGCAGAGAATTTGAGTCGATTGAAGCTTCACACTTTATCCAAGAGTTTTCTACAATGTCATGTCTTTTCACCATATCTCTTATTCCATGCCTAATTTGACTCTTCATGATGTGACCACCTTGGCCTACCACGCTGATGATCTAGCAGTCCTCCCTATTATGAGTTCGTAGTCAAATCGTTTTCAATTTTTAAAATTTTTTTTGAGCTTTGTCTCTTGCAGACTGGCCATAAAAATATCAGCTAATATCGGAGTCAGTGAACTTCCGATTGCCACTCCATCAACCTGGCGATACATTTTCCTGTCAAACTGAAATTGTATATCACTAGTACATAACAAGAGAAGCAGCTTATATTCCAGCGCCGGTAGAGGAAGAGAATCAGAGTGTTGACAGATGATGTCTTATGTCTCATGCAGAGATATCGGTTGAATAGAGAAGTCACATCGAAGGAAACCATGATTTTGCCATGTACATTGAGTTGATTCACCTCTTCAACAAATCGGAAAAGGTGTATGCTTAGCAGAGTGATAGAATATGTCTTAAATTTATTTGATATATAACCTAATGAAATGAATGGTGGTACCATATTATTCTGCACACCATCGTTGTTCTCGCTTTATTCAAATACATCAAGGAGAATAAATGCATGGAGAATGTTGCAGTATTGTCAATGTTAGTAACACTACTGATGAGAAAACCACACTACTGCACTTTTCAATTCCGCCCGATCCTGATAAATGTTCGTATTTTTCCCTGAGAAGGAGACAGATTTCTTGGTACAACCTTCTCTGATTCTTTACTTGGTTAAATCAATCGTCAGTGAGCATCGCTTATTGATTATTTGCAATTGTTTTCTATCGATTGATATTATTGTTTACATGAAATGTATTTTGAATTATTGTTATTCTTTGTTGTTTTCAATCAAAGATGAACAAAGCGCTCATTGATATTAACTTACAGGATCAGAATAGAGAATGGTCAAACAATTTTTCAGTAGGTCTTTTGATTTGTGATTTTCTTTCGTGGATTTATGTCTTACGATGAAATTTCTTTCATGCTTTATTTTCGAAGTCATTCGTTTTATTTGTTGATTCGATTTTCAACACAACAAAGCAGCCTTTCATCCTTACATTAAGCAAATTGTCAGAATTTTATTTAGAAATGTCATCTGCTACATCTTTGACTTTCATCTTGTTCATGTTTATTTACTATTTTTACAATTAGTCTGACAGCCATCGCTGTCACAGTACCAAGAAAACAAGATTCTCTTTAACACAAAACCATAAACAAGTTAGGCAGAAAGATATTATGGTAATGTATTCATTTCAATATTATTTTTATCGTATAAGTACAAAATGACGTCTAACACTTAATCGATCGTTCTATGCAAATAGGATGTACAAAATGCAAGTGACGTTTGTAAACCTCAAAACATCAAAATATTGTATACCATCGATGAATTATTGCTGTTCCTTGTAACCTCGTTCAGTCTCCACATCATAAGCACAGCTTCTTATTAGGCTTTAATAAGCAGAATATATATACATGCACATATCAAGTTGGATATTGATGCATACAGGATAACACGATTTACGTCCACACCTTGTGTACCCATTGTTTTCAATGAAGCATGACGCATTCAGCAAAATACTTGCTTATCTATGTTAATCTTCGTTGTGCATATGATGCAGGGGGCAATCACATGAAGTAGTATAATCGTGTCAAGCAACAGATAAGTTATCATTCATTGAGCGATAAGGAAATCAGAGATCAAGTATGTACTGCTGATGATATGAACTGATTTTTCTGAGCATTCTGAGCTCCAAATATTTTTGCAGGTTTGTGGGAAAGGATTTTCGGGGTAATATGACATCCAAATCGGTGGACGCTACCTGTGCATAGGTACAGTCTGACTTAATGTCCTCTTGCGTCACTACAATCACATATAGACTGATTAGGATTATAAACAATGAGTCTTCATTTAATAAATATATGACATCATCATTGGTGGATGCTTCATGTGCTTAGACACAGTCTGACTTTTTGTCATTAGGACTCTTTTGAATAAATTAGTTATCAAGCTATACAATCGTAAATATATATGGTTTTCAAGAAATTATATCCCGTGAGAGAATTAGGTCAAAGGTGTGAATACATGAAATAATAATAATAGTATGAAATGCAATTAACATGTTTGTAATTGTAATCATAGTTTAATGTCAAGTGGCAAAGTTATTAATGTCATACATAGAATAATACATAAGGTGTATAGATTTTGGAAAAAGGTACATAATTATAAGATTAGTAGACGAATATAAAATGTCACATAACATGGTGTGAAATTTGATAAGATAGAATTCAGTGTTGTGAGAATAAAAAATATAAAAATGAGTAATTTTGTGTTTAAAATGACAAGTGGGTCAAGTGGAAAAGATTGTGTGAGAATGGAAATGATATTGATAATAATAATAATAATAATCGTAGTAATAAGGGAAAAGTACGTAGAATAACTAAATAAACAAAATAAATAAATGTCTATCCCTCTACGGCAAAGGCAGAAGTAGGGATTGTACATACTTCACTCAAAGTGTGAAGTGTTACTACTTGCTGCGGATAATCAGTACTACAGCATAGTTATGGAAGTATTTTTTCACAATAATTATGATGTGAATTTTGACAATTAGTAATTGGTCGTGCGATTTGCAAAGTTTTCCATGAAACAGGTGAATCGCAAATGAAGCAATGTAGAAATAGTAAGACTTACAGGTTATTAGTGTCTCATGCATCAAACAGTCTGACAATTCGGATGAGAGAAGGTTGCTGGAATTTGTACTGAATTAAACAAAGGTGACAAGTGAAATATTGCAGGATATTGTTCAGAGTGAAATCATGAATGTCAATCTACATAATTTGAGAAGGATACACAAACTGAATGCAGAACAACAAAATTTGATAAAACCAAATTAGGAATATTGATGAGAACAGTTAAGCACAGAGGTAATCAGCGAAGAGTACAGATTTTGTAATTCCTTCACCTCTTTTAGATTGATAGATTTCATGAACAATTCAATGAAGAAACCAAAAATTTTTAGTGGGTGAAGTGTATTTTTCGAAGCATTATTCTCCTTTTTGAATTTGTTTGAAGCCATGGCGAAAGTTGAAGTGAAATAAAACGGTTTTATCCAAATGCTCTTCTTGCTCAACTCAAATTGCATACTGTCATATACACATTGAAATATATGCAACGCTTCACTTGGCATTTGTGTTCAAATTATGATGCATCTACAATATTCATTTGAATATTTTGAATCGAATATTTTCAATGTGCTACATATATTTACTGTTGACAATGAGACGTTCATACTCTTGTGCACGCAGCAACACACATTTTGTGTAAAAGACGATATCTATCGTTTCTAATGTAGTGACGTGTAAAACTGTTCCATATATGCAATATCCTTCCAATTTCTGTACACAGATAGATAATGTGAATAACGTCGAAATATTCCGAAATACAACAAGACGCCAGTGTTTTGTTTCTTTGTCAACAGACTACTCTGGTCTTGTTAGTTACAGGCAGAATATTCTTCGTCTGAGTGGCACCAGTTCGATACTGATAGCAATTAGAAAATGGATGTGATTATTTATATACATGTGAATATATATATGCTCAAAATTCGATGGATCAGAATAGAGAATGGTCAACAAAGGGTGGTGTATGTCATTTGATTTTCTCGTTCGTTTCGTGGATATTCGTCGTTTGATAAAATTCCTTTCATATTCAGTTTTGAAAGACATGCATAGAATATCTTTCTTCAGTTTTCCTTTAAAGGGTATGCCTCAATGAGTCCTCGCCTTCTGAAATAGTGTTTGTACACACAATAATTTTAGTATGTCATTTGACTGTGAAGTTATTCATTGAGTTTTCAGTCC
Organism: Trichobilharzia szidati; assembly: GCA_944472155.2. NCBI lineage: Eukaryota > Metazoa > Platyhelminthes > Trematoda > Strigeidida > Schistosomatidae > Trichobilharzia > Trichobilharzia szidati. Next base: position 16,231,907 of record OX235277.1, read on the forward strand.
GTATAAGTTGATTTTCTATAATCTTGTGTATGTAATTCCCTCGCGGTAGTTCGCTTGACTAAGACGTCTTTAAAAAGGATTTCTTTCTCAGATTCCTATTTTCTTCTGATTTTGATGGCGTTGATTATTAATTTGTGAGCTTTATCCAACTCGTTTCTTTTGAGTAAAAAAATTTTCATCTACGTTTAAGTTTGTTCGCTGCTAGGTTTACGTCTTCGATTCCTTGCGTAACTGCTTCTGCAATCAAACCTGATATTGGCGGTTCCATTGGCGTTCCATTAACTTGATCATCTTTTTGGCCTTCGAATTGCGAGTTTGCTGTAAGGCATAGGTTTATGCTCTCCATCCTACTTGTGTATGGCTCTTCTGATTGTTGTGGGAGGTGTTCGTCGTTGCTGAGTAGTAGCTTCATGGTCTCATTTGGTAGTTTCCGTGCAACTGAGGTATTTAATGCTGTGACGTCGGAGGATACCATTATTTCTTTGTCATCTGTTTCAATGCCTCTGATTTTCTCTTGAAATCGGAAAGCGGAATTGGTGAAGTGATTGCGGGAATCCGTTAGGTGTCTCGAGTTACTGGGAGCTGTAAAAAGTGATGGAATCAAAACGGAGATTCGATATATGAAGTCACTGTGTTCATTTGACCCATTCACGTAGGTTCTGACAACCTAGACCAAGTAATTGATGCAGTGAGACTCGGAGGCTGGCGAAGTTTTCTATTACGTTTAGTTCTGCTCTTAAAATAAACCGAAATATACAGCATTTCATTTCAAATTGGTTCATCATCAGGATTTTACCACTTGATTCAAATCTAGTTTGTCTTTATTCCTTCCAGTATCACTGCGGTTTTCCTTTTTTCATTTTGTGTGGCTTTGGCTGATTAGGAACTTCTGTGCTGTGATTTGCTTTCACGCTACATCTGAAGGTGGCTGGTCCTTCAAACACACATCAGTAATGTAAAAAACATAAATAGATTTTATTATCGGCGGAACTGTCTAGTTCAACCAACTTTATTATCGCAGACAAATGCAAACTAAATGGTCATGACAAAGTGGACATACGCGTTGCTGACACAGCGTATAGGAATGTCGCCAACTATGCATATGGCCTTGGGCTGAATCGCCTGCCTACGCACACTTGATATCAATGTTTGGTCAGCAAACGTTGGCCTGCAGATATCACATGCTGAAATTTTTTACTTATACTTCAATTTATATGGAGAATCAAAGTTTATTCGAAATAAGGAAGAAAATATATATATTGGTTAAATGAAGACTCATTATTTGTAATATTATTCAGTCCACATGTGTTTGTCGTGACGCTAGAAGACAAACAGTCAGACTGTACCCATGCACATGTAGCATTCACCAATTATGATGTCATATTACCTCGAAACTCTATTCACACAGACATGCAAATTCGTTTTGAGCTCAGAATGCTCAGAAAAATCAGTTCATATCATCAGCAGTACATACTTGATCTCTGATTTCCTTATGATTTAATGGATGATAGCTTATCTGTTACTTGACAGCATTATACTTCCACATGAGATTTCGTCCCTAATAATTACAACAAATTTTAACATAGATAAGCAGGTATTTTGCTGAATACATAATTCCTAATTAACGAAAATGGGTACACAAAGTGTAAACGTGAATACTACTATCCTGTATGCATCAATATCCGACTTGATATATATATATATATATAAATATATGTATATTTAGCTTACTGAAGCCTAATGAGAAGCTGTGCTCATGATAAGGTGACTGAACGAGCTTACAAGGAACAGCAATAATCCATCGATGGTATACAACATTTTGATGTTTTGAGGTTAAGAAAAGTCACGTGCTTTTGTACGCCCTATTTGCATTGAACGATCGATTTTGTGTAAGACGTCATTTTGTACTCACACGATTAAAATAATAACATTACCGTAATATCTTTCTCCCTAAATTGTTTACGGTTTCGTGTTGACGTGAATCTAGTTTTCTTGTCACTGTGAAAGAGATTGCTGTCAGACTGTTTGTAAAAATAGTAAATAAACATGAGCAAGTCAAATATGTAGCAGATGACATTTCTAAACAACATTCTGACAATTTGCCTAATATAATGATGAAAGACTGATTTGTTGTGATAAAATCTGCTATCTGTTGAAAACTGAGATTTTATTGGTTTACTTGTCAAGGCAATATATATGGAAAAGTTAAATTAAATTAAGTGACAAAAAAAGAATTAAGAATAATTAACGCAAACGTTTGGTAATCCAATCAAATAAGGATTACCAAGGTTGGTTAAGAGTAATAACAAACTGTATTTGAATGCACAAGGTGGGCTTAAGTTTATGAATGGCTATAGCCTAAACGTATTTCAGTAAACGTCCTTGACTGTTTTTATAGATAACCTAATAAGGTAATCCTTATTTGATTGGATTACCAAACGTATGTGTTAATGATTCTTAAGTCTTTTTCTGTCATTATCTTTAATTTAAGTTTTTCATATATATTGACTTGACAAGTAAATGTGTGATCAGATTGTTCGAAACTTATAGCGCAAATACATCACAAATTTTCAGATAATCTTCGTCTTCCGATAATGCTATCAAAATTTATTTAACGGACTAAATGTTTTTAATTTTATTGGTCGCTTAACGCGAGAACAACTATTTAAGGAAGGACTGATCATTTCTCTCTCTGAGACGAAACATGCTTTCCACTCATTTGTTGGCTATTTCTCTTTCCTTTTTCATTGCTGATATGCTTGTTGACGGTGAGTATAACAACATTCTAAGTGTTTATATTGCTTCATTAATTTTCGCAAACTTTTGCTTTTGAAGACATTTTACCATTTCATAATTGATTAATATCATAGTTGAAGTCAAGAATTAAATACAACCCTTTACTAAAATGGAATACATCTATGAATTGTGAATAGAAATGCATTAAAAAATGTGTTGGCCAAACAATTTATTTTCAAATCCAATCATTTGATTTGTGTTCTGTGATCTCCTTCAATCCTTCATGTACGCTTCATTGTAGGAAGTGGTTTGGATTGTGAGTTAGAAACTGTTTTGAATTATAATAATTGTTCATTTGTCTCTACACATTACTCCTTTTTGTCAGGTTGAGACTGGATTAGTTCGAGTTCAACTGTAAGTCGGGAATAGGTTGACTCAGAATTCATGAGTCATTGAAACGTGTCTCAGTGGCTGAATTGTAGGCGAGCTTGCCTTGTAACCGGAAGCTCCTAGATTTGAGCCCCATCGGCTGCGTATTTCCAATGATTCCTAAACATGGATGAAACAGCTGTCCATTACATCCTAGTTAATTTTCGCCAAATGATGCAATGTCACAGAGGTGGGTCCACTATATCCAATGTAATAATTTTCAAAGTCATTGAAATCTATCTTCCAGATGATGTTGGTTTAGTCTTCTTTCGCTATCATGCCTTTCGATTCACATAAAAACAAGTTTAGCAAATTTTTGGTCTGTCGGACTTCACTCACAAAAGCATTGAATGTTGTGGCGGTGATTTTAAATTTGTTCTTTAAATCTGGTGTGACATTTTTTCTTTCAGTTTCACTGAGGACTTTTGACTCAGTTAGTTGAATTGAAGGTTAACATCTTCAGTAGAAGACAGCCTTAAAAATTATTCTCTCAACGGACCACCATTTCTATTGTGATGAACTGTATTGTGCAGCATACCATTGACAAATAGAAGACAGGCATATAAACTCACCTTCTTTTTCACCTAAAAGAACAAAATTTCCACATGGTTTTACCGCTACGCAATAATTTATAGAAGCCACCTTATCCGTTTTCATTACACAGCAATTTTATATCAAGAATCCATTTACCCACGATTCTACATTTTAGTCTAACGAATTGTTGTCAACTGGTTTGGAGAGTAAATGATATGCCCTGGATCTTGAGTAAAGCGATATAAAAATAAGGATATCCTCATGTCATTATGTTTTCTAACAGATGACATCATGAATGGAAGCCAGATTCTTATTTAGGTCTTGCAAGCCATTAAAGAAGCCAATTAAGCCTTTAAAGAAGTAATACTTGGTTCTGATACAAATGAGTGCCACATAAAAATGATAGCAATTCTATTAGAATATATCTACCGAAATCAATGATGTATTTATAGATGCTCATCATCAAATGATTTAGCTGTCCCAAGTAATTCGAGAAAACATAAATCCATGCATGCCTACAGACTTTTTAACACGCGGTCCTTTAGTATCAAAATGAAGTAAACCGTTCAATCATTTATCTATATCAAAACTGAAATTGAAATCCCATGTTTTTTATTTGCAGACATTGTAAACTAGAAATTCGCAAACAATGATTGTCTACTACCAGTTTCTTCATTCTTAATTCGACTTCGTGCAATTACATGTTTTACATAAACCCACTGAACCCATGAGGTAACACAAGCAATATTTGATTTGAATAAGGGCAAATAAGTGAGATTTCCAAGCACACGTTAGAAAATTTACCCATTTTAGCCACGAAAGTTTATTTAAGCGAAATGAAATTAGTGTCAGAAAGATTACTGATGTTGGCAGCTTCACTAAATTTATTGTGTAAAACCCAAATTAAAAACATTTTACAGATGATGTGTGGACTTACATTCAAAATAGTTTTCCGCTTCTGTGTAAAAATGTGTAGTGAAAGGACCTTTCAGTTTTACTTGTGATGTGATTCACCCACTTACTTCTCATAATATGGCGGTGTTTTCAGAATACAAAAGAACTTGTAATCGCCTTACACATAATTCCGATGAGAAATTATGTCAACATTAGTCATTTCAAAAGTCACCCCGTCATCTGAAGTCTCCTACAGATGTGTGTTATCGCAATCAGAATCGGCTATCAATAATGCATAATCAGGAGAAAAAAGTATGTCCCTTTTCCAATGACGACAAGTTTCGGCAACTGATAAATCCCTACTCTAAATAACAAATATGATACTCCTAACTTTGGATATCCATGGTGATTATTGCTGACATACCTTTCTGTGATAACCATTTGAAAGACATGGATGAAATATTCGATAAATATCACTCACTTATTATCAACATAGTTTCGGCTGATGAAGATTTATTTGATAAATAATCTGGAAAGTGGTGTAATAGTGTTTTTTATAGTTCGCTGATTATATTATTTCAGAGCCTGCCAAAAATTGTATACCCAGATTGAATATCTCTCATTTGAATGCGCACTGTAAAAACAATAGAGAACGAAGTCGATAAATGACTGTAGTCATTCATGCACGTTTTCAGAGTGATATTGTGGTGGTGTGATAAAGATAATGTGTGCGAATAGAATATTATTCTCACATATACCAACAGTTTAATACGGTATTAACAACATAATACTATATATCTATTTGAGAATCCGGTTTGTTGTTCCAACGGGTATTTATTGTACTAACGTGTGTGTTCCATATGTATTCAGTTTCATTTGTTAGAATCAATAATTTCTTTGTATCAGTAATGAGTTGAACTCGAACTAATCCAGTCTCAACCTGACAAAAAGGAGTAATGTGTAGAGACAAATGAACAATTATTATAATTCAAAACAGTGTTTAACTCACAATCCAAACCACTTCCTACAATGAGGCGAACATAAATGAATGAGGCAGATCACACAACACACTTGAATTGATTGCATTAGAAAATACATTGTTTGGCCCATGCATATTTCACGCATTTCTATTCACAACTCATTGATGTATTCCATTTATTATGGATTGTCTTTAATTCTTCATTTCAACTATGAATTTATTCAATTATGAAATGGTAAAATGTCTTCAAAAGCAAAAGTTTGCGAAAAGTAATGAAGCAACATAAATACTCAGAATATTGTTATACTCACCGTCAACAAGCATAGCAGCAATGAAAAAGGAAAGAGAAATAGCCAACAAATGAGTGGAAAGCATGTTTCGTCTCAGAGAGAGAAATGATCAAAGTCCTCCCTTAAATCGCTGTTTTCGCGTTGAGCAACCAATGAAATCTCAGTTTTCAACAGAAAGCAGATTTTATCAAATGAAAACAGTTTTTCATCATCACATTAATCAAATTTTCAGAATGTTGTTTAGAAATGTCATCTGCTACATATTTGCCTTTAATCTCACGCTCGTAGTCAGATTTATATGATGAGAAAGAAAAGGTTATCCATTGCCTCGATGACAAGATATATTCATTCTCTATTTCATTTGACTACGCAAGCTTTGACTTCAAGCTCACTCCTTTGAAATGGTGTAATTTTGCTTGTCTCTTATGGGACACTCAGAATTAACGCATCTGTCGTCTTTATAACGTTTCTCCATTACCACTGGAGGCATATATTTACTTATTGTGACTTTAACTGCTTGTGTAAAACTATATCAGCGTAATTTTTTGAACATCTTTCACTAATTCCCTCACCGATCTTAAACTGAAATCATGTAAAATTTGTAGGTGTTTTATAACGATTCTGTACACAAATTTGATAACTTATTTAAGATGTAAGCAGCTGATGCGAAGACAATGAAATCAATGATGTTACCATATTATTCTGCACACCTTCTTTGTTCTTGCTGTATTCAAATTCATCAAGGGGAATAAATGCATGAAGAAGATTGCAGTATTGCCAATGTTGGTAACACTACTGACGAGAAAACCACACTACTGCACTTTTGAATTCCGTACTGTGCTGATGAATATTCTTATTTTTCACTGAGAAAGAGACAATTTTCATGGCAAAACCTTCTCAGATTCTTCGATTGGTTATATCAATTCTCAGTAAACATCATTTAATCATTATTTTCAATCGCTTTTCATTAATCGATATTATTATTTACATTAAACGTATTTTGAATTATTGTTATTCTTTGTTGTTTTCAATCTAAGATGAAGAAAGGCTCATTGACATCTACTTTCAAGATCAGAATAGAGAATGGTCAAGAAAAGGTGGATTAGAAATAGATAATAATGTGCAGACAGCGCTGAAGTATAAAAGAGTAATTACTGCAGATCAAGCAGAATGTCAACAATCATAATGGGTAGATTGTTATGAAATTTCACTCAAAGTGTAAAATGATACTACTTGCTGTTGATAATCAGTAGTAGAGTGTAGAAATGAAAGTACTTTTTCATAATAATCATGACATGAAATTTGATAATAAATAACTGGAGGTGCAATTCGTAAAGTTTCCCATGAAATAGATGAATCGCAAATGTAGCAGTGTAGAAATAATAAGATTTACAGGTTATTAGTGCATCATGCAACAAACAGTCTGAGAATTCGGATGAGACAAGGTTGCTAGAAATTGTACTGAATTAAACAAAGGTGACAAGTGAAATAATGCAGGATATTGTTCAGAGTGAAATTGTGAATGTCATTCAACACAATAATAGAAGGATACACAAACTGAATGCAAAAAGTCAAAGTTGGAATATGGCTGAGAAATAGATTAGCACAGATGGAGTGGTCGAACAAACCTGTACTCTCTTCAGTAGTAATCAGGGAAGAGTACACATTTTGTAATTCCTATACCTCTTATAGATTCATAGATTTCGTGAACTACTGCAAAAAGAAAATACCAACAATTTTCAGTGGGTAAAGTTTTTTTCGAGCTTATTCTCTTTTGAATTTGCTTGAAGCTATGGCGAAAGTTGTGGTGAAATGATACGGTTATATCCAAATGCTGTTCTTGCTCAACTCAAATTGCATACTGTCATATACACATTGAAATATATGCAACGTTTCACTTGACATTTGTGTTTAAATTATGATGCATCTACAATATTCATTTGAATATTTCGAATCGAATATTTTCAATGTAATACATATATTTACCGTTGACAATGAGACGTTCATACGCTGATGCACTCAGCAACACACGTTTTGTGTAAAAGACGATGTCTATCATTTCTAATGCAGTTACGTGTAAAACTGTTCCATAGATGCGATATTCTTCCAATTTTTGTACCCAGGTAGATAATATAAATAACGTCAAAATATTCCTAAATACTAGAAGGCACCAGTGTTTTGTTTCTTTGTCATCAGACTACTTTGGTATTGTTAGTAACAGGAAGAGTATTCTTCGTCTGAGTGTCACCAATCTGTTACTGATAACAATTAGAAAATTGATGTGATAATTTCTTTACATATGCATATGCATATATATATATATATGCTCACAATTCGATGTATGCGAGATTTTATTCAGGAGCACTATCAGTTATATCCTTGTGAATTGGAATATTTCCAAACGAATAACACTTATAACTGCCTTAGTTTCAAAACTGTGAAGCATCATAATCTGTTCAAAGTTTCAAGTCAAATGTTGTTCCTTATCTGTGATATTATTAACGGTTGAATATATACGTTTATACTACCTACTTCTGACTAACTATTGAATCTGTTCTTAACACCTATTCTACGTGAATGAAGAATTCTTTTATTACAGGAATCATTCTACATTACTGACATATTATAATTTCGTGCACGGTATTATAGTACATCGCCTCACATGAAAGCTAGAGTAATCGTCATTACGAGATATTGTGTATCAGAAGTGAGGGAAAAAAAGATTTAAGCATTCAACCTTTATTGATATATTTTCTTATAATTTAAAGTTGCACAGATCTGATCGCTGTATGTTGTCACAAATCTTTTCATCTTACTGCATCATTTTCTGACTATCAACAATTCATTTCTCAACATGGATTTCACATTCAGGTGGAGATTTATATACAGGGTACTAGTGCCCAAGTTCTTTATGAACGACACACAAATTTTCACAGTGACATTTAGTGAAAAGGTATATTCATACATGTACATACATTCACATATACATACTCACATGTTTATTGTACACATTATAATAGGATAAATTATTAGGTTTAATAGGTTAAATGTTTTTCCTTACGCCTCGATGCCTATGAAGTAAACACTTAACAAGCTTACCTAGCATCTACTTACAATGCTCACCTCATCAGAACATATGAAGTGAAACGCAAGTGAATAACTTTCAGTAACTTTAATAGATTTAATTTGCTATTAGTTTTCTATGCATCTCGTGATGTTTCAATCACCAAAGGCTCAAATAATTTTTTTACACATGGTGGCCATATCCTGGATGAAGTAGCTGAAGCATGGCAAGTCAGGTATTATGTGCACTTATCCTCTTTAATGGTACAGAAATGCTCAGTCTTCATTACTATTCATAATTTCTACATATTCACTTAATTCATTACAAAGTAACAACTACGCTTACTCATTTTAGTATCGCTTCAATGTGACACACTCTTCACAATTTTTGTTCAAGGAAACTTCTCAGTCAACATCTGGAAAGACAATCTCCATCCAGTATACACAACACCTGTACGGAAACGCATATCTTGTTAAAATTATCAAATTGCAGAAAAAGCTGTATTGAATCAATTCCATAACCAGTTTATATTTCAAATGCATCCATAAGTTAGGGACAATATGCTTAAATAATAACCTTAAACTGAACAACAGATAAATTCAGTTAAATAATGTCAAATATATGCATTAACAGACTTAACAGTAGGACAGACTGGCTATCGTAGCTGAACCTACTTTTCTCTGCACAATGTGTTCCGGTTGTTTTAGGCGAACTGCAATGGCCCCTGCTGTCGACACTATTCGGTATCAAGAGGCTTTTGGTAATTAACTGATGCCGAAAATATGATATTCAGTGTTAGCCTTGTGGCTTATTTACATGAAGTGGTCTTATATAGCAGCGTCAGGCCCAGATACTTCATCTTTCAGTTTCTAAATTACAACCGGTTGAGTGGAAAATGCCAGCTGAATCATTCTGGTATAAGTTGTTTCTGGAATAATTTGCGCAACCTACTGGCTATTGTTTCACTGGGTTTGTGGCCGTTGAATCGCGGTTGTATGTGCGAACGTTCAAATCACGCATGTGAGGGCGTCACATTTTCAGTTCTTCTCACGTGCATCATCACTGAAAGTTTCCTACAATTCACAGTTGAATATTTCAGTTGACATGTAGACTTAGAAGAAATCGTAGTTATTGAGGCCGTGGAAACCGTATAATTCACCCTTGTCATAGCTCTACTACTCCTTTCATAGTCAATTCCAACAAAGAAAGACATCCATTCATTCGTCATTAACAAATCTTGTTTTGTTAACCATCATTACCTTTTGCTTACAAAGTTTCATATTATTATTTTTATTACTCATGAGATAGTTTCCACTGATATTGCTTCGTAATTCTTCTCAAGAAAATGTTTGTGTATGATATGTTACTTTATCCCAACGAATGGGAAACCAAAATGTCATGTGGTGAAGTGGTAATCAAGTGGACTTCAACATGAAAGTAAATAACACACCACTACTTGGAGTGTAACAACAGAAGACAAGGGCCAGGCAACAGAACGTTTATTACAGAAAATCAACACGTATTTATAGATTTTGATGTACATTATTGTAGGTTAATGTTAGTAGAAAATACAGTCTGTTGATTGGTTGTTTCTCACACAAAGTTAACCTTGCATCTCTTGTGCCCGTGTCAGTTCATCTATATGTTAACTGTATCCGACTGTCCATCTTGACCTTAGGCCTCAGTTACTGTCAACCAATTTGGCTAGCAACTTTCTGTCACCACAGGAGTAAAACAATTCAATGTTCTATTCAAACTTCACTAATAATAATGCCAATAAAAGTAAGAATGAATTATGCAGACATAATTCGCACGTTTTCATAGCTCACAGTCATATGTCTTAAGACCAGTTAAGAAGTAAAGTTTCAGTCCTTCGTGAGCACATCAAAGTGACAAACGATGATTAATCAGACTACTATTGACAAAAGTACAATTATTTGCACAACCAATATTCTCTCTTTGACTATTCTCTTAATGAAACTATGTCAACAATTTCAACTATAAAAAGTCGGTTCGATTTTTGATAAATGTAAAAGTGTGTGGCTACCTGAGGTTCCATCTGACATCAATGATAGCAATGTTTATACACATAAATGAATAATTCTTTAAATATGTGATACGTTTAATTATCCTGGCCATACATACAACAAGGCGAAGATAATTCAGCAAATCACATTGTCTTTCTGATTCTAATAGACGTGTGTTTAGGTAGCACTGAGTCGAATGTTTGTTATGGTTGAAAATCAAACTGCTTATTGTATACACAATTATTCTGAAAACTCATTATGTTTGACTGAGAGCGATACACTTTATTATGACAGGATCTCACCTGATATTCTTCCTGGATTTCCTTCTGAATTTTAAGTGTTTCAGCGGCCGCACTCAGGGAATAACTGTGGCTTTACTTTTTGTTATTATTATAATTTTTTTGTTCTGTATGTTATACAGGCCTTCAGTAGAATGACTGCATGTTTTTCGTGATTGTCCAATGGTTGGCAGAATGTCGCCGTTTTACTTTTCACTCATCCCTTTCCTCCTTTTATTCGATGTTCATCAGACGCCTATTTCCAGTTTCCACATTACATCTGGTGGAGTGATTAAGATATTTAGTTCCCGATGTTTTGGAATAGGCAAACCAATCTTCTCATTCATATGCACTAATGATTTCGGTTTTTAATTGTCTTAACTCTAGAGCAAATGCATAGCCTATTACCAGCTGAGCATTTAATTCTCATTAATGTTTCATTTTTTGTCGCTCATTAGACGAATTAGCCGAACATGTGTTTGTTCCTATCTGTCGAACTGCTTATTTTAGGATGAATTTCATAGTAGCTGACTTTCCTTATCTTCAACTCGAGGCTGAATTATTTAGCCAACTAGATAAAGTGATTGATTACTTTACTCAGCTAGAAATCCGAGGAGTTATCTCGGTTTACACCTTTAATGTGCATCGATATTCCTGAATATTAAAAATTTTCTACATTGTATATATCATTGTTTAGAATACATGCACATGAATTTTTTTGGGAAATTATTATTATTGTGGTATCGCCTATCGTTGTTCACAAAGAAATCAAAGTATCATGATCTCAGAACGCCCTCGTCCAGCTATATGAATTCAGTTCATCACGCATAAGTTGACTACGTTTTTCCTCGACAAGAGCCTACAGGTCTTCTGTTTCGTGTCCAAGAGCCTTGATAACTACCTCACACTGGTCAAATTAACAAATTATTTTGGACTTTTGATGAGTGTTTGCCTAATTTTGTGCAGTACTTAGAATTCCTTTGAAATTCTGATTACCACAGTTAAGATTATGAAGGTTCACGTAATGAAATAACTTGGAACTACCACAATTAAATTTAATTTCATGAGACTAAATTTTATTTCTTGAATTCTATTCATGACGTCTTTTATTTCAGTAAAATTTGGCGTTTCTGCTACATTTTGACAATCAATCCTATTCTTTACAATTTGAGGTTAGTCATAAATGTCATTTATCGTCATCCAACCCATGTATCTTTTTTGACTTATTTCCCAGTTCACTACTAGTATCGATTGTTACAACTGATTTTCAAGTTCATTGGCTTTACTTATTCTCTTGAACATTGAGTTGTGATTTTAAATGATTTTCAACAATTATAGGACATCTATTGAACTTGTGAGACAACTCTACGTCTACCTGGCCACTCTGAATTACCTCTGTCGGCGTCTGAAATATTCAAATATTTTAAATATATGTTGATTGTGCAAGGTGGAATAGTGGATCAAGATCTCCTTCACTACCTGTTGATTTATCAAAGGTTACATTCACAAAGAAGAGTACAAGTCTGCACACAATTTCAGTCGTATGTGTCCCAGTAAATCGATGTGAAGGACAGTCAGAGAGTTATTGCAAGAATCAGTATGAAAGCTTTACAAAATAAGACCAACGTGCATGTTAAAAAATTCAGATTATATTTCAACAATATAGATATTTAATCACACACACGATATGCTTGAGTGTACACATAAACTGTACGTTAAAATGTTAAATATATTGAATAAAAGTTGATCATGACAGATTCTAGAATCAAAATCAAATACAAATAAGAGATATATGTAGCATCAATATGAGTTTGAAAATTGGCGAATTACAAAGAAGTGAATTTAATTTTCAATCTTCATAAATTGTATTTCATGTGATTTTGTATTCTCAGTTATTTAACTTACTTGTACTGTATTCGGCTACTCTTTCATCTTTTCAGCCAGCTATGTAAACAAATACGTATATGTCCCTCGATAAAGGTATGTTGTATGAGCTGAATATTCTATTTAATGAGGATATAAATACCGACTGGTTACATTATTATTCCGTATATGTTCTCATCATTTCTACATACGAGTTCAAGTGAAGTAGTATTTGACAAATGAGCAAAAACTTTTGAAAAACATTTACTTCAGTATAAAGATCGAATAAAATGTGTATCATAATAGCTTGAGTTGATCTGTTCGGTATCTTTCGCACAAACGAGTCTTTTAATCAGGAAGACTTAGTCTTCATCTCAGCGTCAAAGTGGTTACTTCACAGAAGTACATGTTTCCTGATAACAAGATCATCTGTAGCAGCAGTGGGATCACTGTGTAAATCTTTTGAATAAAAGCTATATTTACCAGCTGATGACGTCAGTTTTAATAGCAAAGCCATGTAGTCATCAGAAGTGTTCATTTCTTGATATTCAAAAATTTCATATTATTTCGACATCGTTAAAGCATACGCACAAAGAGGCAACATCTCAACTTAGGGCTAAGCACTTTGGTCCAATCAATCAAGTCCAAATCAATTTAAAATGAACGGCTTATGACATTTGATTTAATTTATTTTTTTAATTTTTGATTATTTTCAAAAAAAAAAAAAAAGTACATTTGATGTATTCATCTATGTTTTCCGAACTCAGCCGTCTTCAATAATATAACATTGTAAATACAACTTACTTTTTCTATTTATCATATAAATAAATGAACCATGAATAAGCCACTCTTGTTATTATAATCAGTTGCTCAATCAATAGTAAGATGGATTACGCATCTATTTACAAATGATATTCTTTTATTAATTTAGGCAACACAGAACGGTTCTCTTGCATCTTTGGGTAATCGACAACACACTTTAATATTTGTGTAAGTCATTGTGAAGATTTCTGAGATGAAGGAAACTCCTGGCATTTCGAAGCCATTTTTTTTAAACCTTGTCAATTGGCATTCATGCAAGTGTGATCAACGACACTGCAAAAGAGAATTCGGTGAACAATTTTTGAAAAAGACATCAAGCTTTTGAGTAGAATCCTTTTGTTAAATGCAGTTAATTTAAATGAATTATTACTTAATTTGTTTCAACAAAACTGCGAATTCTGGTGAGTTGTGTGAATTTGTTTTGAAAAAGGTCCATTATCATTATAGAAAACGTGATGTAACACCGTCAGACGATTCAGTAGAATGTCGAAAACGTTTTAGGTTAAATTTCATTTCGCATCAATTATTCATTGAACATTTGAAATGCCAGGGTATATTGCATGCAGTTTATTAAACATGTTGTTCACAATGTTTTGGCATAATGGAAATTACTCATTTCTACACCGAAGATGTCTTTTTAAACTGTTTTGAGCAATCTTTGTTTACTGTATATTACAGACATTGTAGATTATTTCAGGGTGAAAAGAAATTATCGGCGATTCTCATAATCCATATCGACTCTGCTTTCATCAAGACAATTGAGATCACACCAAGTTGTGTTGAAGGGAAAATCACTATTTCTGATGTACGCAAACAACTCAGTGTCTTCATACACACAAAATTGAACAATGGAGCACAGCCTCACTATTTGCCTGACAGTAACTGTTGACTATCTTCACTCCTCTCTCATTATAAGCTGCGACTTATTAGGAAATAAAGTAAAGAAATGTCTTAAATTGCGTTCATGATGAAAAGGGTCCTGCAGTGCCATTTTTTATAAATTTTGTGGAAAGTATACATGAATTTTGACAACATCAATCCTGTAATATCACTCTATCACATAAATCTCTATCAAAAGTGCTCATTTGCTTTTCAGTGATTAGAAAAAGAATAAGACATCTTGAAATTCAATAACAAATGTTCTGTGATATGTGAGCAGTAGAACCTTTCTAGCGCTGAGTGATGCAGATTGAATTCTACCAGTAAAGTTTACAACACTGTAGGTGACCTAATATTATATGTCTAAAAGTAGTCAGAAGATTGCTTAGTACTCAGTTTTCGTGGCACCAATCTATTCACACAGTGAAATCTTTAATCAGTTTAGTATGATAAGTTTTTGAATAAATCCCAGTGGAGATTATAACTTACTAAGACATTCAGCTATTGACAGAATCAATTGTTGATGAAAAGTGAAAAACATGCAGAATACAAACAAAAGCTCAACAGTCAAAGTAGAGTCACAGTTTACAGCTTATTCGTGTGATATTATGTAACTCAATGTTATTGAAAATACTCAACTAATGTTGGATTTAGTGAGATTGAATGATGCGAAATCTCAGCTTTTCAATATTGCATAAAATTTTTGATCCAAAGATGCTTAACAGATTGACGATAAACGCAGTCAAGAGCTTGTCGTGAATAAAATTGAAGCACATATGTGTGAAAAAATATATTTCATTCCAGTTTAATTTTATAAATAATAAGCAAATATTGAATCTGATGGAACATCTTAATTTGTTAAATTTATCATAGAATTTACTCAAAAATCCCACAAATCAATTGACGGAATATTCGACACTGTAATACTCACGGAGATCTTTAGTTAAAAATATGGGAATTTCATTCAGACTTTTTTACAGACGAGTTGTCTGGTTAATTACAAAAGAAAACCGTCTGTCAGAATGTAATTTCTACAAATATTTCACATATCACTGCAACTCAGGGAGAAACCATTCTCATTCCTAAGTGTACTTTGTCACTCTTTTTGTTAACAGAGTAGTAATGTCTAATAATGAAATGATGTATGATGCAATCTTACTAATACTCGTCGTATTGAATATTTCAGGAGAACTCAGGAGAGAGGAATAAACCGCATTGTATTGCCCCTACAATTTCGTTGGTGCTGTCAACATCTGATAATAGCGGTAGTGCAGTGAGGTAGTTTTGTGTGGTATTTATGAGTAACAATGATACATATATCTTTGAACCTTAAATTGCATGCATATTAGTGAAATACAATCGTTAATGAGCCAGTAGACACAATTTTGTGGCCATTTGTATCTAACGTTCTGATAACATGACCGAATTCACTGTGTGATCATTTGACAACAACACAATGGTAAGTTTTGAAATTGCCCTTTCGCGTACACTAGGATATTATGTTAGAATTAGGGGTGTACTTATGAACAAACGTATAAAGGGACTTACGTTTCTCTGTATTGAAAAAAGTAAATTCGCATTTTAGTTATGCTGATCAAGTCTTCATGTAATTTCTTCTCATGTCTTGATTTCGTAGAAGAGGAAACCTTGAACTAGCAATCCTACACAATTAGAACAACCACGTGGTTACCGAAAATTGAGAGCATACAAAAGTGTAATTCATTGTCAGTGATATCATTCAAAACGTCAAATGACTAATAATTATTCTTCCGATGAACACTAGGGCAAGCCTGGGGACTTGGAATGCCCATAATATATTTGTTATTATCAACTTTCTTAAGACTGCATAAAAAATTCTTAAAGGTAGTGAATAAGTTCTAGAAGAACTAAAGAGCACACTGTTGACAGATGATAACCAATAACATGGAATATCTGTCGTGACACCACCAGCAATATACATCATTGTCGTAGAATGCAGACTGAATTCGTGCATATTAAAAATGACTTAGACAACAACAACCAAGGGTAATTTGCCAACTACTTCGACACTGATGAGAGCAATACTAAAGATTTATTTGATCATGGACACCAAGGAGTTGAACGTACAATTCCAAGTTAAGTGATTGATGTGAAGACTGGATTGACACAGTATTGATCATTATAACGGACTGTCTTTCTGATTGTGCTGGACTATATTAAACGGTGGGCCATAATAAGTGAAAATATTGATTCATGTTTCACACTCTTGAATTTTAACTAGCAATAGCAAAGGTTACCATAGAAGCAAAGATAACTAGTCTTCAGGTGAACACATAGATGAATATATTGGACCGAAAGGAGCAATTAACTAAAATCACGAAATTAAAGGAACTGAAGACAACTGAATTGTTGTATTCATACAAGCCTCCAGTGCAACCTGAATGAAACACCGAACAATCAACCACATAAATTCAGCATAGGAAATTTAATACCAGTGGCTAGTAACTCACCAACATACTCTTTTTTATGCAATGAACGTGAAATATTCGCAGGGTTTTATTAACTTGAACATCAAATTGTTTCAAATGTATGTTACATAAATGATGTGATGGCATCCCAGTCGGAAATTTTAAAGCATCATATCATACACCAGAGCTTAGTGAGTTTGGTGTATCAGTCTGGACTATTTGGTATGTAAGCCACTGTTCAACTGAAAATTCATTCACACATCTTATCAAACTTCAGTCTAACTCCTCAATTCGATGTGTTAATTACAGAAAGCAAATTGAATCAAATAAAGACTCACCGACAACACCTGAAGAGGAATGAAGGTGAAAATGTAGCAACATTATGTGAATATCCGGTATTTCATACAAGTTCATGCATAGTACAATAATATCATCAATTACATAAGTAACATTTACCAGCTAAAATGGATCTCAAAATAATTCTCTACATTTATGAAGGTGATATATGAGTCGTCTGACACTTTCAAGTATGTATAACATATGCATCATTAGGCTTAACAAAAATTGTTGTTCATAGTACAAGTAACTGTGACAGCCGTGATGCCATGAACATATTACTATTATTTTATCTAACTCATGCAACGCTTAAATTAATTACTCACTTTCTCTATCTTCAAGTAGAAAACAAAACAATTCATTCATGGATGGACGGCAGGATTCGGACTTTCAATTAAATTCTCATTGGTCCAAACACTAGTTTGTGAAAAAACGAGGAATGTTCTTTCTGATCACTGATTTGATGACATCGATCTTATCCCACTTATGTAAAGTCTTGTTGAGGAGAAATGTCTTCTTGAACTGTGGTTGGCACATATCATATATCGTTGAGAAATCACTCACTTATTTCGTGCGAAGCCACAGTGTATACGAATATCACTTAATAGCTGCTAGCAAACTTGATTAAATCTGAATACACGTGACAAAACTTATTTATGATGCTTCTGGTCACACTTAAGCAGAAGTGCGTTCCAGTTTAGTGATTAGTTGTGTAACAAGAAGCAGTGAACAGACAAACAATAGATTTGCACAAGAGAGATTTACCTCAGTCATTCAGCACGTCAAAATTTGAAATTTGATGAAAAAACCCAAAAACCTTCATTTCTCAGTACCGCTCATTCAAATAGCACTTAACAGCATAGTTTATTCTGTCGGAATGTTAAGGCAAGAGAATCAAAAGCGTAAGCAGGTAAATATACGTCCCAAATATTCTTTATTGTTTTTTTTTAAAACAAAATTTTCCCTGGTCAGATGTTACAGCAATTTAGAAGGTGTAAATAATCAAGTGGCACTGTTGACTATGTGTTTTTCTACACAAAAAAGACAAATATGAGAATTTTAGTAAGTTGTAGATTGATAGCAAAAGGGTATCCGCTTACATTCAGCTAAAAAACAGAAACGATCACTTCAAGATATCAGAAAAATTGACATAATTCAGATAGGCTTCTAACTCACAAACAACTGGATTGCAAATCATATGTGGATGCTGCACTTCATTATAAGTGTAACACACAATTCCCCACATAAACAGATATTTAGAAACATGAAAGTCGAGTGCTGAGGAACTGCGTTTTCGGACGACGATAGAATTTCTCGATAGTCTGCGACATGCGAATATAATACATTGCAATCCAATTGGTTTCTTCTCCAATTACTTTATTCATCAGCTTCAGTAATCCTCTCACTAGTACAGTTAATTGTGTATTTTACACTGATTGATTGTGATTTTAAAGTAATTGTGTGGGCTCATTTTAATAACGCCCAGTTGAACAGAATTACAGATTGCATATGCCTGTGAAACGCCGTATTATATATTTGAAGTTTCTAAAGAAACTGCTCTCTGAGGAAAATGAATTCATCCATTGTGTACTGAAGTTTCATTAAACATATAGGTGTCAATGTTCAGCCAGTTCACTTGAATGATTTTTTTTATCTGAAGTTAATTTATTTCTACAGAGAAGCTGATACACATGAACTCTTACGCTGAGTGAAGTTGTTTCAAGCAGTTATTACCCGCATCGGCCAAATGAGAATTTTTCGATAGGCATTTGCTACCTCCATATATTTTTGTAGTGAAAAAAGTAAATAAATGTAAACGTTATAAACGCATTCTGGATAACAATGAATTTATCTACGTTACACTTACGATCATCTATATCCAAACAAGTGCATAATGAGTAACATTCTATTTCACATGATTTGTGTATTGGTGTTATACATTTTGAAAACACCTACTTATAGTTTACATTTATACAAAAGTCAAAATTGTTTGAAAACTTATAGAACTCAGTATGAAATTGTTCTGAATCACCTCAAGCATTATTTATTGTCAAATAAGTCAATCATGTAAATTCTACCAAACCGAGACAAGGAGGAGATTTATTTTGAAGTAATGAAACCGATTTGTGACTCAGGTGGTTTATTTGGAATAACCTGTGTTCTTTGAGCTGGTTCATTTAATTGCCAACAGTAAAATATACATGAAAGTGAATAAATAGGTGTTATTAACAACGTCAATGTCAAAATAAATGTTTAAATTCTCCATGAATGAAAGGATTGTGTCTCCTGGCTACCATATTCGTGACTGTTAGTAAATTTACATCTTTACTGGTCATCTTTTGTTTCATTCGTTTTTTGAACTATCCCAACACATGATTTACTTTTTTATTTAGTAGATGTGATTTATTTGGATGGCGAGTTACCTAGAATGGTGACCACATTCCAAACCTGACTGATAGATACACCTTGCTGACAAGTGCCAACTAGCACGAAACGTTGGTACAAGGTTTCCTGCCAATTGCCTCTAACTATCTAATATCATCAAATCAATGTGCATCATGACGGCAAGTGAACCACAATGTCGGCCTCATTGCAAATGTGACTGGTAGAATTCAGTTTGCTGCAAACAAAGGATTTGGTCCATAACAACATGATTTCAGTCGCACATATGCTTGAGTATCAGGCTTCTAGAAATTCTCTGGTACATTTTCACATTATCTCAATCAAACTGATGGTTATAATTATCCCTACCCATTGATATGGAAGAATATATATCATGTCTTTTCACAGCTTATTTGCGTTCCTGGATTCTGATTCGAAGAGGACGTCCACTTTGACCGATATAATGTCTGTTATAGTTCATACAGTTTATTTTGTAAATGTTATCAATTTAATCTTCTTTTTCTGTTGGATCCTTCGGTCTGTACAATATCAAATGAAGTGATTGAACTGAATTGTGTGCTATACCTAATTCAAACGTTCTGAATATTCTAGCTGTTCTTTCTGAGATATCTACTGTATATGACAGGATGAATTTTCTTGTAGTCTTTTAATGATTGCTTTGTTGTTTGTAGTGTGACTCAAATTTAAGCGTTTTCGATGAAATTTTGAGTGTATGCATTGTTTTGTAGATGGTTAGTAGGCATTTTTCCTCCATTCTCTTCAACAATGGAGTTCTTCAGTGTGTTTGAACTCTTTTAAACAATGTCTGCACACAGTTTTGCTGTAAGTAAATGGGTTATTACTACTATGTTTGAGTATTCGGCCTGTGTTCGCTGATTTTCTGTGTACTTTTGTTCCTTAGGCTCCTGTGTTATTTGTCCTGATGGAAACATCTTAAAATGAGATTTTATTGTACCAACTAATAAAATGGAAATCAAGTGACGAGAAAGTTCGCAATCCAAGTCAATAAAATCATGATCAATACATATATATATCTACAACCAGTCCCGAAGATGGCTGCTGGAGGACACATTTCTGTCTTTTACGGAGAATTTAAATTTCATGTTTTGCTAAATCATGTCGTGAAGATGTTGTCCAGAAGTAAAACAAAAGCTTCGCTATTAAAACAAACAGCTCAGAGAACTCAACTAATCACAGATTCATATTTTGATTGGACACTAGTAAATAGTGTGATATGTCTAGTCCTTTCTTTGGTGCAGACTGAATTCTATCAGTCAGGTTTGCAATGTGGCCACCATTCAGATTGCAGTGTCACTCATTACAGATTCATTTTATTAATTTCCTTAGTGACACTGATGTACTGTAGAATGAAAACACTTACCATATGCTTCTATAGGAAGAAAAGCAAACGAAATGACATTAAAGATGGAAGACCTATATACATATATATATATATATATAGATGTAGGTGCGATTTATTTTCTGATCTCCAGGTTACAAAGACTGAAGAATGCGAATAACGGAACACCCGCATAATTATTTGTGTGTTTGCGAGGAGCCACTGATAATCAGTGTGTGAAAGTCTCAGGTTGAAACTGAAACTGACAGCACTCATATATTATGTTACACATTTTGAAGATTCAAGTTACTGTAACAATGAACCATAAATACCTCTTTTGGTGTTCAAACAGAGTGAAATGGTAAGACATTATTTACTTTTGGGGAAGAACAACGTCTATCTGTGCACCGTTGACTTAGCTATGTCAGTGGATTAGAATTTAGAATTTTCGAAGCACTTACTCAAGAATCCTAAAATTCACATGTTATTATTAAGGCGGATTAAAAACTATGACAACGTTATAGAAATTTATATGATTTGCTTATTTTACAAAATAACATGAGCATATGAAAATTACTAAATGATATCTCACTGAGAGTAGCTTTCTCGATTGTGATGTGAATTTCATATAACTCACAAATTATTGACTTTTATCCAATCAAGCATATAAGTAAACTTAAAATCCATGAGTGACCTCACATAGGAATCCGTCAAATGCATTTTATGTGATTTCTTCAGCAAAACCTGCAACTGCTTTCTATCATCTTGTTTGAATTTTACAAATGCAATATACTGTCATACTTCAGCAACTGCTTGCAGATGGGTTTTTCGGCACTCTTCAGTCCCGATTCCTTGAAACGCTTTCAGTTGACTAACCATCAATTATAGAATGAATTAGCAGTCCATGTTCATTCCACGCTGTCATAAAAGGGTGCAATAAAAACCAGATTTAACTCGATCGATGTTCAATGCAAACGATTTCACACCGAATCACATTAAGTTTGACCAGACAAAAATATTGTCCCTAATTGGTATGAGCTTCGTATTTCAACTGAGTCACTAACATATCTACGTATCTAATTACAGAATGAGAAGCGTGTGCACAACACCAAATAAACAAGACCTACTATCTTTGGCAGGGAAACGTATACGGAAGAAATGAGGATACCAAGTGGTCAACTCATCCCGATTTTAAATTTACTGATTCCCACACATTTATATGCTTGTCATGTCAACAGTACACGTGCATGATTTCACCTTTAAGTTATCCCAATACAATATTCGCCTTTCTGAGCTATTTTTGAAAGCAGAGGGAAGCGAATATATTTTATTCAATGGAATACTCACTGTTCACCGCTAGAGATAAAATTTAAGGTTTCAGGAACACATACACCAAAAAATAGTTTATCCATCAGTATGTTAACTTGTAAGGTACAGACATAGAAATTCAAATGTCACATCACAATATAAACCTTGACTGTTTACATCACACAGTGGTGTTTTCAGGAGAAATCTCTTGTCTAGTATCTCAGCTGGTCAATTTACTCATCATTCTGTTCTCTCCTAAATCCACGACCATTCTTCTCAACAACGTGAGGAAAGGATGAGTGATATACCGTGTGTTTATCAAAGCATCAGCGAATACATCTTCTACTTACTGCTATTATTATTCTTCCCCTGGGCTCCGACTGGCACATACGGATCCCGCAGGACCCTGCTACTGTTTATCCATGATATCGACACAGCCACTGGTAATGGCAAGAGATTGACCTTTCCACTCAATTAAGTCAATAATCCAATGTCACCCAAAAGCTGTAGCAATACAACGTTGACTCCCCTAGATAACATGAACTCTCTGTCTTTTCCAAGATAAATGACTTGGTTTGGTTACTGAGCACATTCGTTCAATCTGAATTATCAGTGGATGCATGCATGTTGCTTAGCCAAATTTACTGAGACTTGAATATTTGCCAGCTTTCAAGAATACTGTACAATATGCGAACATCTGACACGAAAAACAGACAAATGTTACCATGGTTTCCACTTTTTTTCTTTTAATACATTTTTATGCATAATGAGAAATGCGGAAAACGTGTTTTCAAACTTTACCTGCTTGTACATCAACTGTTGATTTCAAAATATTTAAATGAAGAGGGAAGAGTGAATGAAGCCAGACAGTGAGAAGTGTTCAGCTTTTGAAAAGAGAAAAAAAGTCACATTTAAATCTTACATTTTTCTCCACCTGTAGATATTGATTTCAACAGTATTAGAAGTTTCATTGACTGATTAAAAAATGTTGACCTGTTTCATGTAAAACCACTTGAAACTGAGGAAATTTCTGACGCCAGAGAATAACAAGTTAGGAAAAAAATTTGGCAATCCAGATTAGAACACATTTTCATTTTATATTATAAGATTTACATCTTCTCTTTTCTTTTTCAACCCCTTATCTTTCTGTCATCTTCCCAACCTCTTATTTGTGACCTTGACCTGTAAACAGTTCGACCTATACTTGAATTACTCATGCTCCTTTGCTTTCCACGTATATATGTGTGCATATATATATACATATATATATATGCTTAAGGCAAGTATGCGTAAGATCAGTATGTGCGAAGTGTGTTGTGCAAATGAATTACACATTTCAAAAATCTACGTTTTCTAATTGCACTGTTAAATCTTATGAAAGGTTTTCGCTCTAAAAGGCATGTTGAAAGGGTGAATTAATTCGAGTGGCTGTTCAGCTATGGTAAATCAGCCATCCAATTTCTTACAACTTCAAGGTTTCATATAACAAACACATTCCCATAGGTGTCGCAACACATGCCATGAATATTGTAATTAGTCGGCCATATTGATGATACTGACATAGGTTTCATAGTTGATGGAACATTTCGCCAAAGGGTTTAAGTTAGGCATGTCATGCGTAAGTCATCACCGTTGAACACAATCTTGAATGGTAGATAGGTGCTTAAATTATATTAATGGACATTCTGTGGCTCCCAATGGAGTTATCCATCCAATATTTTTGAAAGCGCTTGATGAATACGGAGTGCAGGATTTGCGAACACTTATGATACTCATTCAACAGCTATAAGATGATGAAAAATGCCAAGCAATTCACGACAAAAGTCACGGAAAAATCGCTTAAAGTGAAAACTAGAGGAAAACGATGCTGACCAGTAACGCCGGCCATCTTGATTGTGATGAGCTGGGTCACACGGAAACCATGAACAGTCAGAAGATAGTCAATTAGGCTGAACCTACTTGCTTGTCTACCTGTAATTTAGATTAGATTTAACCGTAAAATAATAATTCTTAGTTGTTTTATCTCTCTTATGTGCTAAATTCTTTTTCGAATTATAAAAGTTAGTGACTAAATCACTACAGATCTTTTAATGCAGTTACACTTTTTCTCTTCAATTTTTTGAAATTCCAACCATTTGTCACTAATCAGCTTGCCCTTCAAAAGTAATATGTGTCTAGTTGGACAAAAAGCTGACAGTGACGGATACGTAGGTTTCACAGCTTGACAGCAACAAGGAATACAAACGAAAGCCTCTATACGGTTTTGTCAGAAATAAGTCGAAACAATTTTTTGTAAGTCCTTATACAAACGAATGCAATATATGGAATGTTATCATCGCTTCTAGGATTACTCCTCGGAGATCAATGATTTATTTATTGGTGACAGTGATTGAATAGTTCCATTATTACGAATAACTGAGGAGAATTTTGCCGGAACTAAAATCTAAACACACGCAGAATTTTAACTTATAACCACCCATTACTAAAACAAGCAGAAAAGAAGTTGAGGCATTTATCCGTAATAAGTTAAAAGGTTATTATGTTTTGTTTTATTTGAAGACGTTGTGAAATGCTCAGCATGGAACTTGCAAATATTTGCACTGTATTCCTAGAGTCTTCACGCGAAATTTGATTTAACGCAAATACCAGCTTCATACGAAACCCACACAGATCGTGAAGCAATGGCTAAATTATCAGAGTTCAATAAAGGCGAAAGTCATTGGAGCCTCCATGCATATTGCAGAAAATAGTTATTTTTGACGAAGAAAACGTATGTAGGCATACAAAGTGAATAGAATCAATGCAATAGCTGTAAACCCACTGACTTTATCAGTTTGCTTAGTGAAATTATCGAGTAAAACCATAATTTGTAAAATTTGCAGCAAGTGGATGAGCTTACATTCAAATAGTCGCTTCACGTCTGTGTACAAATTTGAAGTAAGAAAATTATTAACATTTAGTTATCGAAGTGATAATTTATTCCATGTAGTTTCATAGTATGATCAGAGTGTTTAATTCGTTTTGCGGAAAACTCGAATGGCGTAGTCTGCCATCATCAACCATTTTTTTGAAATTCGCCTAGTGATCCCAAGTTATTATGTCGTAAGTTCTGAGTGTAATCAGAAGCCGTATTATTCTTTGTGTCTTGTACGATGAAAGATAGAAGAATGCCTTTTCCCGTGAAGGCAGGTTTAAGGAATTCAATAATCACTTCGTCGCATCACTAACATGATACATACAACTTCAGATTATTTCGTACATATATTTCTGTAGTGATCACGTGAACGCCTTGAATGAAACATTTTATAACCAATCACTCACTAGTTGAAAATTCGGCCTCCACTGAAAATTAATTGTAGGATAGAAAGTGTTAAAAAAGCTGAAGTAGTGTCTCATGTAGCAGTGAGTGTTCGCATGTTACATTGTAAAAGCTTCAAAAACATTATGCAACAAAATACAACTTCTTCACGATGAATGTGCAATGTCAACAAGATAGATTCTCAACTTTCAGATAAACGCTAGGAAACAGCCGTCTCCCTAATAAATATGGATTATCTGCGGAAAATCCGAAGTCATATTTCAGGTATGCATTTCCGAAGAATTTCAATTTAATTACGCATAATAGTGTTCATACTTTACATTTCTAACTGAATGATCTATCAATCAATTGCTGATATCAGTGTCAGAAGGCATATTGATGTTGGCAGCTTCACTAAATTTATTGTGTAAAACGCAAATTAAAAACATTTTACAGATGATGTGTGGACTTACATTTTTTTGATTCTTCTTCCGCTTCTATGTAAAATTGTGAAGCGAGAGAAGCTTTCAATTTCTTGTTTAGGTAATGTGGTTTCCTCATTTTGTGTCATAATATGGCGGTGTTTTTAGAATGAAAAGGAAATTTAATTGTCTCACACATAATTCTGATGAGAAATGCTGTCAGCAGTAGTCTTTTCAAAAGTCGTCCCGTCATCTGAAGTTGTAATGACGCAGTGTCTCCCACAGATGTGTGTTATCGCAAGGCAGAATCGTCTATCAATAATGCATAATCAGGAGACAAAAGGATGTCTCCTTTTCATTGACGACAAGTTTCGACGACTGATAAATCCCTTCTCTGAATCGCAAACATGATATTCCTAACTTTGAATATCCATAATGGTTATTGCTGACATACCTTTCTGTAATAACCACATGAAAGCCTTGGATGGAATATTCGATAAACATCACTTACTTTTTCCCAGCATAGTTTCAGCTGAAAAAGATTTATAAGAAAAATGGTTCAGAAAATGGTGTATCAGTGTTTCATGTAGTTCGCTAATTGTATTTGCAGGCATGCCTAAAATTATATACCTAAATTGAATGTCTCTGATTGAATGCTCAAATACGAGATTTATTTAATACTGGAATCTGCAAATTATTGTGCTTTTTTTTCATCAATGGGTTTATTCATTCAGAATATAATGCATGCCCAGATTCGCATTATACTAATCATAAAATATCTATTCAGTTTTACTGTCGAAGCAATTAGTCATCTTTCTAAGCATATTCAAACATCACTGATGATTCCTCGTAAACCTATAAAGTCAACTGAATTCCCTCACTATTTGATTCCGAACACTTTAGGTGACTAGCATTACATCCGTCACGTTACCTGCGAAAATGTCCATACATCTGTATGCACTGGAGTACATCTATAACATGTTGTAGGCTTTTCTGTGTCCGATGAGTACTCGGAAATGCTTAGGATTTTGTAAATTGGATCGTGACATAATTGAACCAGATTCAGTGAAAATCCACACAAAATTTGCTACAAGCTTAGTCTCTAGACGAGGCGTACCAGTAGTTTATGCGAGGCAGAGATGTAACATTAGTAGAGGACGTCAAAGTTTGCTGTTATATTCTCAATGAATTTCGTCTTCCTGGATGAGAGGCAGTCAGTTTGACGGTTGAAGAAGTAATTTTTGATTCATTATATACCATGAGACGCAAGACAAACAGCAAAATATCTGCAACTAAATGGAGGTGATGGGCAGTGTGTAAATCACACTTCACGTCAATATAGTAGACGAGATTGAGACATGTTTGAAATAGTGAAAGTTTAGTGTCGTAATATACCATTACCTTTACTTAGTAGTGAACTTTTGTGAGTACTGTCCATGCTTAGTGTATTTGCATAAAGTTCAAATTAAATGGGTGTTAACAGAAAAGTAAAATGACAGAAGAACAGAGTCGACAAGTGATCTCAGTCACCAATTCAGCTGTTCCAAATCCTTCTGCAAATAGCATACATTTGTGAGATGATAAAGTCAGATGTGAATATATGTGATTAGCACCAAAAACTACAATTGGCCTGTCATTATATAGTAAAATTTGTTGTCGTCAGCATGCCTGTCACATGTGCGTTAAGTTGAATAATAAGAGCATCATGTCATTATGCTTCCTAACAGATGACATCACGAATGGAAGGCAGATTCTTATTTAGGTCTTGTGAGCCATTAAATATCAATAAGTAATACTAGCTTCTGATACAAATGATTGCCATATGGGAATGGTAACATTTCTATCAGGATATATGTACCGAAATCAAAGATGTGTTTATAGACGCTCATCATCAAATGATATAACTGTTCTAAGTAATTCTAGAAAACAGTGGTCCAACTTAAATCCATACATGCCTACACACTTTTTAACACGCGGTCCTGCAGTATCAAAATAAAGTAAACCGTTCAATCATTTATCTCTATCAAACTAAAATTTTAATCCCATGTTGTTTATTTGCAGATCTTGCAAAATAGAAATTCACAAACACTGATTATCTACCACCAGTTTCTTCATGCTTAATTCGACTTCACACAATTGCGTGTTTTATACAAAACTCACTGAACTCATGAGGTAATACATGCCATATTTGATTTGAATAAGGGCGAATAAGTGAGATTTTCAAGCACACGTCAGAAAATTTAGCGATTTAAGCCACGAAAGTTTATTTTCGCATATGCGAGGAACGAAACGAAATCAGTGTCAGAAAGAATACTGATGTTGGCAGCTTCACTAAATTTATTGTGTAAAACGCAAATTAAAAACATTTTACAGATGATGTGTGGACTTACATTTTTTTGATTCTTCTTCCGCTTCTATGTAAAATTGTGAAGCGAGAGAAGCTTTCAATTTCTTGTTTAGGTAATGTGGTTTCCTCATTTTGTGTCATAATATGGCGGTGTTTTCAGAATGAAAAGGAAATTTAATTGTCTCACACATAATTCTGATGAGAAATGCTGTCAGCAGTAGTCTTTTCAAAAGTCGTCCCGTCATCTGAAGTTGTAATGACGCAGTGTCTCACACAGCTTTCAGAATGTGCATTCAAGCAATTTGATCAAAGACAATATAAAATAGAATTTGGTGAACAATTTTTGAAAAAGACATCAAGCTTTTGAGTGGAATCTTATTGTTAAATGCAGTTAATTAAAATGAATTATTTCTTAATTTGTTTCAACAAATCTGCGATTTCTGGTGAGTTGTGTGAATTTGTTTTGAATAACGTCCATAGTCATAATAAAGTACGTGATGTAAAACCGTCAGACGATTCAGTAGAATGTCGAAAAATTATTATGTTAAATATAATTTTGCACCAATTATTCATTGAACATTTGAAATGCCAGGGTATATTGCATGCAGTTTATTAAACATGTTGTTCACAATGTTTTTGGTATAGTGAAAATTTCTCATTTCTACACCGAAGATGTCTTTCTAGACTGTTTTGATCAATCTGCGTTTACTTTATATTACTGACATAGTAGACTATTTCAGAGTGAAAAGAAACTATCGGCGATTCTCATAATCCATATCGACTCTGCTTTCATCAAGACAATTGAGATCACACCAAGTTGTGTACGCAAACAATACAGTGTCTACATACACACAAAATTGAAGAATGGAGCACAGCCTTACTATTTGCCTGACAGTAAATGTTGACTTTCTCCACTCCTCTTTCATTATAAGGTGCGGTTTATTAGGAAATAAAGTGTAGAAATGTCATAAATTGCGTTCATGATGAACAGGGTCCTGCAGTGCCATTTTTTATAAATTGTGTGGAAAGTATACATGAAAACTGGCAACATCAATCCTGTAATATCACTCTATCACATAAATCTCTATCAAAAGTGCTCATTTGCTTTTCAGTGATTAGAAAAAGAACAAGGCATCTTGAAATTCAATAACAAATGTTCTGTGATATGTGAGCAGTAGAACCTTTCTAGCGCTGAGTGATGCAGATTGAATTCTACCAGTAAAGTTTACAACACTGTAGGTGACCTAATATTATATGTCTAAAAGTAGTCAGAAGATTGCTTAGTACTCAGTTTTCGTGGCACCAATCTATTCACACAGACAAGTCTTTAATCAGTTTAGTATGATAAGTTTTGAATAAATCCCAGTGGAGATTATGACTTACTAAGACATTCAGCTATTGACAGAATCAATTGTTGATGAAAAGTGAAAAACATGCAGAATACAAACAAAAGCTCAACAGTCAAAGTAGAGTCACAGTTTACAGCTTATTCGTGTGATATTATGTAACTCAATGTTATTGAAAATACTCAACTAATGTTGGATTTAGTGAGATTGAATGATGCGAAATCTCAGCTTTTCAATATTGCATAAAATTTTTGATCCAAAGATGCCTAACAGATTGACGATAGACACTCAAGAGCTTGTCGTGAATAAAATTGAAGCACATATGTGTGAAAAAATATATTTCATTCCAGTTTAATTTTATAAATAATAAGCAAATATTGAATCTGACGGAATATATAAATTTGGTAAATTTATCATAAAATTTACTCAAAAATCCCACAAATCAATTGACGGAATATTCGACACTGTAATACTCACGGAGATCTTTAGTTGAAAATATGGGAATTTCATTCAGACTGTTTTACAGACGAGTTGTCTGGTTAATTACAAAAGAAAACCGTCTGTCAGAATATAATTTCTACAAATATTTCACATATCACTGCAACTCAGGGAGAAACCATTCTCATTCCTAAGTGTACTTTGTCACTCTTTTTGTTAACAGAGTAGTAATGTCTAATAATGAAATGATGTATGATGCAATCTTACTAATACTCGTCGTATTAAATATTTCAGGAGAACTCAGGAGAGGAATAAACCGCATTGTATTGCCCCTACAATTTTGTTGGTGCTGTCAACATCTGATAATAGCGGTAGTGCAGTGAGGTAGTTTCGTGTGGTATTTATGAGTAACAATGATGCATATATCTTTGAACCTTAAATTGCATGCATATTAGTGAAATACAATCGTTAATGAGCCAGTAGACACAATTTTGTGGCCACTTGTATCTAACGTTCTGATAACATGACCGAATTCACTGTGTGATCATTTTACAACAACACAGTGGTAAGTTTTGAAATCGCCCTATCGCGTACACTAGGATATTATGTTAGAATGCAGGGTGTACTTATAAACAAACGTATAAAGCGACTTACGTTTCTCTGTATTGAAAAAAGTAAATTCGCATTTTAGTTATGCTGATCAAGTCTTCATGTAATTTCTTGTCATGTCTTGATTTTGTAGGAGAGGAAACCTTGAAATAGCAATCCTACACAATTAGAACAACCACGTGGTTACCGAAAATTGAGAGCATACGAAAGTGTACTTCATTGTAAGTGATATCATTCAAAACGTCAAATGACTAATAATTATTCTTCCGATGAACACTAGGGCAAGCCTGGGGACTTGGAATGCCCATAATATATATGTCATTATCAACTTTCTTAAGACTGCATAGAAAATTCTTAAGAATAGTGAATAAGTTCTAGAAGAACTAAAGAGCACACTGTTGACAGATGATAACCAATAACATGGAATATCTGTCGAGACACCACCAGCAATATACATCATTGTCGTAGAATGCAGACTAAATTCGTGCATATTAAAAATGACTTAGACAACAACAACCAAGGGTAATTTGCCAACTACTTCGACACTGATGAGAGCAATACTAAAGATTTATTTGATCATGGACACCAAGGAGTTGAACGTACAATTCCAAGTTAAGTGATTGATGTGAAGACTGGATTGATACAGTGTTGATCATTATAACGGACTGTCTTTCTGATTGTGCTGGACTATATTAAACGGTGGGCCATAATAAGTGAAAATATTGATTCATGTTTCACACTCTTGAATTTTAACTAGCAATAGCAAAGGTAACCATAAAAGCAAAGATAACTAGTCTTCAGGTAAACACATAGATGAATATATTGGACCGAAAGGAGCAATTAACTGAAATCACGAAATTAAAGGAACTGAAGACAACTGGATTGTTGTATTCATACAAGCCCCCAGTGCAACCTGAATGAAACACCGAACAATCAACCACATGAATTCAGCATAGGAAATTTAATACCAGTGGCTAGTAACTCACCAACATACTCTTTTTTATGCAATGAACGTGAAATATTCGCAGGGATTTATTAACTTGAACATCAAATTGTTTCAAATGTATGTTACATAAATGATGTGATGGCATCCCAGTCGGAAATTTTAAAAGCATCATATCATACACCAGAGCTTAGTGAGTTTGGTGTATCAGCCTGGACTATTTGGTATGTAGGCCATTGTTCAACTGAAAATTCATTCACACATCTTATCAAACTTCAGTCTAACTCCTCAATTCGATGTGTTAATTACAGAAAGCGAATTAAGTCAAATAAAGACTCACCGACAACACCTGAAGAGGAATGAATGTGAAAATGTAACAACATTATGTGAATATCCGGCATTTCATACAAGTTCATGCATAGTACAATAATATCATCAATTACATAAGTAACATTTACCAGCTAAAATGGATCTCAAAATAATTCTCTACATTTATTAAGGTGCTGTATGAGTCGTCTGACACTTTCAAGTATGTATAACATATGCATCATTAAGCTTAACAAACATTGTTGTTCGTAGTACAAGTAACTGTGACAGCCGTGATGCCATGAACATATTACTATTGTTTTATCTAACTCATGCAACGCCTAAATTAATTACTCACTTTCTCTATCTTTAAGTAGAAAACAGTCTGCGACATGCGAATATAATACATTGCAATCCAATTGGTTTCTTCTCCAATTACTTTATTCATCAGCTTCAGTAATCCTCTCACTAGTACAGTTAATTGTGTATTTTACACTGATTGATTGTGATTTCAAAGTAATTATGTGGGCTCATTTTAATAACGTCCAGTCGAACAGAATTACAGATTGCATATGCCTCTGATACGCCGTATTATATATTTGAAGTTTCTAAAGAAACTGCTCTCTGAGAAAAGTGAATTCATCCATTGTGTACTGAAGTTTAATTAAACATATAGGTGTCAATGTTCAGCCAGTTCACATGAATGATTTTTTTTACCTGAAGTTAATTTATTTCTACAGAGGAGCTGATACACATGAACTCTTACGCTGAGTGAAGTTGTTTTAAGCAGTTACGACCCGAATCAGCCAAATGAGAATTTTTCGATAGGCATTTGCAACCTCCACATATTTGTGTAGTGAAAAAGTATATAAATGTGAACGTTATAAACGCAGTCTAGATAACAATGAATTTATCTGCGTTACACTTACGATTACCTGTATCCAAACAAGTGCATAATGAGTAACATTGTATTTCACATGATTTGTGTATTGGTGTTATACATTTTGAAAGCACCGACTTATAGTTTACATTTATACAAAAGTCAAAATTGTTTTTGAAATTTATAGAACTCAGTATGAAATTGTTCTGAATCACCTCAAGCATTATTTATTGTCAAATGAGTCAATCATGTAAATTCTACTAAGCCGAGACAAGGAGCAGATTTATTTCGAAGTAATGAAACCGATTTGTGACTCAGGTGGTTTATTTGGAGTAACCTGTGTTCTCTGAGCTAGTTCTTTTAATTGCCAATCTTTCGTTTTCCTTCTGGAAACATTTTCAGTGTAAGTTTCAGCAGAAAATGAACTAATTTACATTCTCAAAAGATTGGTTGCCGAACAAAGAATACGCTTTTCGACAACTTCAACATCATTTCCTACTGTAATATATACATAAGAGTGAATGAATTGGTGTTATTAACAACGTCAACGTCGAAATAGATATTGAAGTTCTCCATGAATGATAGAATTGTGTCTTTTGGCTACCATATTCGTGACTGTTAGAAGATTTACATCTTTACTGATCATGTTTTATTTTCTTGGTTTTTGAACTATCCCATCACATGATTTACTTTTTTATTTAGTAGATGTGATCTATTTGGATGGCGAGTTACCTAGAATGGTGACCACATTCCAAACCTGACTGGTAGATACGCCTTGCTGACGAGTGCCAACTGGCACGAAACGTTGGTACAAGGCTTCCTGCCAATTGCCTCTAACTATCTAATATCATCAAATCAATGTGCATCATGATGGCAAGCGAACCACAATGTTGGCCTCATTGCAAATGCGACTGATAGAATTCGGTTTGCACCAAAGAAAGGATTTGGTCCATAACA
Source organism: Trichobilharzia szidati (assembly GCA_944472155.2). Classification (NCBI taxonomy): domain Eukaryota; kingdom Metazoa; phylum Platyhelminthes; class Trematoda; order Strigeidida; family Schistosomatidae; genus Trichobilharzia; species Trichobilharzia szidati. The sequence goes on from OX235277.1 coordinate 16,266,081, forward strand.
ACATGATTTCAGTCTTCTAGAAATTCTCTGGTACATTTTCACATTATCTCAATCAAACTGATGGTTATAATTATCCCTACCCATTGATATGGAAGAATATATATCATGTCTTTTCACAGCTTATTTGCGTTCCTGGATTCTGATTCGAAGAGGACGTCCACTTTGACCGATATAATGTCTGTTATAGTTCATACAGTTTATTTTGTAAATGTTATCAATTTAATCTTCTTTTTCTGTTGGATCCTTCGGTCTGTACAATATCAATGAAGTGATTGGACTGAATTGTGTGCTATACCTAATTCAAACGTTTTTAATATTCTAGCTGTTCTTTCTGAGATATCTATTGTATATGACAGGATGAATTTCCTTGTAGTCTTTCAATGGTTGCTTTGTTTTTTAAAGTGTGACTCAAATTTTAGCGTTTTCGATGAAATTTTGAGTGTATGCATTGTTTTGTAGATGGTTAGTAGGCATTTTTCCTCCATTCTCTTCAACAATGCAGTTCTTCAATGTGTTTGAACTCTTTTAAACAATGTCTGCACACAGTTTTTTTCTGTAAGTAAATCGGTTATTACTACTATGTTTGAGTATTCGGCTTGTGTTCGCTGATTTTCTGTGTACTTCTGTTCCTTAGGCTCCTGTGTTATTTGTCCTGATAGCGACATCTTAAAATGAGATTTTATTGTACCAACTATTAAAATGGAAATCAAGTGACGAGAAAGTTCGCAATCCAAGTCGATAAAAACATGATCAATACAGATATATATGTACAACCAGTCCTGAAGATGGCTGCTAGGAGACACATTTCTATCTTTCAGGGAGAATTTAAATTTCATTTTTTGCTAGAACTTGTCGTGAAGATGTTGTCCAGAAGTACAACGAAAGCTTTGCTAATAAAACAAACAGCTCAGAGAACTCAACTAATCACAGATTCATATTTTGATTGGACACTAGTAAATAGTGTGATGTGTCTAATCCTTTCTTTGGTGCAGACTGAATTCAAACAGCCAGGTGCGCAATGTGGCCACCATTCAGATTGCAGTGTCACTCATTACAGATTCATTTTATTAATTTCCTTAGTGACACTGATGTACTGTAGAATGAAAACACTTACCATATGCTTCTATAGGAAGAAAAGCAAACGAAATGACATTAAAGATGGAAGACCTATATACATATATATATATATATATATATATAGATGTAGGTGCGATTTATTTTCTGATCTCCAGGTTACAAAGACTGAAGAATGCGAATAACGGAACACCCGCATAATTATTTGTGTGTTTGCGAGGAGCCACTGATAATCAGTGTGTGAAAGTCTCAGGTTGAAACTGAAACTGACAGCACTCATATATTATGTTACACATTTTGAAGATTCAAGTTACTGTAACAATGAACCATAAATACCTCTTTTGGTGTTCAAACAGAGTGAAATGGTAAGACATTATTTACTTTTGGGGAAGAACAACGTCTATCTGTGCACCGTTGACTTAGCTATGTCAGTGGATTAGAATTTAGAATTTTCGAAGCACTTACTCAAGAATCCTAAAATTCACATGTTATTATTAAGGCGGATTAAAAACTATGACAACGTTATAGAAATTTATATGATTTGCTTATTTTACAAAATAACATGAGCATATGAAAATTACTAAATGATATCTCACTGAGAGTAGCTTTCTCGATTGTGATGTGAATTTCATATAACTCACAAATTATTGACTTTTATCCAATCAACAATATGAGTAATCTGGAGATCCATGAGTGACTTCACATACGAATCCGTCAAATGCATTTTATGTGATTGCTTCAGCAAAACCTGCAACTGCTTTCTCTCATCTTGTTTGATATGACAAATGCGATATACTGTCAGACTTCAGCAACTGCTTGCAGATTGGTTTTTCGGCACTCTTCAGTCCCAAATCGTTGGAACACTTTTAGTTGACTAACCATCAAGTATCGAGTGAATTAGCGGTCCATGTTCATTCCACGTTGTCATAAACTGGTCCAATAAGAATCTGATTTAACTCGATCGATGTTCAATGCAAACGATTTCACACTGAATCACATTACGTTTGACCAGACAAATATATCGTCGCTAATTGGTATGAGCTTCGTATTTCAACTGAGTCACTAACATATCTACGTATCTAATTACAGAATGAGAAGCGTGTGCACAACACCAAATAAACAAGACCTACTATCTTTGGCAGGGAAACGTATACGGAAGAAATGAGGATACCAAGTGGTCAACTCATCCCGATTTTAAATTTACTGATTCCCACACATTTATATGCTTGTCATGTCAACAGTACACGTGCATGATTTCACCTTTAAGTTATCCCAATACAATATTCGCCTTTCTGAGCTATTTTTGAAAGCAGAGGGAAGCGAATATATTTTATTCAATGGAATACTCACTGTTCACCGCTACACATAAAATTTAAGGTTTCAGGAACACATACACCAAAAAATAGTTTATCCATCAGTACGTTAACTTGTAAGGTACAGACATAGAAATGCAAACGCCACATCACAATATAAACCTTGACTGTTTACATCACACAGTGGTGTTTTCAGAAGAAATCTCTTGTCTAGTATCTCAGCTGGTCAATTTACTCATCATTCTGTTCTCCCCTAAATCCACGACCATTCTTCTCAACAACGTGAGGAAAGGATGAGTGATATACCGTGTGTTTATCAAAGCATCAGCGAATACATCTTCTACTTACTGCTATTATTATTCTTCCCCTGGGCTCCGACTGGCACATACGGATCCCGCAGGACCCTGCTACTATTTATCCATGATATCGTTACAGTCATTGTTAATGGCAAGAGATTGACCTTTCCACTCAATTAAGTCAATAATCCAATGTCACCCAAAAGCTGTAGCAATACAACGTTGACTCTCCTAGAAAACATGAACTCTCTGTCTTTTCCAAGGTAAATGACTTGGTTTGGTTACTGAGCACATTCGTTCAATCTGAATTATCAGTGGATGCATGCATGTTGCTTAGCCAAATTTACTGAGACTTGAATATTTGCCAGCTTTCAAGAATACTGTACAATATGCGAACATCTGACACGAAAAACAGACAAATGTTACCATGGTTTCCACTTTCTTTCTTTTAATACATTTTTATGCATAATGAGAAATGCGGAAAACGTGTTTTCAAACTTTACCTGCTTGTACATCAACTGTTGATTTAAAAGTATTTAAATGAAGAGGGAAGAGTGAATGGACCCAGACAGTGAGAAGTGTTCAGCTTTTGAAAAGAGAAAAAAAGTCACATTTAAATCTTACATTTTTCTCCACCTGTAGATATTGATTTCAACAGTATTAGAAGTTTCATTGACTGATTAAAAAGTGTTGACCTGTTTCATGTGAAACCACTTGAAACTGATAAAATTGCTGACGCCAGAGAATAACAAGTTAGGAAAAAATTTGGTAATCCGGATTAGAACACATTTTCAATTTATATCGTAATATTCACATCCTCTCTTTTCTTTTTCACCCCTTATCTTTCTGCCATCTTCCCAACCTCTTATTTGTGACCTTGACCTGTAAACAGTTCGACCTATACTTAAATTACTCATGCTCCTTTGCTTTCCACATATATATGTGTGCATATATATATACATATATATATATGCTTAAGGCAAGTATGCGTAAGATCAGTATGTGCGAAGTGTGTTGTGCAAATGAATTACACATTTCAAAAATCTACGTTTTCTAATTGCACTGTTAAATCTTATGAAAGGTTTTCGCTCTAAAAAGCATGTTGAAAGGGTGAATTAATTCGAGTGGCTGTTCAGCTATGGTAAATCAGCCATCCAATTTCTTACAACTTCAAGGTTTCATATAACAAACACATTCCCATAGGTGTCGTAACACATGCCATGAATATTGTAATTAGTCGGCCATATTGATGATACTGACATAGGTTTCATAGTTGATGGAACATTTCGCCAAAGGGTTTAAGTTAGGCATGTCATGCGTAAGTCATCACCGTTGAACACAATCTTGAATGGTAGCCAGGTGCTTAAATTAAATTAATGGACATTCTGTGGCTCCCAATGGAGTTATCCATCCAATATTTTTGAAAGCGCTTGATGAATACGGAGTGCAGGATTTGCGAACATGTATGATACTCATTCAACAGCTATAAGATGATGAAAAATGCCAAGCAATTCACGACAAAAGTCACGGAAAAACGCTTAAAGTGAAAACTAGAGGAAAACGATGCTGACCAGTAACGCCGGCCATCTTGATTGTGATGAGCTGGGTCACACGGAAACCATGAACAGTCAGAAGATAGTCAATTAGGCTGAACCTACTTGCTTGTCTACCTGTAATTTAGATTAGATTTAACCGTAAAATAATAATTCTTAGTTGTTTTATCTCTCTTATGTGCTAAATTCTTTTTCGAATTATAAAAGTTAGTGACTAAATCACTACAGATCTTTTAATGCAGTTACACTTTTTCTCTTCAATTTTTTGAAATTCCAACCATTTGTCACTAATCAGCTTGCCCTTCAAAAGTAATATGTGTCTAGTTGGACAAAAAGCTGACAGTGACGGATACGTAGGTTTCACAGCTTGACAGCAACAAGGAATACAAACGAAAGCCTCTATACGGTTTTGTCAGAAATAAGTCGAAACAATTTTTTGTAAGTCCTTATACAAACGAATGCAATATATGGAATGTTATCATCGCTTCTAGGATTACTCCTCGGAGATCAATGATTTATTTATTGGTGACAGTGATTGAATAGTTCCATTATTACGAATAACTGAGGAGAATTTTGCCGGAACTAAAATCTAAACACACGCAGAATTTTAACTTATAACCACCCATTACTAAAACAAGCAGAAAAGAAGTTGAGGCATTTATCCGTAATAAGTTAAAAGGTTATTATGTTTTGTTTTATTTGAAGACGTTGTGAAATGCTCAGCATGGAACTTGCAAATATTTGCACTGTATTCCTAGAGTCTTCACGCGAAATTTGATTTAACGCAAATATCAGCTTCATACGAAACCCACACAGATCGTGAAGCAATGGCTAAATTATCAGAGTTCAATAAAGGCGAAAGTCATTGGAGCCTCCATGCATATTGCAGAAAATAGTTATTTTTGACGAAGAAAACGTATGTAGGCATATGAAGTGAATAGAATCAATGCAATAGCTGTAAACCCACTGACTTTATCAGTTTGCTTAGTGAAATTATCGAGTAGAACCAAAATTTGTAAAATTTGCAGCAAGTGGATGAGCTTACATTCAAATAATCGCTTCACGTCTGTGTACAAATTTGAAGTAAGAAAATTGTTAACATTTAGTTATCTAAGTGATAATTTATTCCATGCAGTTTCATAGTATGATCAGAGTGTTTAATTCATTTTGCGGAAAACTCGAATGGCGTAGTCTGCCATCATCAACCATTTTGAAATTTGCCTAGTGATCCGAAGTTATTATGTCGTAAGTTCTGAGTGTAATCAGAGGCCGTATTATTCTTTGTGTCTTGTACGATAAAAGATAGAAGAATGCCTTTTCCCGTGAAGGCAGGTTTAAAGAATGCAATAATCACTTCGTCGCATCACTAACATGACACTTACAACTTCAGATTATTTCGTACATATATTTCTGTAGTGATCACGTGAACGCCTTGAATGAAACATTTTATAACCAATCACTCACTAGTTGAAAATTCGGCCTCCACTGAAAATTAATTGTAGGATAGAAAGTGTTAAAAAAGCTGAAGTAGTGTCTCATGTAGCAATGAGTGTTCGCATGTTACATTGTAAAAGCTTCAAAAACATTATGCAACAAAATACAACGTCTTCAAGATGAATGTGCAATGTCAACAAGATAGATTCTCAACTTTCAGATAAACGCTAGGAAACAGCCGTCTCCCTAATAAATATGGATTATCTGCGAAAAAACCAAAGTCATATTTCAGGTATTCATTTCCGAAGAATTTCAATTTAACTACGCATAATAGTGTTCATACTTTACATTTCTAACTGAATGATCTATCAATCAATTGCTGATATCAGTGTCAGAAGGCATATTGATGTTGGCAGCTTCACTAAATTTATTGTGTAAAACACAAATTAAAAACATTTTACAGATGATGTGTGGACTTACATTTTTTTGATTCTTCTTCCGCTTCTATGTAAAATTGTGAAGCGAAAGAAGCTTTCAATTTCTTGTTTAGGTAATGTGGTTTCTGCATTTTGTGTCATAATATGGCGGTGTTTTCAGAATGAAAATGAAATTTAATTGTCTCACACATAATTCTGATGAGAAATGCTGTCAGCAGTAGTCTTTTCAAAAGTCGTCCCGTCATCTGAAGTTGTAATGACGCAGTGTCTCACACAGCTTTCATAATGTGCATTCAAGCGATTTGATCAAAGACAATATGAAATAGAATTTGGTGAACAATTTTTGAAAAAGACATCAAGCTTTTGAGTAGAATCTTATTGTTAAATGCAGTAAATTTAAATGAATTATTTCTCAATTTGTTTCAACAAATCTGCGATTTCTGGTGAGTTATGTGAATTTGTTTTGAATAACGTCCATAGTCATAATAAAATACGTGATGTAAAACCGTCAGACGATTCAGTAGAATGTCGAAAACGTTTTAGGTTATATTTCATTTTGCATCAATTATTCATTAAACATCTGAAATGCCAGGGTATATTGCATGCAGTTTATTAAAGATATTGTTCACAATGTTTTGGCATAATGAAAATTACTCATTTCTACACCGAAGATGTCTTTCTGGACTGTTTTGATCAATCTGTGTTTACTTTATATTACTGACATAGTAGACTATTTCAGAGTGAAAAGAAACTATCGGCGATTCTCATAATCCATATCGACTCTGCTTTCATCAAGACAATTGAGATCACACCAAGTTGTGTACGCAAACAATACAGTGTCTCCATACACACAAAATTGAAGAATGGAGCACAGCCTTACTATTTGCCTGACAGTAAATGTTGACTTTCTCCACTCCTCTTTCATTATAAGGTGCGATTTATTAGGAAATAAAGTGTAGAAATGTCATAAATTGCGTTCATGATGAAAAGGGTCCTGCAGTGCCATTTTTTATAAATTTTGTGGAAAGTATACATGAAAATTGGCAACATCAATCCTGTAATATCACTCTATCACATAAATCTCTATCAAAAGTGCTCATTTGCTTTTCAGTGATTAGAACAATAATAAGACATCTTGAAATTCAATAACAAATGTTCTGTGATATGTGAGCAGTAGAACGTTTCTAGCGCTGAGTGATGCTAATTGAATCTTACCAGTAAAGTTTACAACACTGTAGGTGACCTAATATTATATGTCTAAAAGTAGTCAGAAGATTGCTTAGTACTCAGTTTTCGTGGCACCAATCTATTCACACAGTGAAATCTTTAATCAGTTTAGTATGATACGTTTTTGAATAAATCCCAGTGGACATTATAACTTACTAAGACATTCAGCTATTGACAGAATCAATTGTTGATGAAAAGTGAAAAACATGCAGAATACAAACAAAAGCTCAACAGTCAAAGTAGAGTCACAGTTTACAACTTATTCGTGTGATATTATGTAACTCATTGTTATCTAAAATACTCAACTAATGTTGGATTTAGTGAGATTGAATGATGCGAAATCTCAGCGTTTCAATATTGCATAAAATTTTTGATCCAGAGATGCTTAACACATTGACGATAGACACTCAAGAGCTTGTCGTGAATAAAATTAAAGCACATCTGTGTGAAAAAATATATTTCATTCCAGTTTAATTTTATAAATAATAAGCAAATATTGAATCTGACGGAATATATAAATTTGGTAAATTTATCATAGAATTTACTCAAAAATCCCACAAATCAATTGACGGAATATTCGACACTGTAATACTCACGGAGATCTTTAGTTGAAAATATGGGAATTTCATTCAGACTGTTTTACAGACGAGTTGTCTGGTTAATTACAAAAGAAAACCGTCTGTCAGAATATAATTTCTACACATATTTCACATATCACTGGAACTCAGGGAGAAACCATTCTCATTCCTAAGTGTACTTTGTCACTCTTTTTGTTAACAGAGTAGTAATGTCTAATAATGAAATGATGTATGATGCAATCTTACTAATACTCGTCGTATTGAATATTTCAGGAGAACTCAGGAGAGGAATAAACCGCATTGTATTGCCCCTACAATTTCGTTGGTGCTGTCAACATCTGATAATAGCGGTAGTGCAGTGAGGTAGTTTTGTGTGGTATTTATGAGTAACAATGATACATATATCTTTGAACCTTAAATTGCATGCATATTAGTGAAATACAATCGTTAATGAGCCAGTAGACACAATTTTGTGGCCACTTGTATCTAACGTTCTGATAACATGACCGAATTCACTGTGTGATCATTTTACAACAACACAATGGTAAGTTTTGAAATTGCCCTATCGCGTACACTAGGATATTATGTTAGAATGCAGGGTGTACTTATAAACAAACGTATAAAGGGACTTACGTTTCTCTGTATTGAAAAAAGTAAATTCGCATTTTAGTTATGCTGATCAAGTCTTCATGTAATTTCTTGTCATGTCTTGATTTCGTAGAAGAGGAAACCTTGAACTAGCAATCCTACACAATTAGAACAACCACGTGGTTACCGAAAATTGAGAGCATACAAAAGCGTAATTCATTGTCAGTGATATCATTCAAAACGTCAAATGACTAATAATTATTCTTCCGATGAACACTAGGGCAAGCCTGGGGACTTGGAATGCCCATAATATATTTGTTATTATCAACTTTCTTAAAACTGCATAAAAATTCCTAAAGGTAGTGAATAAGTTCTAGAAGAACTAAAGAGCACACTGTTGACAGATGATAACCAATAACATGGAATATCTGTCGAGACACCACCAGCAATATACATCATTGTCGTAGAATGCAGACTAAATTCGTGCATATTAAAAATGACTTAGACAACAATAACCAAGGGTAATTTGCCAACTACTTCGACACTGATGAGAGCAATACTAAAGATTTATTTGATTATGGACACCAAGGAGTTGAACGTAGAATTCCAAGTTAAGTGATTGATGTGAAGACTGGATTGATACAGTGTTGATCATTATAACGGACTGTCTTTCTGATTGTGCTGGACTATATTAAACGGTGGGCCATAATAAGTGAAAATATTGATTCATGCTTCACACTCTTGAATTTTAACTATAACAAAAGTTACCATAGAAGCAAAGGTGAACACATAGGTGAATATATTGGACCGAAAGGAGCGATCTACTAAAACCACGAAATCAAAGCAACTGAAGACAACTGGATTGTTGTATTCATACAAGCCCCCAGTGCAACCTGAATGAAACACCGAACAATCAACCACATGAATTCAGCATAGGAAATTTAATACCAGTGGCTAGTAACTCACCAACATACTCTTTTTTATGCAATGAACGTGAAATATTCGCAGGGTTTTATTAACTTGAACATCAAATTGTTTCAAATGTATGTTACATAAATGATGTGATGGCATCCCAGTCGGAAATTTTAAAAGCATCATATCATACACCAGAGCTTAGTGAGTTTGGTGTATCAGCCTGGACTATTTGGTATGTAGGCCATTGTTCAACTGAAAATTCATTCACACATCTTATCAAACTTCAGTCTAACTCCTCAATTCGATGTGTTAATTACAGAAAGCAAATTAAGTCAAATAAAGACTCACCGACAACACCTGAAGAGGAATGAATGTGAAAATGTAACAACATTATGTGAATATCCGGCATTTCATACAAGTTCATGCATAGTACAATAATATCATCAATTACATAAGTAACATTTACCAGCTAAAATGGATCTCAAAATAATTCTCTACATTTATTAAGGTGCTGTATGAGTCGTCTGACACTTTCAAGTATGTATAACATATGCATCATTAAGCTTAACAAACATTGTTGTTCGTAGTACAAGTAACTGTGACAGCCGTGATGCCATGAACATATTACTATTGTTTTATCTAACTCATGCAACGCCTAAATTAATTACTCACTTTCTCTATCTTTAAGTAGAAAGCAAAACAATTCATTCATGGATGGACGGCAGGATTCGGACTTTTAATTAAATTCTCATTGGTCCAAACATTAGTTTGTGAAAAAACGAGGAATGTTCTTTCTGATCACTGATTTGATGACATCGATCTTATCTCACTTATGCAAAGTCTTGTTGAGGAGAAATGTCTTCTTGAACTGTGGTTGGCACATATCATATATCGTTGAGAAATCACTCACTTATTTCGTGAGAAGCCACAGTGTATACGAATATCACTTAATAGCTGCTAGCAAACTTGATTATATCTGAATACACGTGACAAAACTTATTTATGATGCTTCTGGTCACACTTAAGCAGAAGTGCGTTCCAGTTTAGTGATTAGTTGTGTAACAAGAAGCAGTGAACAGACAAACAATAGATTTGCACAAGAGAGATTCACCTCAGTCATTCAGCACGTCAAAATTTGAAATTTGATGAAGAAACCCAAAAACCTTCATTTCTCAGTACCGCTCATTTAAATAGCACTTAACAGCATAGTCTATTCTGTCGGAATGTTAAGGCAAGAGAATCAAAAGCGAAAGTAGGCAAATATACGTCCCAAATATTCTTTATTGTTTTTTTAAAACAAAATTTTCCCTGGTCAGATGTTACAGCAATTTAGAAGGTGTAAATAATCAAGTGGCACTGTTGACTATGTGTTTTTCTACACAAAAAAGACAAATATGAGAATTTTAGTAAGTTGTAGATTGATAGCAAAAGGGTATCCGCTTACATTCAGCTAAAAAACAGAAACGATCACTTCAAGATATCAGAAAAATTGACATAATTCAGATAGGCTTCTAACTCACAAACAACTGGATTGCAAATCATATGTGGATGCTGCACTTCATTATAAGTGTAACACACAATTCCCCACATAAACAGATATTTAGAAACATGAAAGTCGAGTGCTGAGGAACTGCGTTTTCGGACGACGATAGAATTTCTCGATAGTCTGCGACATGCGAATATAATACATTGCAATCCAATTGGTTTCTTCTCCAATTACTTTATTCATCAGCTTCAGTAATCCTCTCACTAGTACAGTTAATTGTGTATTTTACACTGATTGATTGTGATTTCAAAGTAATTATGTGGGCTCATTTTAATAACGTCCAGTCGAACAGAATTACAGATTGCATATGCCTCTGATACGCCGTATTATATATTTGAAGTTTCTAAAGAAACTGCTCTCTGAGAAAAGTGAATTCATCCATTGTGTACTGAAGTTTAATTAAACATATAGGTGTCAATGTTCAGCCAGTTCACATGAATGATTTTTTTTATCTGAAGTTAATTTATTTCTACAGAGGAGCTGATACACATGAACTCTTACGCTGAGTGAAGTTGTTTTAAGCAGTTACGACCCGAATCAGCCAAATGAGAATTTTTCCATAGGCATTTGCAACCTCCACATATTTGTGTAGTGAAAAAGTATATAAATGTAAACGTTATAAACGCAGTCTAGATAACAATGAATTTATCTGCGTTACACTTACGATTACCTGTATCCAAACAAGTGCATAATGAGTAACATTGTATTTCACATGATTTGCGTATTGGTGTTATACATTTTGAAATCACCAACTTGTAGTTTACATTTATACAAAAGTCAAAATTGTTTGAAAACTTATAGAACTCAGTATGAAATTGTTCTGAATCACCTCAAGCATTATTTATTGTCAAATAAGTCAATCATGTAAATTCTACTAAACCGAGACAAGGAGCAGATTTATTTCGAAGTAATGAAACCGATTTGTGACTCAGGTGGTTTATTTGGAGTAACCTGTGTTCTCTGAGCTAGTTCTTTTAATTGCCAATCTTTCGTTGTCCTTCTGGAAACATTTTCAGTGAAAGTTTCAGCAGAAAATGAACTAATTTACATTCTCAAAAGATTGGTTGCCGAACAAAGAATACGCTTTTCGACAACTTCAACATCATTTCCTACTGTAATATATACATAAGAGTGAATGAATTGGTGTTATTAACAACGTCAACGTCGAAATAGATATTGAAGTTCTCCATGAATGATAGAATTGTGTCTTTTGGCTACCATATTCGTGACTGTTAGAAGATTTACATCTTTACTGATCATCTTTTATTTTCTTGGTTTTTGAACTATCCCATCACATGATTTACTTTTTTATTTAGTAGATGTGATCTATTTGGATGGCGAGTTACCTAGAATGGTGACCACATTCCAAACCTGACTGGTAGATACGCCTTGCTGACGAGTGCCAACTGGCACGAAACGTAGGTACAAGGCTTCCTGCCAATTGCCTCTAACTATCTAATATCATCAAATCAATGTGCATCATGATGGGAAGCGAACCACAATGTTGGCCTCATTGCAAATGCGACTGATAGAATTCGGTTTGCACCAAAGAAAGGATTTGGTCCATAACAACATGATTTCAGTCTTCTAGAAATTCTCTGGTACATTTTCACATTATCTCAATCAAACTGATGGTCATAATTATCTCTACCCATTGATATGGAAGAATATATATCATGTCTTTTCACAGCTTATTTGCGTTCCTGGATTCTGATTCGAAGAGGACGTCCACTTTGACCGATATAATGTCTGTTATAGTTCATACAGTTTATTTTGTAAATGTTATCAATTTAATCTTCTTTTTCTGTTGGATCCTTCGGTCTGTACAATATCAATGAAGTGATTGGACTGAATTGTGTGCTATACCTAATTCAAACGTTTTTAATATTCTAGCTGTTCTTTCTGAGATATCTATTGTATATGACAGGATGAATTTCCTTGTAGTCTTTCAATGGTTGCTTTGTTTTTTAAAGTGTGACTCAAATTTTAGCGTTTTCGATGAAATTTTGAGTGTATGCATTGTTTTGTAGATGGTTAGTAGGCATTTTTCCTCCATTCTTTTCAACACTGGAGTGCCACGGTGTGTTTGAACTCTTTTAAACAATGTCTGCACACAGTTTTTTTCTGTAAGTAAATGGGTTATTACTACTATGTTTGAGTATTCGGCCTGTGTTCGCTGATTTTCTGTGTACTTTTGTTCCTTAGGCTCCTGTGTTATTTGTCCTGATGGAAACATCTTAAAATGAGATTTAATTGTACTAACTAGTAAAATAGAAATCAAGTGACGAGAAAGTTCGCAATCCAAGTCGATAAAAACATGATCAATACAGATATATATGTACAACCAGTCCTGAAGATGGCTGCTAGGAGACACATTTCTATCTTTCACGGAGAATTTAAATTTCATTTTTTGCTAGAACTTGTCGTGAAGATGTTGTCCAGAAGTACAACGTAAGCTTCGCTACTAAAACAAACAGCTCAGAGAACTCAACTAATCACAGATTCATATTTTGATTGGACACTAGTAAATAGTGTGATGTGTCTAGTCCTTTCTTTGGTGCAGACTGAATTCAAACAGTCAGGTTTGCAATGTGGCCACCATTCAGATTGCAGTGTCACTCATTACAGATTCATTTTATTAATTTCCTTAGTGACACTGATGTACTGTAGAATGAAAACACTTACCATATGCTTCTATAGGAAGAAAAGCAAACGAAATGACATTAAAGATGGAAGACCTATATACATATATATATATATATATAGATGTAGGTGCCATTTATTTTCTGATCTCCAGGTTACAAAGACTGAAGAATGCGAATAACGGAACACCCGCATAATTATTCGTGTGTTTGCGAGGAGCCACTGATAATCAGTGTGTGAAAGTCTCAGGTTGAAACTGAAACTGACAGCACTCATATATTATGTTACACATTTTGAAGATTCAAGTTATTGTCACAATGAACCATAAATACCCCTTTTGTTGTTCAAACAGAGTAGAATGGTAAGACATTATTTACTTTTGAGGAAGAACAACGTCTATCTGTGCACCATTGAGTGAGCTATGTCAGTGGATTAGAATTTAGAATTTTCGAAGCACTTACTCATAAATTCTGCCATTCACATGTTATTATTAAGGCTGATTAAAAACTATGACAACGTTATAGAAATTTATATGATTTGTTCATTTTACACAAAGAACATGAGGATATGAAATTATTAAATGATATATTCACTGAGAGTAGCTTTCCCCAGTGTGATGTGAATTTCATATAAGTCACAAATTATTGACTTTTATCCAATCAACAATATGGGTAATCTGGAGATCCATGAGTGACTTCACATACGAATCCGTCAAATGCATTTTATGTGATTGCTTCAGCAAAACCTGCAACTGCTTTCTCTCATCTTGTTTGATATGACAAATGCGATATACTGTCAGACTTCAGCAACTGCTTGCAGATGGGTTTTTCGGCACTCTTCAGTCCCAAATCGTTGGAACACTTTTAGTTGACTAACCATCAAGTATCGAGTGAATTAGCGGTCCATGTTCATTCCACGTTGTCATAAACTGGTCCAATAAGAATCTGATTTCAGGTAATCGATGTTCAATGCAAACGATATCACACTGAATCACATTAAGTTTGACCAGACAAAAATATTGTCCCTAATTGGCATGAGCTTGGTATTTCAACTGAGTCACTAACATATCTACGTATCTAATTACAGAATGAGAAGCGTGTGCACAACACCAAATAAACAAGACCTACTATCTTTGGCAGGGAAACGTATACGGAAGAAATGAGGATACCAAGTGGTCAACTCATCCCGATTTTAAATTTACTGATTCCCACACATTTATATGCTTGTCATGTCAACAGTACACGTGCATGATTTCACCTTTAAGTTATCCCAATACAATATTCGCCTTTCTGAGCTATTTTTGAAAGCAGAGGGAAGCGAATATATTTTATTCAATGGAATACTCACTGTTCACCGCTACACATAAAATTTAAGGTTTCAGGAACACATACACCAAAAAATAGTTTATCCATCAGTACGTTAACTTGTAAGGTACAGACATAGAAATGCAAACGCCACATCACAATATAAACCTTGACTGTTTACATCACACAGTGGTGTTTTCAGAAGAAATCTCTTGTCTAGTATCTCAGCTGGTCAATTTACTCATCATTCTGTTCTCCCCTAAATCCACGACCATTCTTCTCAACAACGTGAGGAAAGGATGAGTGATATACCGTGTGTTTATCAAAGCATCAGCGAATACATATTCTACTTACTGCTATTATTATTCTTCCCCTGGGCTCCGACTGGCACATACGGATCCCGCAGGACCCTGCTACTGTTTATCCATGATATCGACACAGCCATTGTTAATGGCAAGAGATTGACCTTTCCACTCAATTAAGTCAATAATCCAATGTCACCCAAAAGCTGTAGCAATACAACGTTGACTCTCCTAGAAAACATGAACTCTCTGTCTTTTCCAAGGTAAATGACTTGGTTTGGTTACTGAGCACATTCGTTCAATCTGAATTATCAGTGGATGCATGCATGTTTCTTAGCCAAATTTACTGAGACTTGAATATTTGCCAGCTTTTAAGAATACTGTACAATATGCGAACATCTGACACGAAAAACAGCCAAATGTTGCCATGGTTTCCACTTTTTTTCTTTTAATACATTTTTATGCATAATGAGAAATGCGGAAAACGTGTTTTCAAACTTTACCTGCTTGTACATCAACTGTTGATTTCAAAATATTTAAATGAAGAGGGAAGAGTGAATGAAGCCAGACAGTGAGAAGTGTTCAGCTTTTGAAAAGAGAAAAAAAATCACATTTAAATCTTACATTTTTCTCCACCTGTAGATATTGATTTCAACAGTATTAGAAGTTTCATTGACTGATTAAAAATGTTGACCTGTTTCATGTAAAACCACTTGAAACTGATGAAATTGCTGACGCCAGAGAATAACAAGTTAGGAAAAAATTTGGTAATCCGGATTAGAACACATTTTCAATTTATATCATAATATTCACATCCTCTCTTTTCTTTTTCACCCCTTATCTTTCTGCCATCTTCCCAACCTCTTATTTGTGACCTTGACCTGTAAACAGTTCGAACTATACTTAAATTACTCATGCTCCTTTGCTTTCCACATATATATGTGTGCATATATATATACATATATATATATGCTTAAGGCAAGTATGCGTAAGATCAGTATGTGCGAAGTGTGTTGTGCAAATGAATTACACATTTCAAAAATCTACGTTTTCTAATTGCACTGTTAAATCTTATGAAAGGTTTTCGCTCTAAAAGGCATGTTGAAAGGGTGAATTAATTCGAGTGGCTGTTCAGCTATGGTAAATCAGCCATCCAATTTCTTACAACTTCAAGGTTTCATATAACAAACACATTCCCATAGGTGTCGTAACACATGCCATGAATATTGTAATTAGTCGGCCATATTGATGATACTGACATAGGTTTCATAGTTGATGGAACATTTCGCCAAAGGGTTTAAGTTAGGCATGTCATGCGTAAGTCATCACCGTTGAACACAATCTTGAATGGTAGCCAGGTGCTTAAATTAAATTAATGGACATTCTGTGGCTCCCAATGGAGTTATCCATCCAATATTTTTGAAAGCGCTTGATGATTATGGAGTGCAGGATTTGCGAACATTTAAGATACTCATTCAACAGCTATAAGATGATGAAAAATGCCAAGCAATTCACGACAAAAGTCACGGAAAAACGCTTAAAGTGAAAACTAGAGGAAAACGATGCTGACCAGTAACGCCGGCCATCTTGATTGTGATGAGCTGGGTCACACGGAAACCATGAACAGTCAGAAGATAGTCAATTAGGTTGAACCTACTTGCTTGTCTACCTGTAATTTAGATTAGATTTAACCGTAAAATAATAATTCTTAGTTGTTTTATCTCTCTTATGTGCTAAATTCTTTTTCGAATTATAAAAGTTAGTGACTAAATCACTACAGATCTTTTAATGCAGTTACACTTTTTCTCTTCAATTTTTTGAAATTCCAACCATTTGTCACTAATCAGCTCGCCCTTCAAAAGTAATATGTGTTTAGTTGGGCAAAAAGATGACAGCGACGGATACGTAGGTTTCACAACTTGACGGCAACAAGGAATACAAACGAAAGCCTCTATACGGTTTTGTCAGAAATAAGTCGAAACAATTTTTTGTAAGTCCTTATACAAACGAATGCAATATATGGAATGTTATCATCGCTTCTAGGATTACTCCCCCGAGATCAATGATTTATTTATTGGTGACAGTGATTGAATAGTTCCATTATTACGAATAACTGTGGAGAATTTTGCCGGAACTAAAATCTAAACACACGCAGAATTTTAACTTATAACCACCCATTACTAAAACAAGCAGAAAAGAAGTTCAGGCATTTATCCGTAATAAGTTAAAAGGTTATTATGTTTTGTTTTATTTGAAGACGTTGTGAAATGCTCAGCATGGAACTTGCAAATATTTGCACTGTATTCCTAGAGTCTTCACGCGAAATTTGATTTAACGCAAATATCAGCTTCATACGAAACCCACACAGATCGTGAAGCAATGGCTAAATTATCAGAGTTCAATAAAGGCGAAAGTCATTGGAGCCTCCATGCATATTGCAGAAAATAGTTATTTTTGACGAAGAAAACGTATGTAGGCATATGAAGTGAATAGAATCAATGCAATAGCTGTAAACCCACTGACTTTATCAGTTTGCTTAGTGAAATTATCGAGTAGAACCAAAATTTGTAAAATTTGCAGCAAGTGGATGAGCTTACATTCAAATAATCGCTTCACGTCTGTGTACAAATTTGAAGTAAGAAAATTGTTAACATTTAGTTATCTAAGTGATAATTTATTCCATGCAGTTTCATAGTATGATCAGAGTGTTTAATTCATTTTGCGGAAAACTCGAATGGCGTAGTCTGCCATCATCAACCATTTTGAAATTTGCCTAGTGATCCGAAGTTATTATGTCGTAAGTTCTGAGTGTAATCAGAAGCCGTATTATTCTTTGTGTCTTGTACGATAAAAGATAGAAGAATGCCTTTTCCATGAAGGCAGGTTTGAGGAATTCAATAATCACTTCGTCGCATCACTAACATGATACTTACAACTTCAGATTATTTCGTACATATATTTCTGTAGTGATCACGTGAACGCCTTGAATGAAACATTTTATAACCAATCACTCACTAGTTGAAAATTCGGCCTCCACTGAAAATTAATTGTAGGATAGAAAGTGTTAAAAAAGCTGAAGTAGTGTCTCATGTAGCAATGAGTGTTCGCATGTTACATTGTAAAAGCTTCAAAAACATTATGCAACAAAATACAACTTCTTCACGATGAATGTGCAATGTCAACAAGATAGATTCTCAACTTTCAGATAAACGCTAGGAAACAGCCGTCTCCCTAATAAATATGGATTATCTGCGAAAAATCCAAAGTCATATTTCAGGTATTCATTTCCGAAGAATTTCAATTTAACTACGCATAATAGTGTTCATACTTTACATTTCTAACTGAATGATCTATCAATCAATTGCTGATATCAGTGTCAGAAGGCATATTGATGTTGGCAGCTTCACTAAATTTATTGTGTAAAACGCAAATTAAAAACACTTTACAGATGATGTGTGGACTTACATTTTTTTGATTCTTCTTCCGCTTCTATGTAAAATTGTGAAGCGAGAGAAGCTTTCAATTTCTTGTTTAGGTAATGTGGTTTCCTCATTTTGTGTCATAATATGGCGGTGTTTTCAGAATGAAAAGGAAATTTAATTGTCTCACACATAATTCTGATGAGAAATGCTGTCAGCAGTAGTCTTTTCAAAAGTCGTCCCGTCATCTGAAGTTGTAATGACGCAGTGTCTCACACAGCTTTCAGAATGTGCATTCAAGCAATTTGATCAAAGACAATATAAAATAGAATTTGGTGAACAATTTTTGAAAAAGACATCAAGCTTTTGAGTGGAATCTTATTGTTAAATGCAGTTAATTAAAATGAATTATTTCTTAATTTGTTTCAACAAATCTGCGATTTCTGGTGAGTTGTGTGAATTTGTTTTGAATAAGGTCCATAATCATTATAGAAAACGTGATGTAACACCGTCAGACAATTCAGTAGAATGTCGAAAAATTATTATGTTAAATATAATTTTGCATCAATTATTCATTGAACATTTGAAATGCCAGGGTATATTGCATGCAGTTTATTAAACATGTTGTTCACAATGCTTTTGGTATAGTGAAAATTTCTCATTTCTACACCGAAGATGTCTTTCTAGACTGTTTTGATCAATCTGCGTTTACTTTATATTACTGACATAGTAGACTATTTCAGAGTGAAAAGAAACTATCGGCGATTCTCATAATCCATATCGACTCTGCTTTCATCAAGACAATTGAGATCACACCAAGTTGTGTACGCAAACAATACAGTGTCTCCATACACACAAAATTGAAGAATGGAGCACAGCCTTACTATTTGCCTGACAGTAAATGTTGACTTTCTCCACTCCTCTTTCATTATAAGGTGCGATTTATTAGGAAATAAAGTGTAGAAATGTCATAAATTGCGTTCATGATGAAAAGGGTCCTGCAGTGCCATTTTTTATAAATTTTGTGGAAAGTATACATGAAAATTGGCAACATCAATCCTGTAATATCACTCTATCACATAAATCTCTATCAAAAGTGCTCATTTGCTTTTCAGTGATTAGAACAATAATAAGACATCTTGAAATTCAATAACAAATGTTCTGTGATATGTGAGCAGTAGAACGTTTCTAGCGCTGAGTGATGCAGATTGAATTCTACCAGTAAAGTTTACAACACTGTAGGTGACCTAATATTATATGTCTAAAAGTAGTCAGAAGATTGCTTAGTACTCAGTTTTCGTGACACCAATCTATTCACACAGTGAAATCTTTAATCAGTTTAGTATGATAAGTTTTTGAATAAATCCCAGTGGACATTATAACTTACTAAGACATTCAGCTATTGACAGAATCAATTGTTGATGAAAAGTGAAAAACATGCAGAATACAAACAAAAGCTCAACAGTCAAAGTAGAGTCACAGTTTACAGCTTATTCGTGTGATATTATGTAACTCAATGTTATTGAAAATACTCAACTAATGTTGGATTTAGTGAGATTGAATGATGCGAAATCTCAGCTTTTCAATATTGCATAAAATTTTTGATCCAAAGATGCTTAACAGATTGACAATAGACACTCAAGAGCTTGTCGTGAATAAAATTAAAGCACATATGTGTGAAAAAATATATTTCATTCCAGTTTAATTTTATAAATAATAAGCAAATATTGAATCTGATGGAACATCTTAATTTGTTAAATTTATCATAGAATTTACTCAAAAATCCCACAAATCAATTGACGGAATATTCGACACTGTAATACTCACGGAGATCTTTAGTTAAAAATATGGGAATTTCATTCAGACTGTTTTACAGACGAGTTGTCTGGTTAATTACAAAAGAAAACCGTCTGTCAGAATATAATTTCTACAAATATTTCACATATCACTGCAACTCAGGGAGAAACCATTCTCATTCCTAAGTGTACTTTGTCACTCTTTTTGTTAACAGAGTAGTAATGTCTAATAATGAAATGATGTATGATGCAATCTTACTAATACTCGTCGTATTGAATATTTCAGGAGAACTCAGGAGAGGAATAAACCGCATTGTATTGCCCCTACAATTTCGTTGGTGCTGTCAACATCTGATAATAGCGGTAGTGCAGTGAGGTAGTTTTGTGTGGTATTTATGAGTAACAATGATACATATATCTTTGAACCTTAAATTGCATGCATATTAGTGAAATACAATCGTTAATGAGCCAGTAGACACAATTTTGTGGCCACTTGTATCTAACGTTCTGATAACATGACCGAATTCACTGTGTGATCATTTGACAACAACACAATGGTAAGTTTTGAAATCGCCCTATCGCGTACACTAGGATATTATGTTAGAATGCAGGGTGTACTTATAAACAAACGTATAAAGGGACTTACGTTTCTCTGTATTGAAAAAAGTAAATTCGCATTTTAGTTATGCTGATCAAGTCTTCATGTAATTTCTTGTCATGTCTTGATTTCGTAGAAGAGGAAACCTTGAACTAGCAATCCTACACAATTAGAACAACCACGTGGTTACCGAAAATTGAGAGCATACAAAAGCGTAATTCATTGTCAGTGATATCATTCAAAACGTCAAATGACTAATAATTATTCTTCCGATGAACACTAGGGCAAGCCTGGGGACTTGGAATGCCCATAATATATTTGTTATTATCAACTTTCTTAAGACTGCATAAAAAATTCTTAAAGGTAGTGAATAAGTTCTAGAAGAACTAAAGAGCACACTGTTGACAGATGATAACCAATAACATGGAATATCTGTCGAGACACCACCAGCAATATACATCATTGTCGTTGAATGCAGACTAAATTCGTGCATATTAAAAATGACTTAGACAACAACAACCAAGGGTAATTTGCCAACTACTTCGACACTGATGAGAGCAATACTAAAGATTTATTTGATCATGGACACCAAGGAGTTGAACGTACAATTCCAAGTTAAGTGATTGATGTGAAGACTGGATTGATACAGTATTGATCATTATAACGGACTGTCTTTCTGATTGTGCTGGACTATATTAAACGGTGGGCCATAATAAGTGAGAATATTGATTCATGTTTCACACTCTTGAATTTTAACTAGCAATAGCAAAGGTAACCATAGAAGCAAAGATAACTAGTCTTCAGGTAAACACATAGATGAATATATTGGACCGAAAGGAGCAAGTAACTAAAATCACGAAATTAAAGGAACTGAAGACAACTGGATTGTTGTATTCATACAAGCCTCCAGTGCAACCTGAATGAAACACCGAACAATCAACCACATAAATTCAGCATAGGAAATTTAATACCAGTGGCTAGTAACTCACCAACATACTCTTTTTTATGCAATGAACGTGAAATATTCGCAGGGTTTTATTAACTTGAACATCAAATTGTTTCAAATGTATGTTACATAAATGATGTGATGGCATCCCAGTCGGAAATTTTTAAAGCATCATATCATACACCAGAGCTTAGTGAGTTTGGTGTATCAGCCTGGACTATTTGGTATGTAGGCCATTGTTCAACTGAAAATTCATTCACACATCTTATCAAACTTCAGTCTAACTCCTCAATTCGATGTGTTAATTACAGAAAGCAAATTGAATCAAATAAAGACTCACCGACAACACCTGAAGAGGAATGAACGTGAAAATGTAACAACATTATGTGAATATCCGGCATTTCATACAAGTTCATGCATAGTACAATAATATCATCAATTACATAAGTAACATTTACCAGCTAAAATGGATCTCAAAATAATTCTCTACATTTATGAAGGTGCTATATGAGTCGTCTGACACTTTCAAGTATGTATAACATATGCATCATTAAGCTTAACAAGAATTGTTGTTCATAGAACAGGTAACTGTGACAGCCGTGATGCCATGAACATATTACTATTATTTTATCTAACTCATGCAACGCTTAAATTAATTACTCACTTTCTCTATCTTTAAGTAGAAAACAAAACAATTCATTCATGGATGGACGGCAGGATTCGGACTTTTAATTAAATTCTCATTGGTCCAAACATTAGTTTGTGAAAAAACGGGGAATGTTCTTTCTGATCACTGATTTGATGACATCGATCTTATCTCACTTATGTAAAGTCTTGTTGAGGAGAAATGTCTTCTTGAACTGTGGTTGGCACATATCATATATCGTTGAGAAATCACTCACTTATTTCGTGAGAAGCCACAGTGTATACGAATATCACTTAATAGCTGCTAGCAAACTTGATTAAATCTGAATACACGTGACAAAACTTATTTATGATGCTTCTGGTCACACTTAAGCAGAAGTGCGTTCCAGTTTAGTGATTAGTTGTGTAACAAGAAGCAGTGAACAGACAAACAATAGATTTGCACAAGAGAGATTTACCTCAGTCATTCAGCACGTCAAAATTTGAAATTTGATGAAAAAACCCAAAAACCTTGATTTCTTAGTAACGCTCAATTAAATAACACTTAACAGCATAGTCTATTCTGTCGGAATGTTAAGGCAAGAGAATCAAAAGCGAAAGTAGGCAAATATACGTCCCAACTATTCTTTATTGTTTTTTTTAAAACAAAATTTTCCCTGGTCAGATGTTACAGCAATTTAGAAGGTGTAAATAATCAAGTGGCACTGTTGACTATGTGTTTTTCTACACAAAAAAGACAAATATGAGAATTTTAGTAAGTTGTAGATTGATAGCAAAAGGGTATCCGCTTACATTCAGCTAAAAAACAGAAACGATCACTTCAAGATATCAGAAAAATTGACATAATTCAGATAGGCTTCTAACTCACAAACAACTGGATTGCAAATCATATGTGGATGCTGCACTTCATTATAAGTGTAACACACAATTCCCCACATAAACAGATATTTAGAAACATGAAAGTCGAGTGCTGAGGAACTGCGTTTTCGGACGACGATCGAATTTCTCGATAGTCTGCGACATGTGAATATAATACATTGCAATCCAATTGGTTTGTTCTCCAATTACTTTATTCATCAGCTTCAGTAATCCTCTCACTAGTACAGTTAATTGTGTATTTTACACTGATTGATTGTGATTTCAAAGTAATTATGTGGGCTCATTTTAATAACGCCCAGTCGAACAGAATTACAGATTGCATATGCCTCTGATACGCCGTATTATATATTTGAAGTTTCTAAAGAAACTGCTCTCTGAGAAAATTGTGAATTCATCCATTGTGTATTGAAGTTTAATTAAACATATAGGTGTCAATGTTCAGCCAGTTCACATGAATGATTTTTTTTATCTGAAGTTAATTTATTTCTACAGAGGAGCTGATACACATGAACTCTTACGCTGAGTGAAGTTGTTTTAAGCAGTTACGACCCGAATCAGCCAAATGAGAATTTTTCGATAGGCATTTGCAACCTCCACATATTTGTGTAGTGAAAAAGTATATAAATGTAAACGTTATA